>OX123189.2:3594267-4194267 GCA_944739405.2 Euclidia mi
AATGAAAGTTCTAAGTGCAGTATTTTTTAATGTAGTTTTAAATTATCGCGAACCGTAAACCAACGTCTTGCCTCATCACCTAGCCAAATTTTTTGAGCTTTTTGTATCGCTATATTGGCAGCCCGACTGTGCGTTTATTAGACCAAAAAGCTAGGGAATTAGCGTCAACTGTAGCTCACGAGAAATACATCATTCAAAGTAGGAAGTTACAAGAACTGATAGGAAGAATAACACCGCCTTCAGACTATACTGGCAACACCACTTGTAATCATCAATTTCATCCCAGAATAAAGAATCTTTCGAACACCATTTTCACACGTGACGAGAACTCACTTTTGGAGAAGGGATTAAAGTATAGTATTCCTCAAAAAGTTACGCAATATTCTTTGGAAACATTGGCGGTGGATGCAGAAATAGCTATTACCAGAAATAAAAAAGATAATATAGTCAAGAGTTTAGCTGCCCATCAGTTAAAAACATACAAATCGACTAATTTCATTAACTGCGAATTAAAAATATATAAATCCATCCAAAATAAAATTCAACAAAATGATTTGGTGGTAAATAAGGCGGATAAAGGCAACACCGTAGTAATTATGTCTAGATCGCAGTATAATAGCAAAGTACAAGATGTAATACACACCGAAGATTTCCAGCGTCTGCCCTACGATCCTACCAAACGATTTCATGCAGAATTAAAACTCAGTATCAAGTCAAGTACTTACCTTTTTCCACAAAACTGCTATTTAGCGAAAAGTCTTATACCGATGAACCCTCAATGTCCGCTGTTGTATGGTTTACCAAAAATACATAAAGATCAGGTGCCCATCCGTCCAGTCGTCTCATATGTCAACGCTCCAGCTTATAAATTAGCGAAATATTTAAACGGATTGATTAAAGAGAAGACGTCATTCACCGCAAAATACAGCCTGAAAAATAGTTATGATTTGATTAGCAAAATAAAACACATCTGTCTACCTAGAAACACAAAACTCGTGTCTTTGGATGTAAAAAGCTTATTTACAAATGTCCCGTATAAAGAATGTTTAGTTATAACACAGTCAAATAATCCATACAGTCGTTCGACGAACGCGTCTAGACGGGTCAATCGTGCGGGGGACAAGAGGTGAGACGCGGGAAGAGCGGTACCTACTTACGTATATCACTTTAGTTCCTAACTAGGTACATGTTTTTGGGGGCTGGCGCGTGCTTGTTTTTTGTTCGTTACTTATTTATTTGCTTACGAATATTACTTAAGATGGTACATACGACTTGTGCTGTGAGACATTGCAATTCTTCATGCTTCATTTAAAGATTTAAATAATAAGCATTTAAAAAATCTGCGATTTCATCAATTTACTTACACAAAAAATTAAAATTTCATTAATTTTAATTATTTATATTATTTTGAAATGTATGTATATACTTGTATCCACTTAAATAACCCACTAATCTACTAACTTTTTACAATATCTCATATCTGGCCAAATCTAATACTAATATATAAAACTAAATAGTTTGTTTGTTTGTTAGAAAGCGCTAATCTCAGTAACTACTGGTCCGATTTGAAAAATTCTATCAGTGTTAGATAGCACATTTATCGGGAAAGGCTATAGGTTACATAACATCACGCTATGAGTGGCGGGAGCGGAGCAGTGGCCTTAAATAACGCGGGTGTAACCGCGGGCATCCTCTTGTCACAGAATAAAGTAGTAATTACTGTACGTAAACAACATGGCAGACGTAAGAAAATAAGCGTTGTAAGGTAATATTCGATTCAAGCGTGATTTTAATTTCATGCAATAAGTACCTAACCTAGTACCTTCGTATTAGGTAAGTGTACCTATCAAATATTAATATGTATCTTGGTAACGGCGCGTCCTAGCTAAAAAATAACCATATTTTTGGCCCCCTTTTACAAACCCCACACATGTTCTCAGTAATTTTATAGCCCGGTCACCCATCCATAAAATTACCTTGATGTCTATTGCTTTACTTTAACGTAGTTTGCTCGAAAATAGATCTTCAAAATACTTCATATCGATAACATAGGCTCTGCAAGCTGATCCCATGGTTGCCCATCCATTAAACGACCGCTATATCAATCGCTTTATTTTAACTAGATTTGTACGATAACCACCTAGTATATCTGAAAAAATGCTTCATATCCCTAACCGCCTCCTACGACACTTGCGGTATGAAATAGGTGCTGACTGACACTTTGTATGCAAAGCTGTCACCGCAAGTGCAAACTAAATGCAAACTGTTTTATAATAATTATTAATCGTTAATTATTTTCATATAATAAATAAGTGATTTACACTATAATATTCATGAAGCGTAGCAATTGTTATATTTTTCTAAAATAAATAGATGGTGTTTGAATAAGTAGGTATTGTTTAAATGTGGCAGCCCTAGCCTCCTTACCCTTGTCTAGACGTTGTCGGCTTTTTCTTCGAAATCAAAGGCGACAAACTACTGTATGTCTTTATATACTGTGGTTATAATTAAAAATCTGCTGGGAAGAAATAGAATACACCCAGAACAGATTCAGAATATTTTGAAATTAACCGAGTTATGCAGTAAACAAAATTATTTTCAATTCAACAACGAGTACTACTTACAGAAGGAGGGTTTGGCCATGGGTTCACCGCTTAGTCCGTTGTTAGCAGATATCTTTATGAATAACTACGAACACGAGCATTTGGTAAAAGAACCGAACATCTTATATTATTATAGATTCGTGGACGATATTTGCTGGCTTGGAAGGGCACAGAACGTCAGCTTCACTGTTTTCTTACAAGAATTAATAGTATACACCCCAAAATTAAGTTCGAATTGGAGATAGAACAAAACAGCTCAATAAACTTCTTAGATTTGACTATCAAATGGGAGGGTACCTCACACTCATTTGAAATTTATCGTAAACCGACGTATACAGATAGTACAATACCAGCATCGTCCTGTCATCCATCGCAACACAAAATGGCAGCATTTCACAGTATGATTCATAGATTATTAAATGTACCACTGAATATAGAATCATATAACAGAGAATTAAATATTATTTATCATATAGCTCAATCCAACGGGTATAGTAAACGCCTAATTGACAAGATGATTAGAGGAAAACAACTTAGAATGGCCAAGTCACTTTTATATCCCTCTATAAAAGAACCTATAAATAATACCGCTGTTCTTACCTATTTTGGAAGCATAACTGACCGTATGGCGCGTATACTGAGGAGGAACGGTATCAGATCAGCCTATGAACCATACAAAACGTTAAAATTTCTTTGCAATGGTAAAGATAAAGTATGCAAGAACAAAAAGTCCGGTATTTACTGCTTAACATGCGACCAATGTCAAAATAAGTACATAGGACAGACTGGTCGAAGTTTTGAGCTGAGATATAAAGAACATTTAGCGGCGTTTAGAAACAACCAGCCGGAAAAGTCTCATTTTGCCGAACATTTACTTGAATCGGGTCATACCTTAAATAGCGGACATTCATTTGACGTCATACACACTTGTCAAAAGGGTATTAGAATGTGCGTATTGGAACAATTAGAGATTTTAAAGCGGGACAAGCATACATTACTTTAAATCGCGGAAGACTTCTTGCGTCTTTTCAAAGTCGAACCTTGTGGCGTCCACCACTGTCAATGAGATTTCAATTGTTATTTGTGCGAATATAGGTACACTTTAGTCATGTGAATTCAATTATCAACAAGAAATTTTGATTAAACATGAAATGAAGATATTCAATTTCAAATAATTCTTGCTGGTTTCTGGCGTCCGTTCATGATGGAAATAATGTGACGCACTGTATATTTCTGAATATGTTCTATGTGTATTACAGATTATCCTACATCCATCTAAATTAAAGTTTATATCGCATCCGTATACTTTCCTGTATTTAATATAAGCATTCCATTAATTAAATGACTTCCTACTACATTAGAGGTTATATTGATACCGAATATTTTTTCTGTATATAGTCCATATATTGTGTTGAGAATGCTGCTTCCTCCTAAACTGATATATTTATCGATACCGCACTCTCGTGTTCCAGCCGTCATGACCGTTTCGAATGGTGCCTACCATTAGTTGCCATATTTGATCTCACAACTATATACTGAAGAACTGTTGCTCAAGTTGTTGTTCTTTTTACATGTAATGTTTTTGTTGAAATCTAACTTATTTTTGCTAGTGATGGTCTTTATCAAACATCTCTCCTCATGGAGTGTTATTCTACCCTGCACCCCACCGTGACCACTATCCGTGAATCTCCACCCGTACCCCATCCGTGCCCCCAACAGTGCCCACACCCGTGAACCCCCACCCGTGCCCTCACCCGTAAACCCCCACCCGTGCCCTAACCAGTGAACCACCACCCATGGCCTCACCCGCGTACCCCCACCCTTAGCCTCATCCGTGAACCCCTACCCTTGCCCTCATCCGTGAACCCCTACCCGTGCCTACACCCGTGAACCTCCACCTGTACTCCCACCCATGAGTTCACCTGCATCCCCACTTATGTACTCCACCCGTGAACCCCCCCGTGCCCTCACCAGTGAACCCCCACCCTTGACCTCACCCGTGAACCCCCACCCGTGTCCTCACCTGTGAACCTCAACCTATGCCCTCCACCCGTGAAACCCCACCACCCGGGCCGTGACTTATGCACCTCCACCCGTGCTCCTTGCCGGTCCCTTCCCGGTGCCTGCCCGATCCCTACCCTGATCCTACCCTACGAGTACTTCTAGATAGCCAAAAATATTTGAATCTAGTAGGGACATAAACTGAATTCCGAATTCTAAACCGCAAAGTTATCTTGGTGGAGTAATTAATACCTAATCCGCGTACTACAAAGGTTCACAAACTTATTTGTGTAGATTCTAAAATATGAAAACTAGACCAAAATTAAAAAGGTACATTTTTTTGAATTTTTCCTAAAGGGTTCAGGATTTTTTTAATTTTTTTAGGCTTATTGATAATGATCATCAAAATTACAAGCTTGTACCTATGTCTGCTAGAAATACCTTAGATTTTATGAAGACCGTTAAGTGAGTGTGACAATCAATAATTTTAAAGTACTTGTTCGATTTGGATGAAACTCTGTAATATATTTTCCATCCCTTCTATTCGAAAAGTATCGTTTTGTTCCTCTTTTAGTTGGAGCAAAATAGCTGGTACACGATACCGTGGTGTTAAGAGTCGTGCGGATCTGGTCGATCCAACGTATCGGGCTTCTGCCTCTCGGTCTTTTCACTTCCACTTTGTTAATAATCACTGGATTATTAACTTTTCCAAGTTATCACTGTCTTTCCTCGCAATGTGCCTGAAGTACTTTAGACCTCTGCGCAGGCAGATGGTGGAAAGGCTCGTCTGGATCCTGTATGATCGATACGTTGGTGCGGTGTGCTGTCCAGGGGATGTCCAGCATCTTCCTCCAGCACCACATCTCGAAAGCATCAGTGCGATCACGGTCATGTTTCTTCAAGTTCCATGTCTCTGCGCCACCCAAGAATATGGAGAACACCAGAGTGCATACAAGATTGATCTTGGTTTTCAGAGAGATATTCTTGACATATCTTTGACAGCAGTGCCATGGCTCCTTTTGCCATCCCGATCCTTCTTCGCACCTCAGATTCACAAGAACCATTATTACTAATGCTTGAACCCAGGTATATAAAGCTGTTAAACGTCTCTAAATTGAGTGACCCAGTGAGCTCAAGCTTGCCTGTGCGATCTGTGACCATGATCTTCGTTTTGGACCTGTTTATAGAGAGACCTAGTTCACTGCTGATGCGCTCCATCCTATCCAGTAAGGTGATCATCTCGGCGTCATCTGACGCTAGCAAGGTGGTGTCGTCTGCATAACGCAAATTACAGATTTTGCGTCCACCAACGGTGATGCCTCCCTCCCAGTTATCGCAAGTACGCCTCACTATATATTCACCGTTTATATTGAATAGGATGGGTGAAAGGACGCAGCCATGTCAAACTCCTTTTTCAAAACTGAATGGTTTAGATTTCGTACCGTCAATCCTCACCACACTTCGGTTCTTGTGATATAAAGATTGCAGAAGTGCAATCAAGTGATGAGGTACACCCAGTTCTGATGAGACCCTCCATAGAAAAATTATGTATGTACGGATTTGGTGGACCAATCTACAAGTGGATAAAATCATACTTAAGCTATCGTGACTCCAAAGTTGTATTGAATGGCTTCAAATCATCCACATGCTCCATAACTTCAGGAGTGCCTCAAGGATCACACTTAGGGCCATTATTATTTAATATGTTTATCAATGACCTGCCGGACTGCTTTCACCCCTGCCCTACTATTCGCATATGACCTTAAAATCTTTAAGCCTGTAGAGTCACTTAATGAGGCCCTACTTCTTCAGAAAGATCTGGATTCGTTGTTTATATGGTGTCATAACAATGGTATGCAATTGAATCCAAATAAATGTCAGTTTATGAAGTTTACTCGTGAGATTGACCAAATAACATCAAAATACTCGATCAACGGCGTAGAATGAAATGAATGTGATTGTGTTAGAGATTAAGGCGTTTTGTTAGACAAAAAGTAAACCTTTGTACCTCATTTGGAAATGATAATTAGGAAAGCATCTAGATCTCTGGGCTTTATTGTAAGAAATGGAAAGGATTTTCGCAAGCCTCATACAACATTTTTGTTATACAATAGTTTTGTGAGAAGTCATTTAGAATACTGTAGTGTAGTTTGGCGATCGCAATTTGCCGTTCATATTTTAAGGCTAGAAAGAATTCAAGAAAGATTTCTGTGGCACTTGTCGCCCCCGCGTTTCCCAAGAATGGTTTCTTATCAGGATAAACTTAAAAAATACAAAATGGAAACACTTGATAAGTGAAGAAAATATTTAGACCTCGTTTTCTTATATTGTCCGCAACAAAATTGACTGTACACAACTCCTTTAATAGAATAAACTTTAGAGTGCCATACAAATATCCTAGAGTATACATCAGTCTCCTTTATCCGCCACCCAGAAAAACTGTTTCAGGCTTTACCTCTCCTGTCCCTCGCATATGCAAGCTACTTAACCTCTGTAATCACGATATTGATATATTTACTGATTCTCTTACTAAATATCGCAAAACTATAAAATGTAATACTTTCTTATAAGTGTATTTCTGTGTGTTTGGCGAATTTTTGTATCAGGAAAAGGTATGTTATGTAAAAAAAAAAACTGAACTGTAATCCGTACTTTTTTAACTTGTTATTAGTAATACTTACTTATGTTTGTTATTGTAAGTGTAAGTAGTGTTTGCTTATAATTGGATGTAACTGTTACTCTAGATCGTAAAATGTTTATAATATTTGCTTGTATGACTGTTACAATTGTTAGCAAACCTAAATAAATAAAAATAGACAGTCCCAGTTGACACAGTCAAATGCCTTACTATAGTCGACGAAGCACATTATGACAGGTGTGTCGAGCTCGTAGCATTTTTCCACAATTTGCCTGACGTTTAATATTTGTACACGCGTGCCTTTTCCCTTGACAAAACCGGCCTGTTCTTGCGGGACCTGCCAGTCAAGATAATACCGGACCCGGTTGTTTATGATGTCTAACAGGACTTTGCTTGCGTGACAAATTAAAGCGAGTGTGCGATAATTATCACATTTTTGGTCGAACCTTATTGATGGGCCTTGGGCCACTTGCCATTCCACTATACGTGGTTGCAGATGTTGTGCAGTGTGTCAACACCTTTTTCACCCAGAGCCTTCAACACTTTAGCTGTAATTTGATTCAGATCTGGCGCTTTGTTAGTTTTTAACGATCCAATGGCCGTTACTATCTCCGATCTTAAGATGTCGGGTTCCAGGTGCAATTTAGCCCATATTGATAACCTAGACGTCTGAATGTTTAATACCTAACTAAGAGAATATCGTATGACGAGGTACATTTCCAAATTTCATTTAAATCGTACTAGTAGTTTAAGAATTATATTGCAAGTCAAAGTTATTTGATTTATAATCCACTTGAAGAAGGAGTTTATCAATTCGACTGTATGTTTTTTTGTATATTTATTTCGCGGATTACTCCGCCAATAAGGAACCGTTTTCAATGGTTCTTTTTTTCATAGGTCATACATGTTGGTCCCTTTCAAATTTTATCGAAATCAGCTGAGTTGCTTTTGAAAAATTAAGAATAATTTAAAAAATATATATAATTATATACTACTCAAAACAAAATAAGGGCCACTAAGATTTTTTGCTGTTCCATGAAAACAATAAAGACAATTGTTTAACTTATGTAACTACAAAATAATGTTATTGGTTATAATATAGGCTAACAATTGTTTAAAATAATGATCAGGAATTGTTTTTTAAGTCCATAATAAAATTGGCCATATTGAATGAAAAACATGAACAAAAGAAATCACCGAAAAAATTCAAAATACTGTTCTTGTCACTTTTGTTTCTTCTTTTTAGTAACGAGTATGTCCTCCTCCCTTAGCAATACACTCCAGAAGCCTTGTGTGCATACTCTGGATCAAATTCCTCACTTTTTCATCTGGAATAACCTCCCAGGCACGTTTTAAAGCGTCAATCAGCTGCTGTTGATTGTAGACCCCTTGCTCATTCACTCTAACCCTTCGTTTCAATTGGTCCCACAATTGCTCGATTGGAATTAAAATCGGACTGTTAGCTGGCCATGGTAATACCTCAATATGAGACCCTTCTAGGACAGTTTGGGTCGATCGAGCTGTGTGTGCACGGGTATTGTCTTGCTTCAGGAGGAATCCAGGCCCCACTCGCTGTGCAAATGGGATCACTTGAGGCCTGATGACATCCTCGATGTAACGTTCTGCAGTTATGGTACCCGCATTTAAAATGGTGAAATGGAGCTCGGTTTTACCGTGTAAACTAATCCCACCCCAAACCATTACGTTGGGACCACCAAAACGGTCAACTTCGTGGATGCAGGACTCCGTAAACCGCTCGTCGCGTGGTCTCCACACCCTAACACGCCGATCATCATTGAAAAATTTTACTTTGCATTCGTCTGTAAAAAGCCCCTTGCCCCACTGATTAATCCCCCAGTCCAAATACTGAAGGGAGAATCTTAAACGGTTTGCACGTTGAACCCTGGTCAGAGGAATTAGAACAACTCGTCGTCTTGACATTTGCTGGTCTTCGTGCAATTGATTACGTATAGTTTGGTCACTGACACGGGTACCCGTTGTCAGCCGTAGGCGGTGTTGTAACTTACGGCCCGTAAATGTACGATCACGACGAGCACTTAGTTGGATGTACCGATCCTCGAGCGCCGTTGTTACACGAACTCTACCTGAACCGGGTCTCCTGGCAGCACCGGTCTCTAGGAAGCGATTCCATACATTTTGGACATCTCTTCAAGAAAATCCCAACTGCAAACCCACGTAACGATGAGAACGGCCTTCTTGAATCATAGTTATGGCTCTGGTTGCCGTAATTGTATCCATGTGCCTTCGTAATGGTGTCATGATTAACGCGAGATGATAAATAAATCAATTAAAATTGAAAAGTAAAACGTTTTTCCTAAAATAACCGAGACAAGTTAAGAAGACAATCGAAGAAAAACTTAAGAATAGCATTTAATTTTTTTTTCTTGGAATGATGACCAATACTTTTCAAATTAGGAACACGAACACCAGCATAAAAGAGATCAAACACCAAAGAGTTCGTAATATCAATATAATGCTACTTATCAGTCACTTTCAGTTTACTAAAGTGCACTTAAATCTAAATAAACTAGTGGCCCTTATTTTGTTTTGAGTAGTATATATCAACTCGAGTGAACTATTCGAATTTTGTACACGATTAAAATCGGTTGTGTGCCATCTTTGGTGAAAAATAATTAGTCACCGACAACTGACCCACTCACTCCACGATCATAATAACAGGTTAGACGAGTAAAAAAATATATAAAGACAACCAGTGGATATCGGGTGAGGCATCAAGGGAAGCAACCAGAAAATAATAAGGGACGTATAGGCTGCGCCACACAAGTTGGTGAATGTAAAGTTAGCTACAAGCTGCGCAATATCCAATTCTGACTGAACCTCACATAAAGCTGCGCGTTGATTGGATATTGCGGAGCTTGTAGTTTATTTAATATCCGCTAACTTGTGCAGCGCGACCTATAACCAAGTTGGCATCAAGGGAAGTAACCAAGGGCCATCAAGAGGCCCAACTAAGGAAGCATCAAGAAGAAAGGAATTGTATCGGTAATACCATCAAGCTTTATTTTTGCCGAGTTATTAAGTACAATATTAAGACCATAATCATAAAATCACAATTTTTTCACGATTCAATCAAGTCAATCAACAACACTAGACATATTTTTGTTGTAAATTTGACCCAAACAAACAAATAAACTGGTCAAGCTAAATAAAACCGTAAAATATGCGTAAAAAAATTTAGGTAAAAAGTAGGTTTTCTTACAAATGCACCCTTTCACTTAAAAAAGGAATGTTGTTACATCGTTTGATAGTTATGTTTATTATTGTCAATTATATGTAAAGCTTTTGTTAATAGCTTTACCTAATTCAGCAAAAAATTGTTTTATTGAAGGAAGTACGAGTTACGTAACCAAAACATACTCTAAATTTCTTGGTATATTTTCAAGAAATATAATATTTATTTTTGGCGTGTGTCACCACCCCCTATTTTCTCGTGGGTGTCGTAAGAGACGACTAAGGGATAACACGATGCAAATACCATCTTTGCGTAGAGACGGAAAACTCGACATCAAACCCTATACGACTGCCTCGTTGGTCTCGCGGCATAAATGTGCGCGTGGGATCGGGAGGTCCCGGGTTCGATTCCTGGGTCGGGCAGTGTTATTGGGTTTTTCTGTCACGAAATTCTCAGTAGCAGCACGGGGTCTGGAAATATGCCCGGTACGGCAATAGGCTCGTCCCTTATTACGTGGGACTAAAGTATATCTGGTGAAAAGTGGGGTAGAAATACACCTCTGCCTACCCCTTCGGGGATAAAAGGCGTGACGATATGTATGTATGTATGTATGTATGTATAAAATTTACTCTCAGCTTACAATTTGATTACAAGTTATTTACTTAATAAGTTATTTACTTAAAAATACTCATTTACCTATTACCTATTAATCATTTTAATTGAACTTTATGATACTAGTTACTTGCAAATGAAAGTAACCTGGCACTTCTTTTCATGTTGCTGGTTATTTTACTTTCACTTCACACCACAAGTGTTTTTGCATCCGCCACGGCTGGCTAGTCAAAACGGTGTAAGCAAAATTACGCTGCGGGCCTCTAACAGGCTGCAACCCGCGTGCTAACTCCGCCCCCTCACACTAGCCATCTCCGTATTTGCACCGTTTTGTTGGACGCAATTAAATCGCTAATTAGAATCGATAAAAACTTTTTATTATACTGAATGAGAATTACAGAAGCAATATTATCGGCATGATGTATGTAACCAAAATAATGAATATACGCCATTAATATACATCTCTCAGTAGCGGCCTCTAAAAATCGCGCGGCTCACTGCGGAACTAAACAATACGCCGAAATTCACTCTCGTGACAAAACTACGTCCATGCCAATATTTCACCCATGCATTGTACTGATCTTTTGCTGGCTCCTGGCTGAATTTGAGAGATGGTCAATCTTGCGTCCGTATACAGGACGCAACAAGTCAGTCGGACGCAACATCATTTAAAGTTACAAATAAACTTACAATTTATTTAATAGGCATAACCTATCGAATAAGTTACAATTTAAAAAAGTGTATTTATGCTTGTATTATTAATGATGTGAGCTTTTAATATTTTTTTAAAAGATTGCATATTTTTAGTTTCTTTTATATTTTTAGGCAGCTGATTATAGATTTTGGCACCTTCATACATAACACACCTCTTTCCATAATTTGTGCGTGATTTTAACAAAAATATATCATTCTTACTTCTAAGACCGATTCTATGCACATTCTTTTTTAAGGTAAATTTTATTTGTGTAAGTATATCATTATTTAGTATTTTTCTTATAAGTATACAATTATAGTATCTGTATGTCTGTATAACGGTCATGATTTTGGTTTCGTTGTAGACTTTTTGAGTTGACGTTAGAAAATCATAATTAAATAATTTCTTTATCAATTTATTTTGTGCTATTTGTAGGGATGTTAGATTGCTTTTAGCAGCTGAACCCCACACTTCTATTAGGTAGTCTATATGCGGTTTTATAAGTGAATTGTATATGGTGTGCCGTAGTTGACGCGGTATGCAACGTACGATGCCACTTAACATTCCTGACAAACAGGTAAGTTTATTTCTTAATTTTTGTATGTGCGGTTTCCGTGTAAGATGATTGTCCAAAATCAGGCCTAGATATTTATCTTGATTTACTTGATTGATCATTTCATTATTTATAGTTAAAGGCGGAAAGTTACAATATTAATGTAAAAGTGTTTTCGACTTAATGTGGCCTAGAAATTTACGTGGGTTTCTTAAGCTATCAAAATAGATGAAACAAACGTGAGAAAGACACACCCTAAAAGAGAGGAAATCCAAAATGGAGTTACTGTGTAACACTTTACACTTCTAAAGTGTTTAACAGTAACTAATAGAAATATAGAAAAAAAATAGATAAGTTCAACCAACATTACCCAGCTTTTCATACAATGAAGAAAACGTTTTTTTTTTAAAGACAACTCCCGCATTAGGACTAAATTCTGTGTCGCGGGGGACTTTACAAACATACAACTAACGGACACAATGAACACCCAGACCCGAAACAACAATTTATGAATTAGATACACAAAGTGTGGTCTCGTGTGGGAATCGAACCCAAAACACTCGCGCAGTGTCAAGCGGCGAGGCGGCCGCTTAAACCATTACGCCAACCGGGCAACCGTGCAGTCAACAAAGTTCAACGAAATATTTCCAAATTCAAGAATATGTAACGTTTTTAAACTTTCGCGATTAGTATACATTATACAAGGTCATACAGCGGGTCTTACTCGCGATAAATCTTATATTTAAGGCATAAATACCTCAGTTTTTTGGTGTCCGTCAGAATGAACGGTCACTAGGCGTATTTAACGTTGAATTTATGCCTAACAATTGCTTCCCTATTGCTTCTATTTGCTTCCTATTCTCAAACAATTGCTTCCATCGTATTGTAGAAAAAAAACACATTTTAAGAGTGACCGTTCATTCTGATGTCAGGACGGCCGGTCACCGAGTCGTAGTGTCCTTGTTAAATAGAATTATTGAAATTCACGGTGGCCATTAATTACTTCCGATACGATGGAAGCAATTGTTTGAGAATAGGAAGCAAATAGAAGCAATAGGGAAGCAATTGTTAGGCATAAATTCAACGTTAAATACGCCTAGTGACCGTTCATTCTGACGGACACGTTTTTTGCCAACGTTTCGGCTGACTTCCTTCAGCCGTGGTCGCGGCGGGACTACCAGACCGAGGACGAGGACTAACCGAGGTATTTATGCCTTAAATATAAGATTTATCGCGAGTAAGACCCGCTATATAACCTTGTATAATATCTAACGTTTTACAATGTACATCAAAGATTATACAGTTGTTAATACAAACGAGCAATATCTTGTGAAATAACAATGTTACATTAAGATTTTGATACAGTTGTGCCTTTAGGCTTTAGTACCAGACTATATATTATATACAGGAATTAACGCGAACATGCATTAGGTATTTACATACCTTATTTTGCCAGTCAGCTTGCGACCACGGGACGTGCAACCGTCTCGAAACGTCAAGCAAAATAAGGTATGTAAATACCTAATGCATGTTCGCGTTAATTCCCGTATATAATATACTAGAGGACGCCAGCAGCTACGCCTGCATTTTTTTTTAAATTACCCGTTTTGGCCGAACCCGTGGGAATTTCGGGAAATCCCTTCTTAGTGGACCCTTACGGTCCCCAAGGAACATACATGCCAAACTTCAGCTTCCTGCGCCCAATAGTTTCGGCTGTAGCGTGTCTGTCAGTCAGTCAGTAACGCAAGGATTTTATATATTAAGATATTCTTATAAACATGCAACGCGAGTGTTTAAAAGTTTCTAGTACCAGACTGTTTATCATCTAAGTATTTGTTTGAATTACGCACCTACTTTGTTCTTTGTATGCTCAGTTCTATTTATGTTTGAGCTAGTGACCCGCCCCGGCTCCACCTGACTACACTTGTGCAGCTTTTCACATCCTACTGTTAGACAGGACTCTACGCTCCGTCTGAGTAATATTAAATATATTACGATTGCGAACAGATAGAGAGACCTGTTGCCACCTTGGGAACTTTATTATAAGATACCAATATACACTGACAGTTCCATCTGAACTCGCGAGTATATAATATTTAAATTTTTCATTTTCCAGCGATATTGTAAGTCTCAAATAATAGATAGCTTGCCGCCTAGAAGTATGATACTCGTACGCCTAAATTTTTCAGATGCCAGTAGATGCTTGTCTAATTATTTGAGGTATCCTCCCGCTTAAACCGCTCTTTAAACGAAATTTGTATTGTAGGTGACTTTACAACGGTCTCATGTAACACTCAGACTTAGGAAGAACAACAATTTGTGAATAACACTTAGTTTTGTCATGTGAGAGGATCGAACTCACAACCCTCGGCGCAGTGTCAAACAGCGAGGTGAACCACTGCACCATACGGTTATCTAACATTAAAAATATAAAGTGTTTGATAACCAAGTTATTGAACCCTACCTCTCAGTTCCAGTTTACATGAATAGTAATCATTATACAATAGAGAAATTGTGTCTGATTGAGTCACTAAAATAGAGTCAGTTATAAATACCAAATCCCTAACCAATATATTCAAATCCTTAGTACCTACAGGCATATTCAATTAATTGAATAGATGTCCAGAAATAGATATCAATTTTTACCTAGCTCGGCCCAAGAAGCAACGGGGGCGTTTTCCATTCGAAGTCGCTCGCACGAATTTCCAGTTAGCGAAGAATTCATCCTGAACGTCGACGTAATAAATGTACAATTGTACATACATAGTCACGCCTTTTTCCCTTCGGGGTAGGCAGAGACAAAGAAACGCCACTTGCTTCTAGCCCTACATACCTCACGCGCTTCCTCTACATTCATACTCTTCATTCTCACCGGTTCCGGATGCTTCGGACCTTTATGTATTTTAAAAAGTCCCAAATTTAATCGACGAATGTCTTACGAGGTCTGTCGCGATAGACTTGCCTGCACACTTTTTGCCTCATATGTTTGGTGCGTCATTCTTTCTTCGTATTACATTTAGGAATCTATCTATTATCTATTATCTGTTATCACATTAGGAAGGATAGTAATGAGTATGACTTGCCAAAACCTTGTTGTTTGAGTTTAAGGTGATTGATGGTTTTCTGGACTAGTGTTCAAGTGGATTGCGTGGGTGATTTATCCTTTCAATATGTGTATCCCACAAAGTACACCCAGATCCAAAACGACAATAAAATTAGAAGATCATATTAAGCATTGTCCTGTGTAGAGATTGAACTGTACCAAAATTAAACAATATGCCATACCGAATGATCAACTGTTGCATACAGTCTACATCAGATACAGAAACTTTTGCAATGAACTATTACGCAAGTTAAAAAATGAGCATGAAAATAGAGAACTGACTAACAACACAAAAAACCCAAAAAAGATGTGGAATACCATCAAAACCGTATGTCACCTCTCTGATGCTAAAACAGAACCAAAGGAACTTCTAACGCTACCAAATAGTACAAACGCCAAGAGTTCATTAAATTTATGTAACACATACTTCTCAACTGTAGGACAAGAACTAGCCAATAACATCCTAAGCAATCTGCAACTTACTCAAGAGGCACTGGCAGCTGAAGTAAGCAATAACCTTGTACTTGACTCCTTTTTTCTATATCCCACAGACCATGCTGAAGTTGAGTCTCTTATACTTTCCCTACAGAACGATAAAGCTCCAGGAATTGACGGTTTAACGAATGTGCTTCTGAAAGACATTAGAAATTTTATTATACCACCCCTAACGGACTTATTTAACTTAAGTTTAAAAACTGGAGTGTTTCCAGATGCTTGGAAGGTAGCATCTATCATACCAATTTATAAGAATGGCTTCAAAAATTTAGCGGCGAGCTATCGACCTATCTCACTGTTACCAGCCTTTTCCAAACTATTAGAAAAAGTCGTTAATAACAGACTTGTTAAGTATCTGGAAACAAATAACCTTATCTCTAATAAGCAATTCGGGTTTAGGAAAGGACGGTGTACTGAAGAAGCCGTTACGTTGCTTACTTCAGCAGTATCATCACAACTTGACAAGAATAGGCATAGCATGGGTGTATTTCTGGATTTGGCAAAGGCCTTTGATACCGTCTCAATACCAATATTGGTTCAAAAAATGGAAAAGCATTTTGGCATCAGAGGACTAGCATTAAAATGGTTTATGAGCTATCTCACCGAAAGGAAACAATGTGTCAGAGTTGGAAACTATACTAGTGATTTTCACTCAATTAGTTTTGGTGTACAACAAGGTAGTGTTCTAGGGCCAACGTTGTTTATAATGTACATGAACGATATACATACCACTGCCTCTTCAGAAATCATTTGTTATGCGGACGACACAGTCATACTTTTTGACGGCTCAAACTGGGATGAAGTGTTTATAAAAGTGGAGCAAAGTATGAATCAGATATCTACATGGCTAAATCATAACTTACTAACCCTCAACACCAATAAAACAAAATACGTATGTTTTCACAAAACGGCCGCTTCTGCACCAAAACCCGCGCTTCGCCTAAAATTGCATAATTGTAAAGAGCAGGAATGTTGTACATGTGAAAACATAAAAAATACAGATAGTATTAGATATCTTGGGGTAATAATAGACAAAAATCTTAACTTTAAAGAACACATCAGCTCTCTGACAAAGAGAGTACGCAAGACTGTAAATATCATGAAGCTTCTCCGCTCCTCGGCATCAACAAACACCCTACGCACCGTTTATTTCGCCCTAACTCAGTCGTTAATCTCGTATTGTATAAGTTGTTGGGGTAGTGCTTCCAAAACATTTATGATCACCTTGGAAAGAGCCCAACGATCTGTTCTGAAGACCATGCTGAAAAAGAACTTTAGGTATCCTACCACACAATTATATAAAGACAGCAATGTGCTTAACGTACGGCAGATATTTGTTTGTTTGTTTTTCGTGTGAGCGTGTGGCCAATATTTATTTTATTGACATTCCTCCAAACACATAAAAACGTAATTAATTCAAGAGAATACCCGGATTTGCTCAGGCGTCGGGTTTATAGAGTTAATGTTAGTAAAGTCAGAACTTCCTTTGCAAGACGCTTCAGTCCATATAAAGATACACACGTATATAATACAGTAGCAAAATTCTGCGATATCAAGCATTGTTCCACAAAAGAAGCAAAAATATTTGTTACAAACTGGCTTAAAACCCTAAGTTATGACACAACAGAAAGTCTTTTGGTGCACCTATCCTGATTTAAAATATATTATATATAAATCAGATATATATATATATATTAATATAATACTTATGTTATATACTATATTATACTTACTTATATCTATATTATAAACTACTCATATTTAGTCACTTAGTTACATTTCAAACATATAAATAATTTTAAGTCAAACTGTTTATTTTAAGTAATTTTGTTTTCTTACCACCGTGTTAGTTAAGTTCCTATTAGAATTAAGAAATGTTGAATGTTAACATCCGAACAAATATTGTATACTACAAATATTGTAACCGTAATAAGACACCCACAGGACAGGCTTGCCTAGTGTGGGGTCTACGGAAATTACGTGTTTTGAATTCTTTTATTTAATAAAGGTTTTTTTTTTTTTTTTTTTACTTAATATGTTTCTTCACGGATTTTGTGACTGATTCTATAATCTTAAATATAGCTGCGGTAACTATACTTCTTTGTTATTTTATGGTAACTAGGTAAAGTTGTATTATTTTACAACAAATGAAGAGGATTTTAGCCACATTTTACGCAAAAACATCAAGTTACGGGTCAGAGTAAAGCTTTTATTTTAACAAGTTCTGCTTGTTAGTCCTCTAACTTGTTTGGTTGGTCAAAATGAATAGCGGCTAATTTCTTGGCGCTATTCATCTAGCGGCTTATAGACTCACGCCGGTATCCCCGAAGGGGTAGGCAGAGGTGTAATATTACACCCACATTTCGCCATGAAATGTTTAGGTCCCACGTAATAGGGGGCGAGCTTATTGCTGTACCGAGCACATTACCAGACTCCGTGCTGCTACTGAGAATTTCCTAACGGAAAAACCCAATAACACTTTGCCCGACCCGGGAATCGAACCCGAGACCTCCCAATCCCACGCGCACATTTATGCCGCGAGACCAACGAGGCAGTCTGTCGCCAGACCAACGATTTAATATGCAAATTACTAGTAAGTAATCTCATTATATTTTTAATTAAGCAAATGTTAGGTTAAAATTTCGTGTGTACCAGTATTGTGTTAGTGTTCCACATTTAACATTGGGTTACGTTATTTGGGGGTTGAATGCAATGATATTAGAAAAGTCATATACGTTACCAAAAGTAGTAATCAATCCGTAGAAACACAGAAGAATAACTAAAGCATGGAATGAACGATATTTTTATGAACAAATTGAATATAGGTACACTCTTCACTCATATGACAAATTAGAGTTGCCAGAAGAAGATGGCACTATGTTTGTCAGTTTGGGCTAAAGACCATTTGAACACAAATTTCGTAACTTTTTAATTTTTTTGTGATTGAGCAAATCCGCTATCGATATCGATTAAAGTTTCAATATAGGTTCAAAATCAAACGGACTTGTAAAGTATATTATTTATATGTTATACATTTTAAATTCCGTAACTTTATGTCGACAGCAGTCAGAACGCTAGTTGATGGACAGTCTTTAAATAATTATTACACAAACTTGCATTTTTAAACTGAACTTATATATTTTTGTTTCAAATGGATACTCAGTAGCACATAATCTTTCAAGGCGTTATTTTCTAATTTTCATGGTATTTTTCTTTACGCATCAAGCGCCTTTTTAAGTCCACTGCTGGTCTTTAACCTTCCGTGGTGGAGGTTTGGCCTACTATAATACCACACTTGCCAGACGTATTCGTACAGGGTTTTATTTCGAGATTTCCTTCTCTTGTTTCTCTTAGTCGCCTCATACGATACCCTCGGCATAAATGTTTATTTATACTTATTTATAGTTAGTTTTTCAGCTGTAATGAAAGCTGTAAGTGGGATTAATAAATATTAAATAAATAAATCATCACCCCCTACTCTCTCTCTAATCTCAATAACATATTTTTATTAGAGAAAGCAAATAATTAAGATAAAAGCAGCTTAAGCATTATGATAACTGAGAATGGCATATCCAAATAAATTCTTTACAAGGATAGGAGATAGTCGACATGGATTTTATCAAGCAAAAAACATAAAAATTTACTTAAAATAGATAAATCAGACAAAACCTTGAATAGTGCCCAAAGGTTTATTATTAACAATAATCACTTTATTGAAATTTTCTCATTACATAGTGTAGGTAATACAAATCTATGTGTAAAAATGTATGTGCGGGATCGGACACTTTTCGATCATACATGTGACACACAGAATATTTAGAGAGAAAAAAATTGTGGCTAGACTAGCCCTTCGATTTTATCTTGGGATCGGCACATTATTAGTCCACTAGTCGAACAAGAACAACCAAGTTTTGGTCTCTGGGTAGATGACATTTAACAAAATTTCTTTCAAGTGAAGATTCCCTTATTTTGATGCATATCCACTCAGTAGTCGTGACTATGAAAGCAGACAATTCTTATCAAACCTTCAAATTACTGTCCTTTAAATATTACTGTCTTTGTAAAGAAAGATCAGATTTTTTCTATAGGTGCATTAATTTTTTTTGTAATATGATGGATTCTAACAAGCTTCGGAATTCATTACTGTTGCTGATAGTTTAAATAATACTTAGCAAGTAATGATTTAAGCACTCACACTGATATGTTTAGAAGGGAGGAGCCATCTGTCATTACTATAAAAACATTCCGCAGTAAAATGCTTGGAACAAATTCTATGGTTGACGGCATTGCCGTGTGGTTGACGGCATAGAATACAAGTGTCACCACCCCCTATCTTCCCGTGGGTGTCGTAAGAGGCGACTAAGGGATAACACGATGCAAATACCATCGTTGCGTAGAGACGGAAAACTCGACATCAAACCCTATACGACTGCCTCGTTGGTCTCGCGGCATAAATGTGCGCCTGGGATCGGGAGGTCCCGGGTTCGATTCCTGGGTCGGGCAGTGTTATTGGGTTTTTCTGTCACGAAATTCTCAGTAGCAGCACGGAGTCTGGAAATGTGCCCGGTACGGCAATAGGCTCGCCCCTTATTACGTGGGACTAAAGTATATCTGGCGAAAAGTGGGTGTAGAAATATACCTCTGCCTACCCCTTCGGGGATAAAAGGCGTGATGATATGTATGTATGTATGTATGTAAATTCTATGGTGCTTTCTAGGCACCCAATTTTCTCCACGACATACTGCAGCAATCCACTTATTTTATAAATCTTTATCACGTGCACATATAATCTAAAAAATAACGAGGTAAAAATATACGGTGGATAGACATATCGATAAGATTTTTTACAACACTTGAAAAGTCGATGTAAATATTATACGACTAAATTCAAAATCATGATAGAACTGTTATAAAAGAAAAAATCACTAAGGTTATATAATTTGATGGCATAATATTGTCTAAATTGTATCTTACACGTCAGTTGACTGTGTTCAATTTGGGAGTAGTAGGACGGTCTCTATGTATATTATCCAATCTCTTTGCGTAGAAATGGTACACTAACGCACACATCGATAACTCCATATTTTATTTTAATTTCGGTTGACATGATGTGTCAGTTTCACTATGACGCCCAACGAGCAATTACAAAGAAATATAACCTTAAGTCATAGAAGTAACACCAAAATAACAACAGCGGTTGCTATGATTGATATCTTCTTTCTGACACATGCAGTATGATAGAAAGAGCTATCGATAGGTTTAGCAGCACGCTCTTATAGCAGCCTCGTGGTAGCCAAACAGTAGACAAAACATAGAGTTAGGAAACCGACTGTTGTTCGTGTAACAGTGATGATTTATCGATAAATATTTTTGGTCAAACGTCTAACCTTAGTATGTGTCGATATATTTAAGCCGTTGAAGTAAACAACTAAAATATTGAAATTGTAGTTTTTGCTGTCGACGCCGGACAGTGCTTTGCAAAGACTTGCCAGACAGACAATACAAAAAAATTTCACGTGTTTAATTGTTCGTTTTAGCCATAAAATCTATTGACAAAAAGTATTCATAAACTAATGAGCGATGCGTTGCGAATGTTGCGATGTGATGCTAAGAAACTGTCACTTAGATTATGTATTGTACGAATTATACCAGATTGGCTAATGCGGCAGGCTTTGGCAATTTATGTGCGTCGCATCATATCACGTTGCTTGCTATCGCTTACGTTGGACACTGCTCGATTTTTTTTGAGTTGTAGGTAATCCGATTTGTGATCCGCTAGCACAAATGATTCGCCTTTATGTAAATATTAGTACAGCAGTAAACTACTTTGACAACCCAGTTGGCGTGAGTGCAACCGACTGCCACGCCGAAGCTTGCGGGTACGATTCAGTTTTACATTCATGTCCGATAGTTTGTTTCCGTATTTATTCCTCATTAAAAAAACATCGATATCTCCTTTCACTGTCAAATCCCATCAATCCTTAATGATGGGATTTGACAGCACGGCTATTTAGAGAATGCAGTCAAAGATATGAGTCTGTAAAGAGTCTATGCCTCTTTAAATGAGACGCGTAATTTGACGTTATGATTAACCCACTAAGACCAACTGACATTACATGTTGCACGTTCGGTTTAAGGAAATATGGCGAGCATGTTCTCTCTAGTCTAAACGTCCAATCTCTCTGAGCAATTATTGATGACGCCGGCTCGCGACGTCACACACATATGTCTGACTTGCCAACTGGCTTATTGTTTAGCGTCCTGCTTTTGGTACGCCTATAAGTAACGTATCTACTTCTAATTTACTTGTAACATCGTTGGTTGAATATCATTTGCCAACTGTGACGTGAGCGATAGAGAAGTAAAATCATAGCTGATTAAAATAATACGCAAAGCAAATGAATAAAAAAATGTCTGAAAATCGAATAAAATGCAGAGTTTCTTGTCGTTCAAAATAATATGAACGACACATTATATTCCGTAAATGGTCATATTGAGATGTGAGTCTATAATACTTACCTCTGAGAAGCAAGGAGCACTGTACAATTACTTGAAACACGTACCTACTTTACTTCTAAGGGTATGCTAACATCGCTGCAAATACATAATTAAAATATAAGTATATGCACGAGCTCACATAACGACACATAACTATTCGCTAGATATGGACGCATTTGATTAAATAATAAATCCATATACCTGCAATACGTTAAAAGCTTTGCTGAAAACTGTTTTAAATGCAATTTGCTAACTTTAAAGCAACAAAAGCATCACATCCTTTTCAATACTTCCAGATTACCTCAAGACTTCAAGAATACCAAAGAACGTTTCAGAAGAAAAGATGGAAGTTTTTGTAAGATGGAGTGCTGCTTGTATGACGTCACACATCACACGGGTATCTCTATCTCGGTCTGTATTGAACATCCTTAAGCGACACCTACGTTGTCTGCTGACTCACAGGTTTGTCGAGAATCTTACGAGTAGGCATATACCTACCTACTGAAGTACTAGTCCATTTTAGTACCTACATTTGGGTGTGTGTTGATTACTAGCACAGCTGCAAGTTGCAGGTTTCAGTAGATAATGTATGTGTAAGTAATGGCACTTAGATTGAGGGATTAAATTGAATAATAGTGTAAGTACAGTATCGGTACAAAGTGTATTGAAACTAATGGCATTGATATAAAATAAAGTAAGTAGGTACCACTGAGTGAGACGATATTATTATCCGAAACTCGAGGTTTTTATGCTCTGCTTGGGGGTTTTGCTCTTTATGAGGCAATTAAAACTGAGACTTTCTGAACTGTTTTTCGTCTAAATCGCGGCTTGTTGCTGCCATTATGACACGGAAGTCTGGTGCCGGCTAATTCTGTGCAATATTTATTTATTTATTTATTTATTTTAAGGAAAGCTTACGGACTAATTACAGTGTTAATAACGTAAACAACTATATATATCGCCAATTACAAGCTTGCGCATATTACAAGCTACATATATTATGTGTTTATTTAGATCAGCAACATCTTAACACTATAATAATATTCAAACAAACAAAGTGCAAGAGTAACGGTTAACAGAGATGATCATTAACCTACCTTCAAACAGTTATTGTTAATGTGAGTGAAGTTATTATAAATTTTACCTTATATTGTAAATAAAGAAATGTAGTTAAAACTAGTACATAGCTTACATTCTAATGTTTTGTTAATTAGGTAACTTCTATTTTCCTTCCAATACACATTAATAATTATTATCTTTTAGATATATCTACTACTTATATTCTAAATATACCTACTGTATTCTGACAATAATTCCATAAGGCAACAAACAAGTTATTCTAAGTTAGTTATTGCAATATAAAGAAAAATATTTTATGCTGGTACATATATAGCTCACATGTTGCTAATTAACTATTTAAGCTAATAAATTTATGATATAAGTATAATTAATTAAGTACCTATCCTTAATTTCCTTTATCTTTTCTAGATATTAGACTGTATTATGAGTTATGACAGGCGTTGCATAAGGCAACAAATAAAGCAAATACAATGTTGTGTGAAGTGCGTACTCCCATGTGTGTATCTGTATACGCATTTCTATATATTGTGTATGTACGTGTGTATGCATTTCAACCGCCCAGCCCTGCGACAATGTCTTGGGATCAGATCTATATGTACACGAAATCTATATGCACGATTGATCCAAATGCACTAACTAGTGCACATGAATCAATGATATGCACACATATAGTCTACTAGACGGTTGAAATACACTACAAGCGTGGTGTCAGTCCTCGCGAGGCACGCGCCGCGAACAGCACACAACGACCGGCCCGCAACACGCGCACCCCCATACTCGCCGCGAGGCATCGATACGTACCTGCCTTGCCGCACAACAGGCACACTTGTTCGCACAAAAGGCACAAACCCCACAAGGCACTCGGAGCGCCTCGCCCGCGGGGCACACTCCGCAAAGACCGTCCCCACATTAAGGCTTCCGCGTAAAATAATTATTAGTTAGGATGTGTCTTGCTGACTTAGGTTTGGTGTAAAACAAATCTAAGTCTAGATCGGCTGGCACTTTGTTAAAAGATATCGCGCTACGCAGCAAAAAAGAGTTCCGTCGATAATTCGTGGTTGCGAATGGTATGTGTAATAATGGTCGCAATCTGCGGCCTGCGCTGTTAGTTTCCAATGAAACTTTAGAAACTAAATGAGGCGAATCAATAATAATCGACTAATGTTTGCGGTTGAGTTAGCATCTCGATCACTTGGCAAGTAAGAATGTCATTGCAGTCCAGCCACTTCCCCGTGAAAGCTTTTAAGTCATTACTGTGGTGTACCTGAAACAAAAATAATTCGTCTGCCACTGACAGCCCACTAACTTCTATTTTAACACTTTTTAGTTTCTGCTACAAGCGTTTTTTAGTTACTTCAACATTTTACATATTATTTGTATAACATAACTGAAGCCTCAAATGCGTACTCGTATAGATAACAGCGGTTAACCGAATCATTTGTAAACATGACTCGTGGTGTTGCTTATTAACGTCGAGATAAGTTTGGATAACGTTTCGCTTAGAGTCAATCCCGAAAATCAGGTTAGTCCTTAGGGACTATCGGTCTTACTACTCGACTTATAATAGTTTCATCTAAATAAATAGGTATAATAGAAAAAGTTTGGGTTGTGGAGTTCAGCTCGGTGTTGGTCCTTGGTGAACTGATATCCAGGGGAAAGCTGGTGGGCCAGTGAGGCTAGTGATGAGATGATGATGATGATGATTGACATTGAATAATCCTTGTTATATTTCCTCTACTTTGTTTATACATCGTTCTACGTACATCATCAATGACGTAGTTATACTTTTAAAGTCATCGGTGTGTATAAGTAGACTATATGGGCGCAAATTAATATATAATGATTATATTGTTACGAAAATGTTAATAATATTTAAGATTGATATTTAAATATCTATTTGTGAACACAGAACTGGGAACTTCACTACTTTAGAATATTAGACACTGTATCGACTGCTTCACTGTTTTATAAAGATTGGGTATTTAATTTATCGCTTAATTATTAAGATAACTCCAGAAACTTTCAAAGTATTAGATTAGATTCTTTATTACAGGGAATTAGCAATTAGTATTAAATAACATTATTCCGACACTTATTTTTATGTTTACTGTAGTAAATATCATGCGCTTATATTTACATCCTGTTGATAGCGCCATCTGTTGCCGAATATTGTAAAGCAGCGTTTGGTTATTAAAATAAATTTGTTATCTGTGTAAAATAAACCATTTGGTGTTGTGCAAAATTCTGTAATGAATTTTATTAATGTCAATTTTTCATTTATATTTTATAATTAATTGTACAGTAATTTCAATTATATGTTGAAAAGGAAGTGGCAGTTGTTAAACATTAAGTGTAATGACGGTTAGTTTATAAAAAGGACTGTAGCCCACATTTTAATTCAATTCCCTGCTAGAAATCGTCTGAAAATAAACCAAGTAATAATACGTGAGTGTTTTTATTATAATGGAGTCTGGACACGATAACCCTGGCGTATCGCCGACAACTACTTACTTATAAACACTTGCGATATGCACTGCCTGCTGAATTTGCACTAACGAATTGGTTATTCGTCAATACTTTAGTGTTGAGTAATTCTAAACAGCTGATTGTCCTTCAATTCGATAATCTGGCATTATCTTATACATAGGAGAATCAGTATTTCTAGGCTCAGACATATTTATTTGCTTGGATTCTCAGATGGGCCGCGTGGGATGTGTATGTGTATCACAAAGAGACTGGGAACAAGGCTTCATAAAGACAGATGAGTTGGCAAAGCTTTTAATACTAAAACAATGTGTTGATCGATGATACCTATGTAGACGATGATGGACTATTGTAGATATGGATTTTGTGACAGCACTAACGCCCATGCTTATCAAAGTATATAGTTAAGGTCTATTATATTTACTTCACACCATAAGGGATTGACAAGAATGCCATTCATTGATGTTTTTAGAATCATGTCGCGAATGCAATTAAACCCATAGGCTCTTAATCTGAATACCGCATTAACTTTTTACTGTTCTAAGAATCACGAAAAATGTATCTGAACTATTCGCGTACAAAGTTCAATACACATAGATGTGACACAGGTGAAATCTTGGAATTTTTCCATGCACCTATGTAACACTGAATTCATATTCCTATAGATACCTATTTGGCAAAGCTTTACAAAGGAAAATATCGAAGCCTTTCAAAGATGAAATGTTGCTGGTACGACGTCCTATGCTATTTCCATCTGTATTGAACTATTGAACAACGCCCACGACTGGAAAAGTCTGCTGGCTTACAGATGTTCTGCAACTGACGTGTGAGGTGCGCGTTCTATTTCCATGCGATTATGTGTGGCAGCTCCATTTTGTATAGATTCTACTTCAGATAGGTATGTACATGTATTGTGGTGGTTACGTAATGAAAGGTAATCGCCGTCCAAATTTAACGTGAATGTCAGAAGTTTCAGTTCTGCGTGGATATCATCATCATCATCCTCCTAGCGTTATCCCAGTTTCAACCCGGGGTCCGCTTACTAGTCTAACCGGATTTGGCGGAATATTAGCTTTTCCACAGAGCGACTGCCTGTCTGACCTCCGCAACCCGAAGGGATAGCGATATTCCATGGCTTAGACTAGTGTCAGTTTATTTAGAATGTAGTGACGCCCCATAACGACTGCCAAGATCTTCATGACAACCGGGACCGACGGCTTAACATGCTCTCCGAGGCACGAGATAAGCGATAATTTTCAGTTCAATACGCACATAACTCCGAAAAGTCATTGGTGCGCGCCGTGGATTCGAACCCGATACTTACCCTCTGCATGGCAATCTGTTGGTATCTCCACTAGGCTATCGCTGCCTAAAGTTTCAGTTCCGTGTGGATATTTACAAGGACAAGTAATTTTACACATATGAGAATGATGATACCAAAAACTGAAGATGAACTACTTTTCAAAGCAACGAAAAAATGATAGAGCGTTCTAAACTCTTCTTTCTGTGCATCGATTTCGATGATTCCTCAAAAATGCCCTTGAGTGTAACCTTGATTTTTGTAATAGAAAAGCCACTACAAAAGAGAGCAAACAGGAAAAAAATACATAAAGTTTCAAGTTGTGATAGAAAGGATAGAGCCTTTGAAAGGAAATTTTGACAACAAGGTATCAGCTGATGTCTATTTTTAATAGGTCTGTAATTTTTTTGTATGACTTAGCGACGCCTAGTTTTAATCAATTAATTGTCAGAATAATAATGGATGGATGTGGCTCTAAATCAATAATCGCAAAAGTCTATAAAACGCAGTCTTCAGCCCCTTGTAACACATATACCTACTACTGATCTCTTACTTATTTATGGAACGGGTCTATAATGTGTAATTTGATGTGAAGAAGCGGTGATATCCTAGTGGTGTACGCAACGGACTGCCGAGACGATGGTCTCGGGTTCGATCCCCAGGTACCTCGGGCACACACCTCTGGCTTTTCGAAGTTATGTGTGTATTAAAAATGTTGATTATCGCTCACTTAATAACGTGCCCGGTAGATGGCAATAGCCTCGCCCCCTAATACACTGGGACCTAAACATAACTGACGAAAATAATGTGGGTGTTTATACACCTCTGCTCAACGGGATCCATCTCCAGTTGATGGTAACCAGATGCTAAATCGATTGTGCTGAAATACTGTGCTCTACCTAACTTATCTAGGATGTCATTAATGTTTGGAATAGGGTATTTATCGTCAATTGTTCTTTCGTTCAATTTACGATAGTCCACGACCAATTGCCACTTGGTTTTGCCGGACGCATCGGTCTTCTTTGGCACTAAATGGACGGGGCTGGACCACGGTGAAATGCTTTCTCTAACGATGCCTTTCTCTACTAAACTATCTACTTGTTTCTGGATTTCCTGTTGCTGACAAGGAGGTCGTCTATAATTCTTAACGAATATGGGCGTATTGTCTGTTAAACGAAGTGAATGTTTGACTGAATTAGTAAAAGTTAAAGGTAAGTTTTCCGAATAAAATATATCTCTAAACTGATAACATAGCTTCTGAATTTCTCTCTTTTCCTCAATGTTCAAATGGTCTAAGCGCAAACGCTCTAAGTTTTGTTTTAGTTACGAATCTATATATATCTTCGCTACTTAAATGGTGAAATTTCGGCTCTTCCGTTTAATCAAAACGTTGTGAAAGTTAAAATCTACTGAAGTTGTTTTAGTATAAAGTTTTTTCTCACTGTAATCTATTCTACAACTTAAACTGTCTTAAATATCACTTCCTATAAGACCGTGAAACTGTTCGCTGAAATCTACAATCAAAAACTTATGAATGCTACTTGATCCGAATATCTCTGGTAACGGGATGTACGCGACGTTCTCCTGATATGATTCTTCGTGCGGTGTCGAGATAGCATAAGGTTAATGCAGGCCTTATCAAGATTCTTTATTACTGCGGTACTAATTAATGAGTGAGTAGCTCCGGTGTCGATGAGAAACGGACCACCAAATTCGCGGATGTAAATATGTGGTAATTTATCTACTACGAAATCTATGTTTCCTCCTGAATTATCCAATCCTGGGGAAAATCCTGTAAATAATCGTTATCTGGGGAATCGTCTACGTCTTGTTCCTGTTCTGCGGCGTAGGTGTCGTAGCTGACTGACTTGCTACGGTCCTCGCTATTTACTAAATTATGATTTAATCTATTTACGGGAACTAACGCCTTTTCTTCCTGTTTTGTAGCAGGTTTTGGGGTATTAAATTGAGTATTTCTGGGGTAATTACTATACTGATTATTAGGGTAATTATTGTATTGATTACTAGAGCTTGGTAAAGCTGGACGTGAGGTAGGTGTATTTGACGACGGGACATTTGGTCCTCTGTTAAATGACTGCTGTGGACGCACTGGGAAATTACTGTTTGGCTTTATGCTAGGTTTCGGGGCAGACTGCGTAATGCTTTTCCTATCTGAACGTTTGACTCGAGCTTCTTCCTGTCTGGCTAACGCTATAGCTTTAACAAGGGTTGTTGGCTGGTTAATACGTACGCCTAAGCCTACGTTGTAATCTAGGTTGTCTATAAATGTGCTGATTGCTAGGGTTTGATAGTAACCACTGTCCTTGTTGGTGGACAGGCCTACTCCGCAAAGTGAGTCTAAAATATCTCCTATTCGTTTACCAAATTGTTCGCACGTCTCGTTTTGGTATTTCGTGCAACGTAATAACTCAACTTGAAGTAACTGAACTTCGGTTCGGTGTTCGCCGAATCGATTAATTAGAGCGGCTTTAATGGATGTCCAATCTTCGATATCAACTTCCAATGAAATAGCTTCTTGAGCTTTGTTAGTTAACTTATTTCTTACGAGACAGATCGCTATCGAATCATCTGTTGTTATACCATACGCGGTTAATATACTTTCTACACTTCTTATATTAAAGTTCAACGATTTGTTACTGCCATCGTATGACAGAATAAGTTTATTTAATAGTTCGTAATTTGGTTTTGAACTATTTATTACTGAGGCTGCTGCGGCTAGGTCAGCGAGCGCGTTGGTGTTCTGAGCCATTGTATAAATTTATAATAAATGTATACAACTAAAACTAAGGTAAGTATGTGTAAGTATCTAGTTTCGATTTTAGATCACACAGATATACACTATATACTTAAATGTATTACCTGTAAAGACAATTATACAAGCACACACAATATAAAATACACAAAGTAATTATAAGGGTGGGAAATGGCAAAAGATGGGATACTGAGTAGTATGAGAGTTTGATCTTACCTCCAGTGGAGCTCCATCTGCCTGGTGAGTTGAGCGGTGACTAGTGACTGTGCTTCTTGCTGCCCATGGTTCGCGACGGGTTCTAGTTGGGATGGCGGCGCGGACGCAAACAGTTTGATTCGCGCCGTGTCTTCGCAAAGAGTTTGATTCGCTAGGACGACGACTGCCACTATCCTACTGACTGCGCCAGATATGTTCGTGGCGAACCAAGGGAGCTTTTAAAAAAGACACGATGTTGTCTCCTTGAGTCTTTAATCTCAACTGATTTAATACAGTACAAATTTCTTAGAGCTAACTTATGGTACTACGGTTCTTATCTCTAAAGGGGAGTATATGGTTACAGTTTATTGCTTAATACTATGAATTTACTGTAGTAACACGTACTGTACGTAACTCTAGTTGAACGCATTTTATTTCATACTAGATGACGCCCGCAAGTACGCCCGCACATTTTTTAAATTTAACCGTTTCTGCCCGTTCCCGAGGGAATTACGGGAAATCTCGTCTAAGTGCACCCCTGTGGTCCCCAAGGAACATACATGCCAAATTTCAGGTTCCTATGCTTAATAGTTTTGGCTGTAGCTTGTCTGTCAGTCAGTCAGTAACGCAAGGATTTTATATATACAGATTAAGTATGTTATATTTACCTAAAATCGATCAATGTAAATGGTCTGAAAATTAACCCCACGTGACTAAAATATTAGAAAATTAGGGCGCGAGTACTGCAGCATTAATTATAAAGACAGGTATTTCCTAAATAACGCGGGTGTAACCGCGGGCTGAGCTAGTGTAATATAGAAGAAGACTAAAAAACTCTTCTCAAAAAGTGCCTCAAAATTTTGCTTGCTTCGCGAATCAAACGCGGAGTCTTTTAGTTACGTGATATGTGATCGACTTTAAGTCATAAGATGTAATATGAATATGATATAATATATTATGACGGGACGCGAGGGAAACAATTTGCATGTTGAAAATTGCGTGTTGAATTTAATTAGCCAGCGTGAAACGTGTCGACGTAAATCAGACGCGGTGATTTATTGCTGTCTGATGTTATTGTTTATGGGTATATGTGTCTTTTAGACCCGATGAGTATAAAATGGCTATAGCTGCTCTGAACGAAGACTTAAAGAGAAGATCGGTATGGTGTGAGAGCAACTGTCTCGTGCTCAATCCCACTAAGACCAAATATATGCTTTTCGGAACCAAACACAAAATCAGTGCGTTGCCCTCATCACTTCCGATATTCTTGATGGGACAGCCTATTGCAAGGGTGAATGAAGCCAGAAATCTCGGGCTACGCATGGATAATGAGCTAAGATTCGAGGAACATATAGCGGAGTCTGTACGCAATTGTTTCTACCGGTTAAAGATCCTGTATAGAATGAGACCATACTTATCTGAGGAACTTCAAGTGCAGCTGGTTGAATCACTAGTTCTTTCAAAACTAAATTATGCTGACACCGTCTATGGACCTCGAATCTTAGCTAAACCTAATCGACTTATTCAACGCGTTCAAAATGCCTGCACCCGTTTTTGCTTCTCTATTCCACCCAGAAGTCATGTCACGCCATTTTTAAACCAGCATTTAGTTTTAAAAATGAAATCACGCCGCAAACTTCACTTGGCAAGCCTTCTTTTCGGGGTCATCAAATACAAGGAACCTACATACCTGTATACCAAGCTTAATTGGGTCACGAGCCAGAGACAATGTACAGGTAGGAGATGCGCACAGCAGCTGTCGATATACAGTCACAATACTGTTACGTTCAGGGGTAGTTTTCGTTACTCAGCTTCAAAAATATGGAATAACTTACCGCCCCCGATAAAACAAAGAGTACAGTCACATTTAAGAAGCGACTTAGAAAATATCTCTTGGAATCACAGTGTAAGCTGGGTAACGTAAATACTGACATGTCTTTTATTTGATTGTTTTATTCCCGTGTAATTCTATGTTATCACTAATTTTAGCTATTGAATTGAATTTTAAATTTATATTTCATTAAATTTATACTTATTTCATTAATTTTAGTATCAATATTTTAATTAATTTTATGTTATTTTAATATTATTATTATTTTATAACATCACCCATTGAATAATTTATACATGGATAATATGTATTTTGTTTAGTTTTCGACACAATTTACCACTACTCATAACACACTAACACATACTTAAATACAATACATGATAAGCGTTGAGTGCAGCCGGGGTTTGTACATCCGTGTTGTCACAAAGGTGCCGGATGAAAATCAGTCGCCTAGGAATGCTCTGGCTTTACTGGGCTAAATGCTGATCTGGCAACCTGTTCGGTCAGCCTTGGGACACCTACCCCATAACAGCTATAAAATTGAATCATATTATTTTAATATTACCTAAGTGTTGTTTTAAGTTTTATTTTAATTTGTTTTTGTTGTGTCCTTTGTGCTGTCTGAATAAGTTATTGTATCTTTCTTTCTTTCTTTCTTTCATCAGCGAAACAGTCACATCTTATCAAAACTGTATAGTCACATCATCATCATCGACCTACTGCTGGCAAGACATACCTATATACGCCTTGGAGCCTGAGGTCCGCTTACTAGTCTAAACTTCGAAGCCAATTAGTTTAAGATTCTGGATTCAATTACAAACAGTAACCATTATTATTAGTTTCAGAAGTCTGCCTTCAATAGTAATTAACAGTAGCCATAATTTGCAGATCTACGCCGACGAAGACATAAGCGGTATAGTCCTCGGGAAGAGCGTGGTGAAAGACAGTTCATTGGAGAAGCTGCATGGCCTCACGGTGCTGGAAGATGACAACTTGGGTGACGATGAAGACTTGCTGGACTCCGTCGATGATGCCGAAAGCGGGGACTGGTACCCCGACTATGATAAGAGAGCTGAACATGTAAGTACTTTTAGTATTTTTTGCTTGAAATGACTGAAGAATTTGACCACTTTTGAAGAGTTTGGTATTACTGCTAGTTATGGAAACAGTTAAAATGCGTAAAAGTAAGCAAAACCAAGAACATTTTATGTATTTTTGTCTTTCTGTTCGCGTTAAACTCAAAATTTACTGAACGGATTTTCATTCGGCTTTCACCAGTGATAGTGACCAGGAGTGATTTACGAGGTAAGAGTTGAGATGTTTAATTTATCGCAATCAGACATATATTGCGGGTACCAAAGCCACGTACTAAACCCGAAAATGTAAATCAAGAAATGTCTTAACCCGCGAGCACTCGCGCTATGAGCATTTTGCTCACAGTAAATTTAAAACACGCGACATTTTGTCAAAATTATTCGTACGTACATCGTTCATTTGGTAGCTGAGTTTTGTTCCGTCCCCCACCCCTATATGCAGTTCACTTTTCGCCAGTGTGCGCCAGTTACTTGGACGAGGTGGTTTGTTGCGCCGTGTACCATCAGGCGGCGTTTTGCTCATCGCGCGGGTATCGATGTAAGTACTTTTTGTTACTCATGACTTTATTTTTTTTCATCTTAGCGACCGTTTTACTGCTACTTTTATGTAATATTATGATTTTACGTTACAGAAATAGTAATTTATTATTTATTTCTATTATAGATGGATCGTGATCGAAGGATAACATAGCCCGAATCAACGGTCAAATCATTTACAAAGCATAATACGGGTATAATTATCACGCGCAGAGGCTTCTTGAAACAACTAGCTCTTCAACTAATACTGCCACATATCTAAAGAAGAAACACCTTCCAAAATATTTCATATCCTCTTCAGCAAGTGATGAAACGTTTTTTTACCAGAATCTGAGTTACCAGAAGAAGAAAAACCAAGTGGTATCTGCGCGGTTTGCCCAAGACGCAAGACCAAAAAGAGCTGCATTTACTGCTATTTTTTTTATGTCCCGAGCATAGTCGTACACTATGTGATATGTGTAAAGCTCGCGTATACGACCAAGATTAGTTATTTACACTTAGTTAATTTATTTTTGGAAAGTTTTTTTTTTTGTTAATTTTTTTTCCGTAAGATTGCCTTACAAGACTGGCAAATTAGTTCCTATGATTGTTAATTAAAATAAAAAAGATTAATATTGTAAACTTTTTGAATATATATTTTATAGAATAAATAATCTGTATTTTATTTAATAAAATATTTTTTATTAATATTTTTTTGTAAAACTTGCATTTATTGACATTCATAAACGTGAGCAAACTGCTCTACACGCGAGTGCTGATGTAATTTCTTGAGGCGCGAGTGCTGGCGGGTTAAGCAAATACTATCGTCGCATATCAAAGCTTTTGACGACCTCATTCAAAGTATACCTAGCGACGTAACGCTGTTACATAAATATCATCCAATACTCGTCACATTACAGTCATGGAACTGTAATGTTATCCATATATTATATTGGTACAGTCAGTAGTAAAAGTCGCTGCACACTTTAAAATCTGTGCAAAGTCTTTTATAACTTAAACCTCTGAAATTATACTTACTACTAGAGGAAAACCGCAGATACGCCTGCACATTTTTTTTAATTTTTCAATCCATTGGAAATACGGGAAATCCCTTCTCTGGCAAGGCTGGTCTCCAAGGAACACAGATGCCAAATTACGGCTTCTTGCGTCCAATAGGTTTGGCTGTGCGTTGTCTGTTAGTTAGTCAGTACCGGAAGAATTCTATAAAGGTATACAAATTCATTTATAAATAATGATTAAGGCAAGTTTACTTCTTCTAGAAATCCAACAAGATATTAAGAACAATTATCATTTGGGACGATAGAACCACCCAAAATCTCTTAAATGTTTATCGACGAATTTTGCTGACTGTACGTATGTAATATTATAATGAATTCATAAGGGGTCACGTATCAGACGCACACGGCTCGCACATCGGTTCAATAAGTACGATCTCAATACCTCGACACATCGGTAACGCTCGAGTGGTTCCACGTCTTTATTATCTACTTGCTTTTGAGGGCGGCTTCGCCCGCGTAAGTCGTATAGTATTTCTAAAATGAGACAAACCATTGAATTTTTATCCCTTATTTCACTCCTTGTGAATAGATTGTTGAAAAATACAAGACCCGATCTCCCGTTTTCGCCATCCACCCATTGCCAGCTACCCTCTTCAAGTCGTCGGTCTGGTCTACGCTTGCCGAGGCGTGGCCTCCACTCGAGAACCTGCCTACTCCATAGATACGGCCAGTCCGCTGCCACTACAGTTTGCTACATCTTTGCGTTATGTTAGTTACTTTGGTCTTCTGCCGGATAGTCTCGTTCCAGACTTTGTCCGTCAGCTCCAAAATTGAGCGTTCCATAGCACTCTGAGTGAAGTGTAGTTGGTATGCTAGCTTCACCGTCATATTCCACGTCTCAGCTCGGTCCGGCTTTGGCTGCCTAGTCTTACGGCCAGTTTCAATTAGGATTTAGCTACTAGAGCTATTTTATACGGAACTTATGTCAAGTGTTTATTTCTATTAGCCAAATCTATGGACACATTACGCTTTTCAACGTCAAATCCAATTGTTTTCGCCAGAAAAAGGGTTCTAAAAGTACTGATGTAAATCGTTCAACCTCAAATGGTGATTAAATGTTTTTATATTATAGCTGACGATAGTATAAATAAAATTAAATGTTAATATTATGAAATAATTCATAAAATTGGTTTAAATATAGCTCTGACTGAGACGCAAATATGGCACATTTACAAAAAAAATCAAGTCTCGTGCGCCACCTCAAGATGTTTAGTTAGAAAGCTGAAATTTTACATGAAAGCTTCTGCGACTATAGGTCATTGATTGACACTACAGGAAAATGGAAAACAAAAAAAAAATATTTTTCGCTCCTTCCTAGTGTGACAACCGTATTTGTTCCGCGGTTGTTGTAAGACAGGACTTTAAGAGACGAACTTGAAATCAAATCAAACCATCTGGCCAGTGAAACCAAAACCTCCTAATGACTCACAATGAGATTGTGACGGAAATTTGGAGAAGCCTATCCAGCAGTGGACTGCGAAAGACTGTGCAGATGATGAAATGAAAAGGCCTCCAAACTCTGAAAAAGATCATTGACAATTAATCGCCATAATGCCATTCCCAGTAACAGATGCTGTTATAAATCAATACTGCTGAAGCGAACTTACTCAACAATAAACAAGAGCTATTATCTCGATTAATTCCGAAGGCTGAATATTTGAGATTGCTTTCAAACCTCCACCGATAAAGGCTAGGCTACGACTTCGGTTTATGCGATGTTGTGACATGCGGCTAGCGATGCGATGAGGCGTCCATGCTACTTTATCTGTTTCTAATAGATCGGCAAAGTAACGCTTGCACAGGTCACAATTGGAATGGTGATCGCATGTGGTCTGGCTTCGAAGGTACGTAAAGCAGTTGGTCCCTGTTCTTGTTTCACACACAAAAATACTAAGCCATGTCATTTTGAGCTACATAAACAAACTCAGAGTAGAACGCGGACGCGCGAAAACCAAAGAGTATTGCTCTGTAGTAATAATATCCAGCAAGCAAAATAATTGTAACGCATGAAAATAACAACGAATTGTGGATCACATAAAATGTTACGTGCGGGAATCGTAAACAAGCTCTGCGACGCATTGCAATTAGAAGACTAATGAAACCACTGCGCCATACGAGGAGAATATTTTACTCAAAACGCGTAGTCTCGCGTCTTATTACCTTATTTCGCTATGTCGTGGCCCAGCAGTGAGCACTGTAGCTCGGTGTTGCCAGGGGTAATTAATATGAAAATCGATACGCATTATCTCCGACCAGCCTTTAAGCTAGGGTGACGGCAGATCGTTCAGTAATGAACTGGGATTTGGTATTTACTGCCCGTATTTATGGCGGCTTTGTTATTATACCTGGCTAAACCGTTTCATAGGTAAATATGGCTAACGTAAGGCAAGGGTAAAACCATACATACATACATACATATCGTCACGCCTTTTATCCCCGAAGGGGTAGGCAGAGGTGTATTTGTACACCCACTTTTCGCCAGATATAAGTACTTTAGTCCCACGTAATAAGGGGCGAGCCTATTGCCGTACCGGGCACATTTCCAGACTCCGTGCTGCTACTGAGAATTTCGTGACAGAAAAACCCAATAACACTGCCCGATCCAGGAATCGAACCCGGGACCTCCCGATCCCACGCGCACATTTATGCCGCGAGACCAACGAGGCAGTCGTATAGGGTTTGATGTCGAGTTTTCCGTCTCTACGCAAAGATGGTATTTGCATCGTGTTATCCCTTAGTCGCCTCTTACGACACCCACGGGAAGATAGGGGGTGGTGACACTTGTATTCTATGCCGTCAACCACACGGCAAATAGGGTAAAACCATTTTGTAGATAATCTTGCTGCATCCCTCGATTTCACTCGGTAGTCTTAGAACCTAAAACTCAGACATAGAAACATATTTATTTCAGCATTTTGGTTGTTTACAACACTTATACAAATCAAAACCCGTTTAAAAACATTCTAGACGAAGTTACACAGCTACTTAAATAGCCTTTATTGTTACATTTATCGCCTTGGTATTTGAGCTGACAACTACAAAATAGATTTGAGCAAAGTTAAAATTAGCGTAGTTCATTAAAACATACCAAAAATCTCTTGAGCTATATTATGCACCATATGGAAGGATAGTACCTTCCTAATAAATCACTCTGTACTCTGATGAAAACCTCATATAACTCCGTTCAGTAGCTTTCGAGTTTATAGCGAACAGACAGACAGGTGCAACAGAGATTTTTGTTTTATAATATGTAGTGATAAAGGGCAAAATAAACGTAATTCTCTAGACAAGGGTAGGTAACATGAGGCTTCAAAGGTATCTCCTTGTTATGTTGATGTAAGATTAATTTATGCTTTCAAGGTTTTGTGGTGACGGCTTATCGGTTTAATACACGCGTAAGTATATGAAAGATTAAATACATATTTCAGAACTCATGTTGTTTCTGAGTTATAATGAACAAGCTTCTTGCTGCTTATTCGTCATCATCAGCCCTTTATACTGTCACACTGCTGGGCACGGGCCTCATCTCACTATGAGAAGGGTAAGGCCATATTATAGTCCACCACGCTTGCCAAGTGCGGGCTGGCAGACTTCACATGTCTTTCGAGAACATTATGGAGAACTCTCAGACATGCAGGTTTCCTCACGATGTTTTCCTTCACCGATAAGCAAGCGATAATTACCAATTTAATACGCACTTAAGTTTCGAAAAGTCATTGGTGCGTGCCGTGGATTCGAACCCGAGACCTTCTGCGTAGCAGTCCGACGGTCTCTCCACTCGGCTATCGCTGCTTGTTGGTTACATGAAATTTCGTGATTTATCCACAGGAAACCTAAATAAATTATCTCTGCAGGCATTATGATTAGCTTAATTGTGCCAAATGAGTGACGATATATGGCAGATTACCATATGATGTACTGCTGTCAGTAGGGTTGATGCAGTTGCAATACCTACATCCACTGTTAAAAGGCCAAGAAGAATAACGGTCTAAAAAACGACTTAGTGCTCGTAGAAAGCGAAGAATTCTATATACATAACCTAATTTTATTGGCTCGAAACTAAAAGAACGACTTTATACCATTCGCGTAAAGCGACTAATTAGGTAAATTCTAATGGCTCATTAGAGTGCGACGATAATTGCTTCAAATAAGGCTTGATATTCACGTATCACAGCCAGTCACAGCCACACCACACGCACCAACAAAGGTGCGGTTAAGTCGTGGTTACATGTGAATAGTGCCGTTGCGGCTTCTCGCAGTTGCGTTGTGGTACCTACAAAATGTGGTTGTTGTTGTGTTGACGCTAGTGGAAGCGATGGTGTGTAGCGGACCTAAAGACAGGTAGGTCGAACATGGAGATTGATAATGACAAGAAATGGTGGTTCCTGTCAATTGGCGATGCAAAGATTATCCGCGCGCCTCTAGCGGCGAATTTGGAAATTGTCCGGGTACGACACTTTTGACAGCTTTCAATACAACTTTGCTTCGAGGTTTTAGTGGTAATTATATTGAGCTGTCAAAAGTGTCGTACCCGGACAACTTCCAAATTCGCCGCTAGAGTCGCTAGTTAGAATCTTAGCATCGCCAATTGAACTATAAAGTTTTTTACAAATTAGCGCTCGCCTAATTTATGTGGTTCTGGTTTATGTAGGTACGTGGAATTTGCTTTTAAGTGTCATGGTGTATGTGACTGGTAATCGTGATGTTATTTAAGTGATTCGTTTTGAACGTAATTGTGTAGGTATCAATGCGATATAAACATATTTTCAAAGGTTTTGTAATTAATAATTTAAAACACATTATAACCTTACGCTTAAATCTTTTCAAGATATACGTTTGCCATAGACGTGTGCACAGTACTTAGTTTGCCGTGTAAAGTTCATTGCTAAGCTCTGCTAACAACCCAGTGCTTTCTAAAGAGCACGTATTGTGTGGATAGGTTGTCCACACAATACAAACAACAACCTTCTCTGCACTTATACGGCTTAGATCTTCTTGTTTGTATTTTCTAATTGAGGTGCACTCTTTCTATTCTTTCAATAGGAGTATTAACAGCCGACGCAGGACTAGCGCTACCTAGAATTGATTTTTGTCAAGCGTATAATCAATGATAGAATAGAACCTTTGAAAGGGCGCGGTAGGATTATTTACGTAATATCGTTTAGTATTTGACACTTTTTTAAAGATTGCGAAATTACTACAACAGTTTGTTCACTGCACTTGTACCGCCACGACACCAAGCTTTGCGTAACGATCCCTATTTGACCAATACCAGAACCATCTCAACCCAAAATCAACGCACAAAGAAATGAGCAACACGTCATATATAAATCAGGAATAAATTTTGAACACATCGCACTTAATCTAAATCGATTACCGAAGAGTGTTGAAGAACGTTCATCATACAAAACAAAACACTCGAAATGCTTCCAGACGATAAAAAGAGTTTCAAATTAATTCGACGTCGAGTTTCAAATTAAAACATGGCCGAACATTTATAATGTTTAGTATTAGTGTCTAAACACACTATGCCGAAGTTACGCGGCCGAAGTTCGGCATGATTACACCTGCAATGCTATTTGAATTACTGACGACACATTATACCGAAATTACGTTGCGTTATAGTGTACAGCATAATTTCGGTTAGTAGAGCACAAGCGTAGTTCGTTACACGAGCATAAGTTCGGCACTTACGGTGTGTCATATCGTCCGAATACATCGGAACGTAAAATCGGTCGCGTAACTTCGGCATAGTGTGTTTAGGGACTTACAGAATACTTTTTGTGTGGGTTGAGCCTTCGGGGCTTTGGTCCTGTGAAATCCGGCCAGTGGCGACTATTTGTTGGACGCACGTGAGTATGGGATGGGCTTTCGCCGATTTATGAATGTAATTGCGATCCAGTTCGAGGATTTTATGGAGCTTAAGGATATTGATCGTTATTTAGGATGGAAAGGCGTGGATGGGATTTGTGCCATTCAATGGGTATTCTTACATTGATATTACAATAATATTTTCACCGTGTCTACTGTTAATCTATAAAAGAGTTATATATTACCAGTAGACACATAGTAGTAATATAAATTTGGCACACTGACAACGTTTACGGCAACTCTGGGCTTAGAATTAATTGCGAAAGTATGAAAATAAAATTTACAGTTCATACATAACAAGTTAACACCTATTCATTATTTAGTGTGACCTAACTCTGATAGCTTAACAGAAGAGTGAAAACCCGAAGGTTCAAGACAATTTAAATTAAATGTTTTCTCTTCAATGGCTATCTGCCGATAAATGGTTTCTTGTTTACTGTGATGGGTTTGTCACTTTGAGTGCGGTGAAAAAATTAATTCGACTTTGACGTCTAATGTGTGACGTCAGTTGAATGTCTCAAGTGGTCCTTTTCGTCCGTTCCTCTTATGTTGTCAATTCATCACTTCAATCGATCTCTCATTTGTGTTTGGGCCTTAGGGACTTCTGATATTGAAATAAAGTGTTTATTGACGTTACATTCAACAAGGATCAACTGTCAAGAGATGCCGAAAAAAGTTGGTTTATTTTATTTTTTGCTGAATAAGTTAGTGGTAAATTTAAGTGATTGTTACAATCATGTCATAGGTGGTTCATATGTAGAATTTTTGTGATACATTTTTTGGCACTGATTCCGTTGGTTCTTTCTGGGTAATAAATAGCTGGCATGCCTCTACCTTATGTTGTAGTACCTTTATCCTATACAGGCATTAATACCATCTATGTGTATTTTTGGTAGTGCAAAAAGTTAATTAGATAAAAAAAAATGTGTAGTCACTACTCTAGTCGATGGGCACCTTCTATCGACGACGCCATTTTACTTTGGAAAAACATCAGGCATTCTTAATGTGCTATGAAATGAGCTAACGAAAGCTTGCCGTCTTATTGTTTGTAGTAGGTATTGCTAGTGCATTTGGCAGAGTTGGTGTCAACAGAGCATCGTATTGTACTATATGAGCACGACGTCCATTGCACATGTTAGCACATGTAATCTTAACAATGCTGCATTTATTTTGGATATGCGTCTACGCGTTGTATGTAAAGGCACATCACGCAGGCAACTTTACGGCACCGCTCTCACCCAGCGAGGTTAAATACCAATTAACTTCTATTTTTTTACTATTAAATAGTATGTCGCATAGTATGTCTCATGATGTCAACATAAAATGCAAAAGGCCTGTTATCAGCGCTCTTGTCCTAACCTAACGATTTCGAGACAGCACCGTGCTGTAACTGGACCGTTACGGTCCCTTTTTTTTTTTTTTTTTTTTTGTTTTACGAGGTGGAAAATCCCTTCGGATCTCCGACTCTTGGGGGCAATAAGAGCCGGAGTATGTGGTGTTTCCACTAAAAACCACCTCGACTTCCGCCATGAACCCGTGTGTCGGAGGGTGGGGCATCACCAAAGCACTCGTCGCCACCCTCCGACGGGTATTGGCCCGCCAGATGGTCAGGCGGGCCCCGAACAAAACCCCCTTGGCGACGGATTAAGGTGTTGGACTCCGCCGCCAAAACGCCCAGCGGCCGCAGAGGATAGGGAGGACGGCAACGCAACACCGCATCTCCTCTTCCTCTGCGGCCCCACCGCGACGCATCGAATGGTGCGCCCCCATTTGGTCGCGGGAGATAGGGCGCGCGGCAACGCAACACCGGCACGCCTCTCCTCCCGCGACCGCACCCGACTGCGAGGGACAGACAGAACTGTCCCCCGCACCCGCACCGTTGGACGCATCCTGCGCAGGCCCCTCCAAGCCCACGCGGAGCATCCCCTCCTGGATCCCTCTTAGCTTCACTGCGGGTGACCAATCCACGGCTACTGAGCCCTCCCACCACGACAAGGTGGAGATCCCACGGGGAGGCCGTTACGGTCCCACAGTACAAAGTGTAAGTACTGTTTATTCTGTGACAAAGTACATGACTCAAAGTCTTTGCCTGTAAACAGTGCAGTGAATTTTGTTCCACTTTTAGCCCATTATTTGACAATTCGATCATAATATCTAAAGGGTTTCCGACAAATATTTATTGAATGTTAAAATAAAAGGTTGTCCATTTGTATTGTCTGTCTGTCGTCCTATCATCACCAGCATTTACCGCGAAGCGTTTTCCACTCTGATTCACAATCTTTCTTTACCTTTTACATTTTTTCTCTTTTAACAACATTCGCGTCTTTGTTTTTAATGGAACGTCTCAACTCTTGGAAATATGGTGAAATATATTCAAAATAAATAAATCAGAATCCCTTTCTTTCATCTAGATATCCATTTGTTTTTGAAGGGATACATACGTCGTTTTATTTTTCATCCTCTTACATTTAGTTACGTAATCCGTATGATATAAAGTATTTTGTGCTTGCAGTGGGCAGTGTTACTAACCTCTTTGGGGAGGTAATGTCCTTTTATGAGGGGAAAACCGAATGATAATGACTGACCAGTGCTTTTTGTCTGACAATAGACCGCGTCCTTACTTACAAGGTCGGGACGACAGGACTGATAAGTCCCGAGGTTCCAGGTGACTATAATTCTGGTTATAGCCTTTTATATGCTATGCAGCAGAGGGTATCGGGTTTGGCGCACCACTGACGATTAAATAGTTAGTTATATTATGTATGTCCCAACTGTCACGAAGATCTTTGACAGTCGTTATGGGGATTCAGTTTCCCAGATTAAACTGACACTGGTCTAAACAGTGGCGTATATCTAGCCTTTTGGGTTGTGGAGCTTAGATGTTAGATGCTCTGTGAAAAGCTAATATTCTGTCGAATATGGTTTGACTTGTAAGCGGACCCCTTGGAGGCGAAGGCCTTGGTTGCAACTGAGATGGCGCTAGGACGATGATGATGACGATTCGATGACATATCCGGTGTACAGTCGAACAACTTCCCGCTCTACCACCATAAGGGCGAGAATCGCTCAGCAAGACATTGTCGCTTCCAGACCCAGTGCTACTTTACACGCACATTGACACTCGTATACAAAACCAGTTTCTAGTGTGCCTCGACTCTATGAGCGAGCCAAGGGAATTGTTTTCAAACTGGTCCAGCGCCGACTTGTTTGATTGTACCTACATAAGTCACAGACATTATACCGTGTGATGTATTCTTATGTTTGCCACAACGCGTCTTTGAACGCACTATAAGATACATAGGCCAAATTGCAAGATGTGGATGTTTTACAGAGATCTTGCATTATGAGATGTTTGTAAAATTCCTTTCTAATCAATATTCATATAATATTTTCTCTCACAGATCGGCACAACGAACATGGTACACCTCCGCACCGAGGACATGGTGAGCCTGCACGACTCGGTCGCTCCCTCCACGGACTTCACCGACGACGTGGTCATGTTCAGGACGGACAAGTCCAACATCAGGGAGCTGAAGCGACGCCTCAACGAGAACCCGGAAGACCCGGATCTTGAGCTCACGCTTAAATCTGGTGAGTTGCTAAACATTTACTCATTATTTATGGTACAAATTGCACGGATAGCGTATTAGGGCGCTTGTTTACGCTAAGGAATTCTGCCGTGTCCGCTGCAGATAAAACCCGAATCATCATAAAGATCGCAAGTTTTTTTTTTGATCTAGGCAAGATTCGGCACGAACAAAGAAAATAATTTTCATAGTCAGCGCCAAAGTAGTGTAGTGTATACAGTTTGTGATTAGAAACGACACAATTTCTTACATAGGCCTGTCGAGTTTTCTTAACATGCTCAAGTTCCCTTAGTGTTAACTTAAACGAAACCAAAACTGTAATAAAGACCCAGCTGTTCTTTATGTCTCATCCTCCCAGCGTTATCCCAATTAAAACCCGGAAGTCCACTTACTAATCTTACAGAATTTGGCTGAATGGCAGCTTTTACACAGAGTGATTGCCTGCCTGACCCGATACCATCTGCGTGGCTGTCTTTTGGTATCTTCTTTAGGCCATCGCTGCTTTGCCACCTATTCCTGCCACCTATTGTATCCACCTTTTGTCTGAATAACATAAATTAGAAGTATTGATAAGTATTCTGGCAAGTTTGAAGAACGAGAATTGTAGTTAGAGCGAGAGATATCTTTAAAAGGAAACATAAAATACAATACTTAGGACTTTGAAGGCCTTGAAAGTCTAATGAAGGAACACAAAGCAATAATTTACTAAGTCGATATATTTCCACTAAAGAAATGGTATTTTTGATCACGTCCTTACCTTGAAACTTTGCCTGTAGATAGATTTCCTTTATCAAAATGACCTTGAAAGAATATAAAATATCTGCTTTTAAAGGAGTTCGAACAAGTGCTCTCAATCTTTCGCAACTAAAGCGATCAGTTCAATACTTGGAACAAGTTTTCGCATTTCTTAAATGTGGCACAGTTCCTTGTAACTTCGTAGAAGAGCCATCTATTCTTATTAATAAAAGTTTATAGAGTGGATCAGATAGTAACTGTATTGGGGAAGAGCTATTAGTATGATTTGCTGTTCATGTGACATAAGTTTCCTTGTTGCAAATAAATATCTTAGTTCGAATAATTTAAATGACAAAGCAAATTATTAATTACAAATGTCACATAATTAAATTTAAAAATAATGTCAATTTAATTAGATCCTTAATTTAATTGACATTATTTTTATATTTAAGTAGAGGACGCCAGCAGCTACCTGTAATTTTTTTAATTTTACCAATTTTGGCCGATCCCGTGGGAATTTCGAGATATCCCTTCTTAGTGCATCCCTACGGTCCCCAAGGAACGTACATGCCAAATTTCAGCTTCCTGCGCCCAATAGTTTCGGCTGTAGCGTGTCTGTCAGTCAGTCAGTAACGCAAGGATTTTATATATTAAGATTATTTGACATTTCTGATTAATATTATATTATTTTACTAAATGGATTTAAAGATTAGATTTAAATAGTAATAAACGCATTCGTAATCGAGATGGTCTTATTTATATTAGATCCAGAACACCATATATGTACTTATATAAATTTTGCATGTCTACAGAGACAGAACATGTTGAAACGAAAAAAATACTGTAACACCTGATTGTACGCATGTTGAGACGAATAAATGTATCTTATCTTAAAAATGGACGTATGGCATAGTCGTTTAAGCGGTCGCATCGCCGCCGCCATTTAGAATTGAACTGTGGCGAGTGTTGTAGTTTCGATCCTCAAACCATTAAACCATTTATTAGCTCACAATATATGGGTATATACAGATATAGGATACATATGAAATTTGTAGCCACATACAGGGTGTAAAAAGACCCTTAACGAATACTGAAACCCATGTTGTACCAATCACTACGAACATTTTTTACTTCGGCACCATACCTGGGAAATTACTGGTTCAGGAGATATTGAGGCTCAAAGTTAGTATGGATTTTTTCTAAGGCCCGGCGCCCATTATCGGCATCGGCAAGGAAAAGGATCCTTCGGCATCCTACATGCAAGCGCACACTATCGGCAATTATGCTTTGGCATGCTGCAACGTTCTTAGGGATGACGAGGCGTCCTTAAGGATGCCGCCCCGCAGGGCAAACTATCCCCCGAGTGTTGCCTCGGCGCCGGCGGCGTACCGAAGGTTGCCGAAGGATGCCGAAGCATTCTCAAGGCTGCCGATACACCAGCCTCAAGCATACCGAAGCGGTATTTTTGTTATTACGACCACATATCACGGAAATTTCTACTTTATTTCCATTATGTTATAGTATATTGCTATTTGCCACCTAAAATCCTCAGTCGTACCGATGCCGATAATGGGCGCCGGGCCTAATTAGGTACAAAATCGATGCATTTACCCCGTCAATATGTTCTTTAAATGCCCTATGACCCCATGGATAAGAAGGTATTTCGCTTTTAATTGCGGTTTAAAAAAATGTGAATACTTAAAAAAAGAATCGTTTCCCAGGTATTATTTTTGGTTAGTATGACTTGGAATGATGTCCACAACGAGTAGACTTCGGCCTGGTGATGGGTCTTGTGACACCCTGTATTCACCATTTCTGGCATGTGAGACATAATTATGTTTACCTACTTAAGGTGAAAACAATTATTTATATATCATTTACATAAATTGTTTATGATATTATTAGTACCAGTATGACTTTAGTTTATTACCTACTTAACATCTGTTATCAACTTATCACATACATAATATACAAAATATTAGGCCTTATCACTAATACTTATACTAAATTATATTTACATTATTATATTTTTCTATTAACTTCTTAACACAAATAAGAAGTTTAATTTTATAAAAGGCAAAGTTTTGTGTGTTGTACAAATTGTACGTCCGAGTTGTCCGGGATGTTATTCAAGGGCGGATCCAGCTTTGGCGCCAGGAGGGGGTCACATAGTCGTGGTCAAGTCAAGAACTTATATGTAATTTAATTTTGATAACAATAGATACAAGTAAAAAGTAGGTATTTAATTAATGTACGTAATAGACCAGTGCAGATACGTTAGAAAACGGTAAAAAGTAAAATAAAATTACAGTAGGATGAGACCCATTGGAGAAGGAAGAGAATATAGCGATCATTAAAGGAAAAATATATTACGGGCGATCTGTGGTCGAGAAGTGAATGGGGTTGCGATTTTAAGGGTAAAAAAGGGTTTATCTCGATGGCCAGCAAAACTACAAGTCCTACGGAAAAAACGTCAATGGCAAAGTTGTAGGTAATAAAAAGATCTACAACTTTCGTAATACGAAAGTCACGAAATTCGTATTTACATTTTATTCACACAACGCCATAATTTAAGTGAAAAATTCAAATAACCAAGATTTTGGTTTTTTATTTTAACTTTTACAATAGTTTTTTCTTTTACACGAAATTTGGTGAAAACTTGCCTTTATATGTTCCAAACACACTGTTTATGTTTTTTATTTAAAGTATTTATTTCTACGCCTTATTTTGACTTAATATCGAAATCAAACCCTAATTTTCAAGTGAAAATTCTCACGTCAATATATCAGCTTTTTTTTATTTGTTTGGCGTTTTGTTCGTTGAAATCTCTACTTTCTGATGGTGTGAATAAAATATACATTACTAAGGTAAACGTTCTCAGAAAATGCAACAAAATGAAACAACCTCGAGACCGATTTTTTAATCATAATATACAAATTTGAGATATTTATTAAAATTAACACTTTAATTACTCGAAAAACGTAAGATTCCATACTACATTGATAAATAAGAATTTAAAGATCGATATACATAATTATACAACTAAAATTAGCAACCAAATAAGTTAATAATTAATAAGACATCTACAATATTTTGAGAAAGTTATAGAATCTTCTTTAAATTATAGCGTAAACTCCTATTTATTGCTATTTTAAGATAATGTATATACCTGAGTGATCCACAGACAATTAGAGCCCATCAATAGTTATTTTAAAGAGATGTGTGGAAGGGCTAGGTGGATCCCAGCCCTGACATGTATATTTATGAATAATGTTGTTCACTGTTCTGTATTTAAAATACTGACTAACTGTTTTTATAGCTGATATGAAATAACAGGCAGTAAGGCCTAGATCCACCTAGCCCTTCCCCTTTTCTCTATAAAAGAACTAATGGTTGGCTAAAATTTTCTGTGGTACCAACATACATTATCTTAAAATAGCAATAAATAGAAGTCTACGCTATACCTAATTTAAAGAAGATTCTATAACTTTCTCAAAATATTGTAATGTCTTATTAATTATTAACTTATTTGGTTGCTAATTTTAGTTGTATATATCGATTTTTAAGTTCTTATTTATCAATGTAGCATGGAATCTTACGTTTTTCGAGTAATTAAAGTGTTAATTTTAATAAATATCTCAAAATTGTATATTATGATTTAAAAAATCGGTCTCGAGGTTGTTTCATTTCGTTGCATTTTCTGAGAACTTTTACCTTCCCGACCCCACTTCCCGACCTCAGATCGCCCGTAATTTATTTTTCCTTAAATGTTTGCTATATTATCTTTCTTTTCCAATGGGTTTCATCCTACTATAATTTTTGAAACTATAGAAAATATTGTTTCAAAAATTATCTACCCTTTATTAATCTTTGCATATAATTTAATCTATCTAAAACTTTTGGCATCATACAAAGTTATCCCTATCCCTACTAATATTATAAATTCGAAAGTGTGTATGTATGTATGTTCCGTTTTCACGCCAAAACGGCTGAATCGATTTTGTTGAAATTTAATATAGAGATATATTGGCCCATGGAGACGGACATAGGCTACCATAAGTTGCAAAAAATAAACTGGAAGGGATTGTAGGGAGGGTAGAAGTTTGTACGGCACAAATTTACCTCTAGGAAGTAAGAACGCATGCGCTAATAATTGAGTGCTGCGCATGTGCTAACACATATCTGTCAGTGCTGTCACGTCATACATAATGACATATTGTGCACGTTGATTATATTGTTCGCATATGGGTGAAAATCATTTAAAATGACCATTGTGACAAAAATGAATAAAAAATGAAAATGTAACAAAGATGAAACGCGTAACAAAAAATAACAAAAATGAAATAGTAGGGCTCGGTTACAACCACACATTATTATCTGAATGTTATTTATTTTGTTGATTTAAAGTATAATTATGGTGTTCCGCAATAAAACCCTGCATTTTTTATCATTTGTTTTATTAGTTCAATATGAACAAACAGAAAGACATACGGATCCATATTAAATACAACAAAAATACACTCGCATATTTTTTACAACATTAGTATCACGCTCTATTAATAACATTTTATCGGCAATGTGGTTGCGACTTTATTTCATTTTTGTTATTTCGTTTTTGTAACGTAACTAAAATCATAACAAAAATGAAAAACTGCTGTACTTTGAAAGTAACTTCAAATACGTTAAGCCAAACAGAAACCGCACTCAGTTACAACCACTTTGCATTTCAATAAATGTCAACAATAAAGTACTTAATTGATTAATTTAATAATATAAGGATTCATTCTTTCACGTTGTTAGAAACAAAACAAAACTGACAAATTAAAATTGGAATTTTGCTCGCTGACAAAAAAACACGCGTCATTCACTACTTTCACTCGAGGACATCATAGATTATATATAAATACGGAGAGGACATAATGACCGACTCTTCTTATTAGATTCCGGTATGTGATTGGCTCGTTATAGTTTGAGTGATGCCATTTTACAAATTCTAAATAATACCCAATTGGACGTTACAAAAATGAATAACAAAAATGAACAAAATAATGGACATTATTTTCTACCCAAAATTTAAATATTTTAAATAATAAATATAAATTATTTTTTTACCGTAATCAAGGGCCATCAACAACGTTTTGACAAAAAGTTCATCAATAAGTAAAAACTGTAGCTAATAAATTTATTCAGATAACTTTTGTCACGCAGCCCGTGAAGAGGACACATTATTTTGTACGGATATTATCCGACTTTGATGAGAACGAAGGAATATAATGAATTAATTATGCGGAACAGATATAGATGTGTCTGTTATATAGTTAGATGATATACATCAGCGTACTAATAGGTAGTTTTTACATGGTAAAAATGACTGTATCATAAAATATCGGGTGTGGACAAATTTTGTAATCAAAATGGTCATTTTAAATGATTTTCACCGATATGTGAACTAATAATTATACAATAAGCTTAAACGGCTGAAACGATTTTCCCTACTAATATTAAAAATGCGAAAATGTTTATAGAGATATATTGAACATGTATTAGAACATGGCTTTGCCATTTGACTGTATGCAAGGTGATGTTATTCCTCCTTTATGACCTTTCGAGTGCTTTCGGTAGAACGCTAGATAATGACATGGGTACTGACCGAGTTACTTTGTACCCTACCCTATAGAGTTCCTGAAGTCTTTAAAATAATCAGGAGTGTCTTCACATAACTTGAGACTGAAAGTAGATTTGTGTTACCCCGAATTTAACGCGCGCGAAGCGGCGGGCAAAAGCTAGTGATATTATAAACGAATTAAATATTGAAGGTATGTAGTTACATAAAATCTGTATGGTGACAAAATATATACTTAAATAAAATCTTTATGTTTAATTAGTGGTCCACCTAAGTCCTGGAACCAGCTCAGGGGGGGGTCATGACCCCCATGACCCCCCCCCTGGATCCGCCCTTGATGTTATTTGTGTCTGTTGGTTGAATATTTGTTAAATCCCCTCTCGAACAATATTTTTCATAAGCGCAAGAGCTGCCATCTATAAAAAAAAAGTTTTGATGTCCAGATTTGAGTGGTTCCATGAATTGTTGGTATTGTCCTACCCTCTCACATGAGAATCATCTTAAGTACAGAAGCAGAGGTGGAATCTTCGCATTTTGGTCTAGACTGCGGCAATTTATTCATACAAAATAAAAAATTGATGACAGCATAAATAAACTGTTGCAGTATGACGCATTATCCAATCGGTATATTTACTTCTAGTTCATATGTCTTACGTAAACAAATACAAACAGTAAACATGAATTGTGTGGAATGCCCATGATAAAGATTTAAACCAACACTTATGATTTCGTAGTATACATAAACGAAACTTCGCCCGCGGCTCGGCTCGCGTCAAGAATACTTGCACCTGAATCTTACTGAAATCACACTATCTAGGGGAGGTCAAAGCGGCCACCTTAACTTTAAGTTTTAAAAAAATCTATCAAACGATAGACTTTTGAAGATAATTTAATACTAATAGCCAGAATTAAAGTTCTATGATGCGAAACTCAAATTCGTGGAAATTTAAAAATGACTATGTGATACGTGAATTACGAAAACTTGTCCAAGAACCGCTTTGCCCGAGTGGTCGCCTGAAGCGGCCATGGGGGTAAGGGCAATGTGGCCACCCCAAAGTACACATGAAAGTATTGGAAAAGTATCGTACCTGTCGAAATAAAAATACAAAAAATATAAGTAATTATTTTTTTATAAAATAATCAACCTTTTGTGCTTTCTTATAACATATTTTAATCACAATCAGTCTTGAGAATAGAAAGTTATTTGCTTCGGCATATTAAAACACGAGCTGTAGGAAATCTTCCTTCGTGAGGCCAAAAAAGAGGTTGTCCAAATGAAACAAGTACTCTAAGAGTTCTTCTTCCTGCTGTAAATACTGTTGTAAAGAGAGAGATTTGTGCGAGGGATACCGTACCCATTTGATTGCGATACATTTAATCGAGCCGCGTTGTTTCATTTAGGTAGCTCTTTAATTGCCCGAGCCATCTCATTTTCTTCCCATGAAACCTGGGTAGTTTTTCTAGTTGTTAACCACCTAAACAAAATAATTAAACATTATCTATCAAATTATAATGATTTATCTTAGGGCAAAGCGGTCAGTTGGCCGCTTTACCCGAGCCGCTTTGCCTTTTTCGGCCATTTTGTTTCAATAACTAACTATTATCACATTATTTATTATCCTTCAAAGATAACAGAACACAAACATAGCTAAATAGATAAGCAACAGTAAACATGTAATAAACTCATTGAAATATAACGATCTTTAACCAAAGCAGGTAGAACTTACCTTGCATTTTTTTAACAAAACACCCAAAATATTATATTTCGTCACTGCAACCACGCGCTCGGTCCTTACGCTACCGAATGGCCGATCGGTGTAGGGCGGGAGATTGGTAATGCGGACAGAACGACATCGCCACGCTATAATTACAAATAAGTGAAAAATAAAGCGTGGCCGCTTTGCCTCCTGTGGCCACTTTGAGCTGACTTCCCCTATTGGTGGAAGCCATTCAAAAATCCGTTTGGTAGTTTATTGGGTTTATGGCGTTCATACATGACGAAAAGGTGGCTCCATTTTATAATATGTATAGATTCGATGACTTCCAAAACGATATTCCATAAAAAAATGACTTATCAATATACAGGATTACTTCATTGCGTTTTCATGAAATTTGTTACATAAAACACACATGAAGCGATATCACCAGTGTTTCAAGCCCACCAGTTCATGATTTACATAAAATGACTGATATTTCATACATACATTCATATTTCATACACGCGCCAGAACGGCTGTGGCTTTCTTTTTAGTTTGGGTAATATTTCGCGCTCTCTTTATTATTTTAACTCACATTATTTTTATAGAAACTAATGGCAATGTCAAACATATCTTAAGATGACTGCCGGAATAGTATTTCTCTTGAAAAAATATACGAAGTGGAATTAGAGATGAAATTACTCTTAAAGAAAAAAAATATTACTCGGTGCCATAAGCAGTTGCTTATGGCACCGAGTAATTTTTTTTTTCTTAACTGGACTGTTTTCGTATAACTATAATAGTGACCCCAATTGTTGGGAGAGATACAAACCAAATAATTGTGCTCATTACACAATGATTTTTTCTTTGTGGGAATCGAATCCACTACCTTTAGCTCATCCAGGGGGCTTATTCACTATGACCATTTTGAAGTCTTAACGTGTTTTAACGTGCTAGTTACCAACGTCGGCACATTATTGGCTTAAACGGTATTCACTATGCCAACTTCAAGTTTGACAAGCACGGTAGCGCACGTTTCGGACGTGGTTTTAGTTGTCAAAATTCCGTGAGCTAAGAGGTCACGTAACGCGTTTATTGTAAAATTATAGAGGATAAATAAGTACTAAGTTTATTTGTTTTATATTATTTTCATTGTCCGTTAGTGGTTAAATGCTAAGTTTATTTGCTTTTTTATTTACCAGTGTCCGTGTCAAAGTTGTTTAATTAAATATTATGTTTAATGAAAATTGACGCCTGTCGCTGGCGCCAGCGTCTCACTCGTCTCCGGATAAATAATAAATCCATTATGATATATTAGATTAGATTATCTTAGAATTGGGCTATTTGCTGCAGTAACCGCACTTATATTTTTTTATATTGTAGCGCGACTGCAACTGTCATGTCTGTCATCAATGTTATCGTTCAAAAATTGACTTAAGTACAAAAGATGAAATAAACTTTTAAGATCAATTTTTTATTTTGAGATTGTTCCTGGCGAAATTGAACTAAAATAATATAATTTAAGTTTTATTAACCTTTTTTATTTGTACTGTAGCTTATAGTGGAAATTACAAGTTAGTAAAATAATATTTATAAAATCGAAATTGAGCCGGCAAACCGGTATTAAGATTTATGAACGAATGTTGTGAAATTGATAACTAGGCATAGACAAGCTGTCGTACTGCATACTGAATACAAGGAATACAATATTTTGATTAGCGTGGTACGTCACGTTACTGAATCACGTTTACGTCTAGTGCACGTCACGACGACACACGTCTTGAACATGGTATTTCAGTGGTCATAGTGAATACGCCCCCAGAGTGGCTAACCACTAGACTCACGGCCGGTTTCTGAATTGAGAATTTCAGCTTTCATCAGTTGAAAAATTCTGAGCTATTTGAAGTCAACTTAAGTTTTTTCTGTTTCACAGGTCAGAGTGATATTTTTTCAAAGCACTTTCAACTGAGTTTTCTTCAAATCATGAATAACTTAAACCGAACAATACTAGTACGTTCCGATACAAGTAAAAAAACCGGTACTAACCATAAATTCGTATTAATTAACATTTTACAAAGAAGCACACTTGTCAGTTAATTATTTTTATACGGAAACAAATAAAAAGTCGAAATAAAGTTGTATTTAAAATTATTTCAACGATTATTTTATTTTAATGAACAGTTTGTTGAATTTGTTCATTTGGTATCTTAGTGAAAACGGAACGTGTATGTTATGTCAAAGTCAGTTTGTTTTATTTTTAATACAAAATATTTGTGGCCAGGTATATTTGAGGTATAATTCTATATACCTCCATGGTGGCCACCATGGAGGTATATAGAATTATACCTCCATGGAGGCCACAGCGTAATTATTTGGATTGATTTAACACGAAAATCTCTTATTTATATTTTCTAACCCTTCAATTTGTTCCTAATAATGTTGTAATCTATTTTTTCCAAATATTGAATAGTCTTTGAACCTTTTTTCTTTAAATTCTGTTTAACGACCTTCTTGTTGTGTAGACGTCAGTATGACGTAACCGCTGCTTAGCAACCGTAGTGTGGACAGTTTGACATACTGGCTGTCATATTACTCGTGATCACGGGTTCAAAGACCAAAGTTGTATAATTATTTTTTTCTCAATTTATCAGTGCTAAGTGAGGTTTGACAAATGTCAAATGTTTTCAGAAACGCGAATATAGAGTTGATCATGAGTTGATCATATGTTGTGTCAAATTTTAGATTTTACAAGCACAAATACTCAAAATGTGTCAAAACAATTTTTTGTGGAACAGAAAATTGATTAAGTAGTATATAATGAGTGTTTAAATTGTTCTCAACGCGAAATTCTCAATTCAGAAACCGGCCGTCAGCCTCTTAAACACAATTCAATCTTAATAATCACTCAAAACAAGACACACTCCGCATCCAATAAATTTAATGTCAAACAGATGACTCCATTTGTATTTTTCATGTAATCTATAATTACACTATTAGTAGGTACTGTCGAGAAGTTGCGTTTGGACTAAGAAAAAGCATTTTTTTATTTTTGTAGCAAAATGATCTCACTTCCCTTTTGCTAAGATTCATTTTCCTTCCAGCGGAGCCGGTGCCTGCTGAGGAGAGCGGGCGTGACAAACATAGCGTGTTCCCTGACTCATCTGCTGACTCCGTTGATGAGTTCGCGGCGCCCAGGGTCATGACCAAGGCTGAGGACAGGTAAACCACTCTTCATTCTACATAAGTACTAGGCCTATACAAAGGCCCCATTCTTTCTGGGTCTCTTAACGCCCCCCTTGAGACCTGCAGCGCTCACAAAGAGGCGTTATCGCCCACTTAGGGAAAGGCTGTACAAGAGGATGCACCCGATCCCGTGTGAATTTCGGGTAATTGCTCTCCTACGATCCCCAAGGAGCATGCATGCCAAATTTCAGCTTCTTATATCTAATAGTTTTGGCTGTGCGTTGCCTGTCACATATTATTATAATATGTATATTTAGTAGGGGGTTGGGTGGGCAGTGGCCATAGGAGTTTTTCATGAAACAACAGCAAGCGTCCATACATTCATATCGTTTGAATCCAAACCTCACAAACTATTATAACAGTAGCCAGGCATAGCATCACCATATCCAATGAACTTATAAACAGCTCTGGCCATTGAATTATTATGGCTCTGGGCATTGGCATTAAACGAAGATCATGTTGCAAGGTTCCCCTTGGACCCTGACGACGCATAAAACTAGTTATTTAACAATTTAAATGAGCATTATACTAATGCTACCTGACGATCTAGTTCTAAAGTAATGACGACCGCAAATTCCATTGGAGATATAAATTGCACGTAAAGGTGGTACCCGACTCGTGACTCTCACTGCCGTAACAGATTGAGCTTTACAGAGGGGCTCTGTAGTAACTCTAGGTATATTTACCGCACTTATTTTTTACTAGAGGACGCCAGCAGCTACGCATGCACATTTTTTAAAATTTATCTTTTTTGACCGATCCCGTGGGTATTTCAGGAAATCCCTTCTTAGTGCACCTCTACGGTCCCCCAGGAACATACATGCTAAATTTCAGCTTCCTGCGCCCAATAGTTTTGGCTGTAGCTTGTCTGTCAGTCAGTCAGTAACGCAAGGATTTTATATTTTAAGAAGATTCTAGTAATTATGAACGAGGCGCTTACATGTGCATTGTAATCATAAGCTATTATTAGAGTTCGCAAGACAAGGCCACGTATTGATTAAATTGAGTAATGTTTGAAGCGCTAAATCTTTTATACTCTTCGACGATACGATACTAATTCAGTTCTACATAGTCAAGCTTTACCAATAACTTTACCAGTACTAAGATTAATAAAACATGCATTGCAAATGTTTGACCAACAAAGCTATTAAATTTATTTGTATCATGTGGATCGGTACAAAGACACATAGAACTCATCCAGCTTCCACGTCGCACGATACTGAGCTCTAGGAAACTAGCCACATGATCTTCAATGTTAGCTAGCTTTGTTAGCAATTTTTGCACGGTGGCAGTAATAGTTACGAGTAAAGGATTTTAATTTAAACTGGATAAAATCGAGTGTCAATAAAAGTCCAATAATAAAGATACACCCGCTGGGACTTACTTCGGTACCTAAGTACATCCTTTAAGCTCGTTCGGTCTGAAACATTAGAACTAAACTCAAGTCAGTCGCCGTCTTTATTCGTCGCGAAGCAATCAGGAATGCGACCGCAGCCTCCTCCGGTTTCGTCACGTCGCCATCGTACTCATGACAAATATTCATGGATTCATAATGTTTATTGCTATTTTTATTGCGCCATTTTCACGCCTCACGGAATGTGAAACTAAATCGGTTTGTGCGGAAACGCTTAGTGAAATATTATGATTGTACAGCAGCTCACCATTCTGGGCTATTAGTTTTATTGGTTTACAGACTTGGCTGTTTAGCCTTGAGATGGATAGTATAGATGTTTTATGACAGTCATCTCGTGTGCAGTGTTTTGAGGTAAAGTTACTAAGAGGTTTAGTACCAAGTACCAGGAGCCCATCATTTGAAGGTGGGTCTTTGTGGCAAAATCATTAGTTCATACACATTTAAGAGAGCATAGTGGTTTTCCCATAGCCTTCGCCTGGTACCTTTTTTATTGGTTTTCTTCATATATCCTATCTTCTTACCCTACAAGGCAAGTTATTAAAAAAAATTGGGCAAGTGCGAGTCGGACTCGCGCACGAAGGGTTCCGTACCATCATCTATAAAAGAAAATCACGTTTGTTGTATATATACTTAAATATTTTTTAAGTTTCTACTTGTTTATTAAGATCGAGTAACAAATTGCTTAAAAATTACGTTTGTTGTACGGGAGCCCCCCTTTATTATTTACTTTTTTTAATTTAATTATTTATTTATTAAAGATAATATACAACTACATATTCCGTGAAAATTTTAAGCGTCTACCTGTTACCGTTAGTAATTTTGAGCAAAAATACTAAAAAAAAACACGTTTATTGTATGGGACCCCCCCTTAATATTTTCATTTTTTTTATTTTTAGTATTTGTTGTTATAGCGGCAACCGAAATACATAATTTGTGAAAATTTCAGCTTTCTAGCTATCACGGTTTATGAGATACAGCCTGGTGACAGACAGACAGACAGACAAACAGACAGACAGACAGACAGACAGACAGACAGACAGACAGACAGACAGCGGAGGCTTAGTAATAGGGTTCCGATTTTTACCTTTTAGGTACGGAACCCTAAAAGTACCATTTAACTTTCAGCAGTAGGTATGTATATATATTTTTCATATTATTCTTACATATAGAAAATCCTAACAGATCTCTTCCTCGTTTGACATTTATTAACTTGGTCATAATTTACTTCTCTGAAAGTCTCAATTGAACGCCGGGTGTTATTAAATTGATTTATTACTTGAGCCTTGTAGTTACCTGACATTGACAAATATTATTGGTGCCATTGATATGTTGAGAATATTGAAACTGATATGTACTTATTATTCAAGATATAAATCAACGGCATAGTTGGTACTAACGATCAAGCTAAAGAACGAATATAAGAATTAATCTGCCGTAGTTATTAACAATAGATGAGCCTGCGGTTACAGCTGCGTTATTTAAAGCTACTGCTCCGCTGCCGTGGCTCGTAGCGTGATGTTATATAGCCTATAGCCTTCCTCGATAAATGAGCTATCTAACAATGAAAGAATTTTTCAAACCGGACCAGCAGTTCCTGAGATTAGCGCGTGCAAGCAAACAAACAAACTCTTCAGCTTTATATATTAGTATTAGATTGGTTAAAATAGTCTTTCGGGATAAGTACCAAGTACTTTTGCGTCTAGTTAGTATCCAATATTCGGCACTGTTTCAAGTAGCATTGCCAAGCATCTAAATAATGGTGTAGCAGCAGTAGTTCACTTTAAAATCAAAGTTAACCACATACATGTATACATACATATACTCACGCCTTTTTGCCGTCGGGGTAGGCAGAGACAACAGAACGCCACTTGCTTACAGACCTCACGCGCTTCCTCTACACGCATTACTCTTTTCATACATGCTCGCCGGTTTCGGGTACTTTGGACCTTGCTGTTTTTTAGGACGTCCCCAATTTGCCCGAGGAATGTCCGACGAGGTCTGCCGCGACCGACTTGCCCACACACGTTTGCCTTATAGATCGCCTTATAGATCCGTTTCGTCATTCTTTCTTCACTCATTCGCTCCACGTGTCCAAACCACTTCAGCATTCCTTTCTCAATAATAGTCACGACATCTTCTTTCAGACCACTGTTCTCTCGTATAGTTACATTCGGAATTCTATCAATCAGTTTCACACCACACATACTACGCAGTGATCGCATCTCAACTGCGTTAATTCTACTTTCATACTTTTTATGCCATACCCAACTCTCACTTCCATACATCAACGTGGGGACAAGCACTACATTATGAACCGCCAATCGCGCCTCTTTTGGCACAGTCTGGCCGTTCATAAAGGCATACAGAGCTCCATTTACACGATTGCCCGCAGTCACTCTCCTTTCAATATCTTCTTCACATCTTCCGTCTCTTGTAAACACGCTACCCAAATATACAAATTCTCTTACTTGCTTTACTTTTTCATCTACAATCGCAATATTACACTCAGTCAAACTTTCATTCAAACACCATCACTTTCGTCTTTCTTGCATTAATTTTCATACCTTTAGCAAAGTTAACCCTAAACCCCTAAAAAAAAATCGAAGTATCTAACATTGAGAATACATTTTATTCCTACTTCATTTCGCAACTATTTACAAACAGCCCAACCATTCCATTACACCATACATAAACAACCAGCCAACTTGATTGCTCGCACTCAGCCACGCGATTTTAATTCATTAGTTTGTAACTGTACTAACGGTGCCCGAGGGATACCGCGGTGGTTTCGTGACCACAGCATATTTTTTATGACTACCTTCCAAACTTCGCAATTTGCGTCATGTATCCTCTACGACTAGGTACGTATTTACTGGCCGCGGTTAAATGTTACCACCGTTTTATGAGTTCGCGATGCAATAAAGTTTTTAATTGAGTTAAGTAAACAGAGTTGGTTTTAATGCCGGTGTCTAAATGTACATGTACAGTGGTGGGTGTACATCAAAACTGTTTTGCTTTTTTAAGGCAATCGCGAATTAAAAATAAACGCCATGTCGTGGCGGAGATAGTATTAATTTCTAATTTAGGAGTGGTCTTTAGAATAGCAAAGGCTAGTATTTTTTGTCTACTAAAATATAAATATAACACACACATTTCGCCATGAATTTTTAGGTCCCACGTAATAGGGGGCGAGCAAGTAATGTGGGTGTAATATTACACCTCTGCCTACCCCTTCGGGGATACAGGCGTGAGTGTATATAAAATATAAATATAAAATTTATAATCAAACAAGTAATCACAAAGGTAACTCAGACTGGAAACAACTATTTGTGGAACTTGTGTGTCGCATGTCTGGGAACCGAACCCTCATCACTTGCCTTAGTGTTAAGACACCCGAAGATGCGTCTTCGTGATGTTTCTTGCGATATTGACTAACTGACAGACAACGCACGGCCATAACTATAGACAAAGAGCTCAGATATTTACATAGGTGCGCATTTCCTATGGGCGCTCTGAAGACAAACTTTCTCTACGAGAGCAAGAGAGGCGAACGTTCCTCGAGTGTATCTTAACTGCGAGAGCAAGAGAGACGGAGAACGACGCCAGCGCCGCCACGGTGCCAACTACGAACTAAACTGGAGACAGTCCTTAAGACTTGGCATCGGCACACGAAATCCTTAAGAACTGCACTTCTATGTAAATCTGTATTCATTGCTATAGGGCGCAAGAAGCTGAAATGTGGCACGTACGGTCTTTAGACACCGTAAGGGTGCCAGAAGGAATAGTGTTGTTTCCAACAAGTCAAATCAACATGGGCCACATCAAGAGTCTGCTGGCCTTCCTCGAAGAGCTGGAGTGGCTGGAATGACGACACCATTCCCACCCGCACGCAAAATACACGCCAAGACGTGGAGTTGCGGAAACAGCCCGTGCCATCAAGTATCAAGTATCAAGTAAGTCAAATCAAAGACTTTTATTGAAATGTCAAAAACGACCTTTGCTATGGCGTTTAGTATGAAATATGGCATAGTGACGTCATAGTTCCTTTTTTTTAAGTAGAACCAATAGGTACTTATTATATCAATTGGCGATGAGATAAGATTCTAACTAGTGACTATAGCGGCGAATTTGGAAGTTGTCCGGCTACGACACGTTTGACAGCTCAATACAATTACAACTATAACCTCGAAGCAAAGTTGTATCGAAAGCTGGCAAAAGTGTCGTACCCGGACAACTTCCAAATTTGCCGCTAGAGGCGCGCGGATAATCTTTGCATCGCCAATAAATTGACAATAAAAATTGTAAAATGAAGTTAAAGTTATATAACCTATCCAATTATACAGAATGTCACCGTGGTGATTAGATATGCTAGCGTGTTTGGTAGTTTTAGCGTAGGTGTCAATAAACGTATTACCAGCCCACCGGGGGCGTGTGTGCGTGCCAGCTTATACACTGATAACATGTTAGGTTAAAGCAGTGCCTGCATAATGTTCCATGACATAAAATACATATTTATTTTTGCATTTTGGTTGTTTACAACAAAACCCTGTTCTAGATGATGCCGGTTTTCCTAGCTAAATAACCTCTTGAGAAGAAAAGATGAAACGAACCCAGAGTCATTGTTGTTTTCCTCTCATTTCATTTCCTTTCATCTCTTCTTATTCTTCTAACGTTGAACCGGAGTCGGGTTATCGTCTGACGCCTGTATCTGACTTAGCCCACTGAAGGTCCGCGTCCAACAGCCATTAATGTACGGCTCAACTTTGATTCGCCATCAGGTATGCATAGTAGTGCTTCAGTTCCATACACTAACTACATTTAACATCGGTCATATTTATATTATTGCCACATTGGCCGTTCGAGTCTGTCACTCGACATCCATCGCTTATTCCTTCTCTCTCATCCCTCTCTTCCCTTTATCTTTTTTCCACCCCAAACGGCGGCAACACGCCTGTGACTCCTCGGGTGTTACTCGTGTCGTAGACGGCAGTAATCGCTTACCAACAGGCGACCTGTGTAATCATCTAACTACGGAATTCAATATTTAATCTTTAGATAGATCTGTAGATTTTAGATTCGTTTTTGACATAAGCTCCATACAAAATATGTCAAACACGAATCTCGAATCTCAAAATCCATGTATGGATCGGATATTGAAAATGGCTAACGGCTATTTTCAATATTCGAACTATAGATAGATCTGTAGATTTTCGATTCGTGTTTGACATATTTTGTATGGAACTTATGTCAAAAACTGTCAAAAACTAATCTAAAATCTACAGATCTATCTTTAATTCGAATATTGGATTCCGTAAATCCGTAGTAAATCGCGTGCGGCTGCGATGCACGAAAATGCACCTTTAGCTGATAAACTCATAGCTATGCATTCTACCAGATACAAATGATACACAAAGCATTTATAATCATAATAATAATGAACTAGGCTGTAACACCTATGTTTTAGCAAAAAATCTTAAATAATAATAATATTTTAGATAATAATCATGAGCTGCCAATATGCAATAGAAAGTAGAGTTAATATTTTGATTTGTTGCAACTTAGCGTAGGTACTTACACACTATGTTATTACTGTAAGGATATTCTATGTACCTATCAGAGTTTATGTTTCGAATTCCCCACGAGTTTTCTAGTATTAGTGTTTACTTAGGTACCTACTCACACAGCCCAAGTTACAGCACTCCTCTGTGTATCCATGTGAATTGCTATTATGATAACGCTCCTATATGTAGATATAATATCTTAAATAAATTTACGAATTGCATCAGCTAATACCGTTTCAGCAAAACACTTACCAAATGAATTTGACCCTGAATGACGTCCTCTGGGCGAACAACAGTCTGGTCCAAATGTGGGCTGCCAGACTGTGTATACCTCCGAATTGAAATCAATTACTGAATTGAAACTGTACATTGAAATTAAATAAATTATCTGTATAATACTTGTACCTATGTATGTGTATATCTTAGTTGGTACATATTTAGTATCGTTGTCAACCGAATTGTCGTTTGTCCTATACCTCGAAGTGTATGTTAAATGGCCGCTCCTGGTCGTCAAGAATATCTTTGACAGTCGTTACGGGGAGTCAGTATCTAGTATCAGTATATAGTCTAAGCCTTCAAATCTAGCTATCACTTTGGATTTCAGGTGCAAGAAATATTCAGTGTAATCTGTTTAGCCTATAAAATTGGATCCGGGTTGTTATTAAGTTATTACCGGTTACTTTGCTGTAGTAAAATATGCGTCTCTGCTATCCAAAAGTAACACTATGGGCCCGTCACTCGTTTCACATCTGTCTAGTAAATTCCGTCAGAACTCATATATGAATATTTGGTTCCAAATAAGAATTTATCAGAAAGATACATAGATATTGAATCTAAAACTAGCGTCTATCATTTAGATATTCCTTCAAATTAAATAAACATAATATAAGTACACTAATCCTTTACACACATTAGATAATTAATTTTACAGTCTCACTGAATACAGAATTGATTGTAAATAATCCCAAGTCATAATCCCAGTACGCTATCTGAAACAATTAGTGAGATCGGTTACAACTTAATTGTTTGAGAATGCGTCAGTAATAACACTAAACGTTTTATCACTCCCACACATATCATTTAAACTAATGGCGGCGGCGATCACGAAATACGATCCCGTATTGGTTTATAAATGCTATCGATTCACTCGTCACTTCCACTGATATTTATTTTATTTAAGCTTGTTGACACACTATCTTACACGACTGACGAAGGTGAATATAATAATCATATATTATCTTCTTGCCCTGGTCCCAATTTATTTGGAGTCGGCGCAGTACGTCCTTCGCTTCCATTCTTTTCTGTCGCCCGTCATCTGATCATTTACCCCTTTCTCTTTCATATCCATCCTCACACAGTCCATCCATCTTTTTCTTGGCCTCCCTGTCCCTTTCCATTCCTCTACCTTCATATTCATCACTTGCTTAGCTACATACATATCATCTCTTCGCATAATATGTCCATACCAAGCCAAACGACTTCCTTTCACTTTCCCGTCTATAGGCGCCACTTTCAGACTACCTCTCAAGGTGAATATAATAATATAATACTAGTAATAATATAATATTGTTTGTTTTTGTTTTTCGTGTGAGCGTGTGGCCAGCTCTGGTGTCGGAGTTTTCAGATCGCCCGAAGGCCTCCGACATGACCTAACGATCCTTATCCTTAGACAAGAACCGGGACCGACAGCTTTACGTGCCCTCCGAAGCACGATAGCACTCAGATGTAAATGCCACACACGGTCATCAATCCAAGTGGTGACCTGTGCAAGCGTTGCTTAACTTTGCCGATTTGTTACGAACGGCAACCCAAGTCTCGCTATGAGCACTACTTATATAAGTAATATGTAGCGCTCATAGCGAGAAAATTGTACTTGTATTATATACATATAACACAAGTGCAATGTTCAGGGTTCATGTATGTGTGTCTGTCTAACTACGAAATTCAATATTCAAACTATAGATAGATCTGTAGATTTTAGATTTGTTTTTGACATAATATGTCAAACATTCCATACAGTGTTTGACATATTGTGTCAAAAACGAAACTAAAATCTACAGATCTATCTATAGTTCGCATATTGAAAATGGCCGTATATGAGTTCCTTTATGCTACCGTAACTCCTAAATGCTTAAACAGATTTGTATGTTTGGAGTATCGTTAGAACCTCAAGTGATACATCGTGCTTTGCTGCGTTTTTTTAGAAATGGCACCCAGCAGAAGATTCTGGGACACATTTATAAATGTCATCCACAGTGTTTTTCATGGTGCTGACAGTTATAATCCTAAGATTAGCAGCGTGGAAAAAAACATAAACAATATAATTCCTGAACTAAACAAAACAAACACCTTTCACAATTTCTCGTAGTTAAGATACACAGGAGAAACGTTCATCTCTCTTGCTCTCGTAGAGACAGCTGTCACAGCGCGACTGCCACGCCGCCAAGCGGCAATATGGGGCACAGAAAGTTTGTCTTCAGAGCGCCCATAGGAAATCCGCCTCTATGTAAATATCTGAGGTCTTTGGTAAGGGTTCCAGAAGGAATAGGGTTGTTTCCAACTAGTTAAATTAAAGACTTTTATTGACATGTCAAAAACAACCTTTGCTACGGCGTTTGTATGAAATATGACATAGTGACGTCATAGTTTCTTGCTGTCAATAAATTGACAATAAAAAATGTAAACTGAAGTTTTAACACTAATTGATGAATAAAACTACACATTATTTTCACATGTTTTACTAGATAAAGAAACTTTTATAATTTACTTCATTAGCAGGAAACTTCCCTATTGCCTGAAATTACTCCGGGATCGGCAAGAAACAGAAAAATTTAAAGAAAATAAAATGTGCGAGCGTAACCGCGGGCATCCTCTATTTACTAATCACTACATAGTATAAAACAAAGTCTGTTTTCTGTCTGTCTGTCCCTATGTATGCTTAAATCTTAAAAACTACACAACGGATTTTAATGCGGATTTTTTAATAGATAGAATAATTCAAGAGGAAGGTTTAAATGTATAATTGACGCGGGCAAAGCCGCTGGCGACGTCTAGTAAAGTTATGTAACCTATCCAATTATAGCCTCAGGATGTCACCGTGGTGATTAGATCTGCTAGCGTGTTTGATAGTCTTAGCGTAGTTGTAAATAAACGTATTAGTAGACCACCGGGGGCGCGTAGCTTCGCCAGCTTGATAAATTTATAACAGTGATAACACTATATGAATAGGTAAAAGCAAAGTCTGCATAATGTGCCATAACGTAAAGACATATTTATTTCTGCATTTTGGTTGTTTACAACACTTACACATGTCAAAACCCTATTCTAGATGATTTACTTTGCCTAGCTAAGTGACCTTTCGAGAAGTCAGACGAAAAAGAGTCATTGCTTTTTCCGTATTTCGTATTCTTGCCATTGTCACAGCAGCACAGAACTGTATCTTTAGTTGATAAACTCGTAGCTATGCCGTTTTCCATGTACATATGAACACGCAAAGCATTTTTGCGCCGACTTGTCTCCAAGTTTACTCGTATTTGTACCTCACACAGCACTACTCTGTGTACCCATGTGAATTGCTTTGGTGATAACGCTCTTATAGATATTATATCTTAAATAAATTTACGAATTGGATCAACCAATACCGTTTCAGCAAAACACTTGCCAAATTAATTTGACCCTGAACGCACGTCCTCTGGGCGAACAATAGTCTGGTCCAAGTGTGGGCTGCCAGACTGTGTATACCTCCGAATTGAAATCAATTACGGAATTGTCACTGTACATTGAAATTAAATAAATTATCTGAATAATACTTGTACCTATTTATGTGTACATAGGTATATCTTGTATATAGTTGGTACATATTTAGTATCGTTGTCAACCGAATTGTCGCTTGCCCTATACCTCGGAGTGCAAGTTAAATCGTCCCTCCTATAATCGTTGTCAAATATCTTTGACAGTCGTACGGGGAGTCAGTATCCTCAATTAATGTGATACTGGTCTAAGCCTTAAAATCTAGCTAAGTATCACTTTGGATTTCAGGTAATCTGGTAAAAAATATTCAGTGTAATCTGGTTAGCCTATAAAACTGGATCCGGGTTCCAAAGCGGTAGTACGTCTTAATAACAACCCGAATATACAATTATTGATACACATCACAGTAAAATATGAGTTGCGTCTCTAAGCCCTGCCATCCAAAAGTATCACCACAGTCAAATAATCCATACAGTCGTTCGACGAACGCGTCTAGACGGGTCAATCGTGCGGGGGGCAAGAGGTGAGACGCGGGAAGAGCGGTACCTACTTACGTATGTCGCCTTAGTTCCCAACTAGGTACATATTTTTGGGGGCTGGCGCGTGCTTGTTTTTTGTTCGTTACTTATTTATTTGCTTATGAATATTAATTTAGATGCTGCATACGACTTGTACTGTGAGACATTGCAATGCTTTATGCTGCTTCAAGATTTAAAGAAATAAGGATTTAAAAAATCTGCGATTTCATCAATTTACTTACACCAAAAAATAAAATTTCATTAATTATAATAAAGTATTTAAATTATTTTGAAATGTATTTACCTATAACCACTTAAAATAATATGCACGTACCTACTAATCTACTGACATTTTACGATATCTCATGTTTGGCCCAGTCACAGAATAAAGTAGTAATTACTGTGCGTAAACAACAAGGCAGACGTAAGAAAATATGCGTTTTAAGGAAATATTCGATTCAAGTGTGATTTTAATTTCTTGCAATAAGTACCTAGTATTTTCGTATTAGGTAAGTACCTATCACATATTATTATGTATCTTGGTAACGGCGCGGCTTAGCTCAAAAATAACCATATTTTGGCCCCCTTTTATAAACCCCTTACATGTTCTCCGTAACCTCATAGCCCGGAGACCTATCCAGTAAACGACCGTGGTATCTATTGCTTTACCTTGACGTAGTTTGCACGAAAATAAATCTGCAAAATACTTTATATCGATATAGGCTCTGCAAGCTGATCCCACGGTTACCCATCCATTAAACGACCGCTATGTCAATCGCTTTATTTTAACTTGGTTTGTATGATAAAGACCAAATGAAAAATGCTTCATATTCTTAACCGCCTCCCACGACACCTGTGGGATGAAATAGGTGCTGACTGTGTATACAAAGCTGTCACCGCACGAAAAAATGCTAACTGTTTTATAATAATTATTTATCGTTAATTATTGTTATATAATAAATAAGTGATTTACAGTATAATATTCATGTAACGTAACAATTGTTTTATTTTTCTATAATAAATAGACGGTATTTGAATAAGTAGGTATTGTTTACATGTGGCAGCCCTAGCCTCCTTACCCTTGTCTAGACGTTGTCGGCTTTTTCTTCGAGATCAAAGGCGTCAAACTACTGTATGCTCTTTATACAGTGGTGTCACTATGAACCCGTCACTCGTTTCACACCTGTTTAGTAAATACCTGTTAAATGAATATGTCAGAGCTCATATATGCATATTTGGTTCCAAATTAGAATTGATCCGAAAGATACAGTCTATCCAGGAGTGGTGAGACTGAACCTAGGAATAGCATCACATCGAAATTTGTTGTATAGGCTTATGCCTAGAAAGTAGTCCCATAGACCATATAGTAGGTAAGTGGTATATGGCACTACCCTAATTTGATCACCTTAGACATTGAATCTGAAACTAGCGTCTATCATTTAGATATTACGTGAGTTACGACATACATGAATTAATTTTACAGTCTCACTGAATACAGAATTGATTATAAATAATTAAAAGTCATAATCCCAGTGCGCTATCTGAAACAATTAGTGAGATCGGTTACAGCTTAATTGTTTGAGAATGCGTCAGTAATAACACTAAACGTTTTATCACTCCCACACATATCATTTAAACTAATGGCGGTCACGAAATACGATCCCGTATCGGTTTATAAATGCTATCGATTCACTCGTCACTTCCACTGATATTTATTTCATTTAAGCTTGTTGACACAGTTTCTTACACGACTGACCAAGGTGAATATAATAATCATATATATTATGCATAGGGTTTCCACCAAGAACTTAGGGTCCCAAGCCAACCTCACCTGCAAGTGGTGCACCTGCCGATCAACGGACGAGGCTCTGGCAAACAAAATGTCCCAATAAGCGGCAATAGGCTCGCCACCTATTACGTGGGTTCAAAACACTGGCGAAAAGTGGGCGTTTAATATGCCTCTGCCTACCCCTTCGGGGAAACAGGCGTGAGTCTATGTATGTATGTATATTATCTTCTTGCCCTGGTCCCAATTTATTTGGGGTCGGCGCAGTACGTCCTTCGCTTCCATTCTTTTCTGTCGCCCGTCATCTGATCATTTACCCCTTTCTCTTTCATATCCATCCTCACACAGTCCATCCATCTTTTCCTTGGCCTCCCTCTCCCTTTCCATCCCTCTACCTTCATATTAATCACTTGCTTACCTCATCATCATCATCATGTCCTCCTCACCGTGTCCGGTGACGGCGACTCCCTCAAACTAGTCTGGATTGTTGTTGCGGTGGGCGCGTATGTGACTTGCAAAGCCGAACTTTGTTTTGAAAGTTCGATTACAAGGCCCACAATAGAGCTGACCCGCCGAATTGTAAGTGTAATTGTAATGTGGCTTGGGTCGGGACTTACGTAACTGGCGCACGGTATCAAGGTTTTGGAGTCGTTCTTCTTCGTACCTATCGGCGTTTTTATAGATGGTACGCCGCCATTCCGATCGGAGACGTGCACGCTTCTCCCAGCTGTCTGCAGGTATATCACAAGCAACAAGGTTACGTTTCAGGACATCTTTGTAACGCAGATATTGTCCACCCTGTTTACGTTTCCCACAAGAGAGCTCGGAATAGAAAACTGCCTTTGGAAGCCTCTTGTCATCCATACGTGAAACGTGGCCGCTCCATCTCAGTTGCTGCTTTATGACGAGCGTTTCCATTCCGGGCACAGCAGCCCGTCTCAATACCTCAGTGTTTGGAACCCGGTCTTGCCATTTGATCCGCAGAATATACCTCAGACACTTGAGGTGGAAAGTATCTAATTGTTTGATATCTGCTTTATAGCAGCACCAAGTCTCTGAGGCATACAATAATGTGGGCAAGACAATGGCTTTGTACACCATAATTTTGGTAGTCAATTTAAGATCGTGTGAGTTCCAAACACGTGTTCGCAGTTTTCCAAAAGCTGCTGCAGCACTGGCTATTCGGGCGGGTATTTCCGCTGCCAAGGTGTTGTCATTTTTTATACGGCTTCCCAAATACTTGAAGTGTGAGACTTCATCTAACATTGCGGATTCCAAGATGATGTTGTACGAATCTCTCTGACATCCTCTGACAGGTTGCTGTAGGACCTGAGTCTTGCTTGTATTTATGACCAGACCAAAAGTGCGGCATGATGTGTGTAGAGATTCTACGTACGCTTGCAAAGACTCCATAGAATCGGCCATAATACAAACGTCATCTGCATACAAGATGTCCAAGACTGAAAGTTTCGCAACATGTTGTTTAGCTCTAAAGCGGGAAATATCAAAAACACTCTTATCAGTTCTTGAATTAATCTGTATACATCCGGTACAAGTCTTCGCTGCGTCCTTCATTACAGAAGCGAAATATAACGCGAATAGAGTAGGTGCCAAGACACAACCCTGTTTCACGCCACTGGTCACTGGAAATGGGTCTGAAAAGTTATTTTCGTGTCGATCTCTCACCATCATGATGTCATGAAAACGGCGTATCAAGTTTAATAACTTTTCAGGACAGCCAGCTTTCTTTAAAACGATCCACAGAGCCTCACGCGGGATCCTGTCAAAAGCCTTCTCCAAATCGACAAAGCACATGAAAAGGGGACGATGCTGTTCCAAACATTTTTCTTGAAGTTGTCTTACAACAAAAATCGCATCCACTGTACCTCTGCCCGTGCGAAATCCACATTGGCTTTCAGGAAGTATAGTTTCTGCGTGTCGAGACAAACGGGTGTTAATTATATGGGCCAGAATCTTCCCAGCTGCCGAGAGAAGAGAAATGCCTCTGTACGAACCGCAATCAGCTATATCGCCTTTGCGTTTGTACAATTTACAGATGGAGGCATCTTTCCAATCCTGTGGTATTATTTCATGTTCCCATATTTTAAGTAGAAGTTGGAACAATCTATTACTTACATGAGGGCCACTATATTTGTATATTTCGATTAGTAGACCATCTAATCCAGATGCTTTGGCATTCTTCATTTTTCTTAACGCTGCACTATATTCGTCAAAAGATGGTAAATCCGCTAGGTAATCAGCTGTGGGCAAACTTTCGAGGGACTCGATATAATGTAGGTCTGTAGTCTGTGTGCTGGGATTTAAAACGTCACTAAAGTGTTCTGCCCATCGGGCCAATATATCTTTATGGTCAGTTATCCGACTACTTCTGTCCTTGTTGTACATGTTATTTTCTGTTATTTTCTTCGTTTTTGGTCAGAATATGGTTTGCAGGCATTCAAAGAATCTACCGGATTGGTTTGTGTCGGCATAATTCTGGATTTCTTTGGCTTTGTCTACCCACCATTGATCTTTAAGAGCACGCACTTTAACTTTTAGACTGTGATGAGCTTTCTTCCGTTCAGAAATATCAGGTAATTGAAGAGCACGTCTATATTCCTCAACAAGTTTCTTGATTTCAACATCGGAGTCATCAAACCAGTCTTGGTTTTTCCGTTCTGGTTTCCCAAGAACTTGTGAGGCACAGCCATATAAATTATCTGCGTATAAGCGCCACGTTTCCTCCACCGACGCATCGGCTGTTATCTCTGGCATACCGGTACGAAAAGCTTCATCCAGTTCCTCTATGAGTTGTTTATTGCGAATTAGTTTTTCGCCACATATTTTTGGTGAAAATTTGTGTGCAGCTCTACGCGATGTTTTCAAGTGCAACCGCAGCTTGGATCGAACGAGACGATGATCAGTCCATCCCTGAGCACCCCTCATTGATCGAGTAATAAGTACGTCTCTTAGGTCCTTTCTGTGTACTATCACATAATCTAAAAGGTGCCAGTGTTTTGATCGGGGATGCATCCACGTGGTCTTAAACTTTTCTGGCAATCGATAGAAAGTGTTCGTGATAGCGAGACCAAATTCAGCGCATAAAGTAAGAAGGTCACGACCATTAGCGTTGCATTTTCCTACCCCATGGCGCCCAAGAACTCCTTCCCAAGCATCGCGATAATTACCGACTCGAGCGTTAAAATTACCCAACAAAAGGATTTTGTCCGCAGCGGATATTTTGGTGAGAGTTTGACTGAGTTCAGAGTAGAATTTGGACTTCTCCTCATCTGAAGATGGCAGTGTAGGTGCATATACGCTTATCAGATGGATATACTTCGTTGATGATAGTTGAAGTCTTAATACAATGATTCTATCGCTGACCCCCTTCGGTAATTCCAGCAATTTTCGAGCTAAGTGATTTCGCACAGCAAAGCCAACTCCGCTTCCTGCTCTCTCAGAAGCTGGTTTTCCACTCCAGTAGTAGGTATACCCCCCGAGTTGCTCACATAATTCGCCCGATTCACTGAGGTGCGTTTCACTAACAGCGGCTATGTCGATATTATATCTGGCCAATTCTCTAGTTATTAACGCCGTCTTTCTCTCTGGACACAAACTACGATCACTATCCAGAAGTGTACGAACGTTCCATGTTCCTATGGTTAGGTCCCTTAATAATTGAGTTTGTTTCTTTGTTCGACCGCATCAAGATGGTGAACAGGTGACCGCGGTTTGCCACCTGCTTTAAAGATGAGACAGACTATGTTTAGGCCACCTTTTCTAGGCCCCTCCCCGGATTGGGGAAAGCAGAGCGCTCCCTGAATAGGGCTGCTTTGTCGTCAACTGAGCTGCCGAGCTGATCTTCCGTCCCAATCAAAACCCAGAACGACCATCACCAGAAGACCGCCCACGTGCAGATACCAACTAAGGTTCGGAAACACCAGCTCCTCCCCCCACTATCGGCTCATCCGTCGCCGTAGGGCTTTCTCTCGAAAATCCAGATAAAACGTGCAGGAGTCATCTGCGCGTGATTAGATTATAGTGGCCAAGTAGTTGCGCTGGTACAGGTCCACTCTCTCGTCCCCTGGTTTCCAATGCCAATGGACCGGGGGTCCGGTACGATTGACGAAAACCAGAGTTTGCAGAAGTTTGGCCACACGTTCCTATAAGAATCCCGACGTGTGCCCTTTAAGGCACTACTCCATGTGCCTTGCCTCATCGCTGTAGCAACCGAATGCACTTGCCTATCGACGTTGCTCGCCTGCTACACCAAAGAGGGCTTGTGTAAGTAAATGGGGGATTTCCCATGGACTGATTACACTTGTGACTAAAGTCACAAAGTGGCGGTGGGGTCGTCACATCCCTACGCTTACCTACATACATATCATATCTTCGCATAATATGTCCATATCAAGCCAAACGACTTCCTGTCACTTTCTCGTCTATAGGCGCCACTTTCAAACTACCTCTCAAGGTAAATATAATAATATAATACTAGTAATAATATAATATTGTTTGTTTTGTTTTTTGTGTGAGTGTGTGGCCAACTCTGGTGTCGGAGTTTTCAGATCGTCCGAAGGCCTTCAACATGACCTAACGATCCTTATCCTAAGACAAGAACCGGGACCGACAGCTTTACGTGCCCTGCGAAGCACGGTAGCGCTCAGATGTAAATGCCACATACGGTCACCAGTCCAAATGGTGACCTGTGCAAGCGTTGCTTAACTTTGCCGATCTGTTACGAACGGCAAGCCAAGTATCGCTATGAGCGTTACGTATATAATATGTAGCGCATAGCGAGAACATTGCACTTGTATTATCTATCTATATATATAAAATCCTTGCGTTACTGACTGACTGACAGACAAGCTACAGCCGAAACTACTCCGCGCAAGAAGCTGAAATTTTGCATGTAAGTTCCTTGGGGACCGTAGGGTTGCACTAAGAAGGGATTTCCGAAATTCCCACGGGATCGGCCAAAATGGGTAAATTTAAAAAAATGCAGGCGTAGCTGCTGGCGTCCTCTAGTATAAAATATAACACAAGTGCAATGTTCAGGGTTCATATTATGTGTGTTTGTCTATATGAGTTCCTTTATGCCGCCGTAACTCCTAAATGCTTAAACAGATTTGTATGTTTGGAGTATCGTTAGAACCTCAAGTGATACATCGTGCTTTGCTACTTTTTTTGAGGAATGGCATCCAGCAGAAGATTGTGAGACACATTTACAAATGTCATCCACAGTGTTTTTCATGGTGCTGACAGTTATAAGCCCAAGCTTAGCAGCGTCATAGAGCATAGATATTTAGATAGAGGCGCATTTCTTATGGGCGCTCTGTAGACAAACTTTCTGTGACGCGCTGTGACACCTGTCTCTACGAATGCAAGAGAGACGAATGTTTCTCCTGTGTATCTTAACTACGAGAGCAAGAGAGACGGAGAACGACGCCAGCGCCGCCAACGGCGCCAACTACGTACTACACTGACGACAGTCGCCAACTCGCCACTTGGAATCGGCACACAAAATCCTTAAGAAGTGCGCTTCTAATGTAAATCTGTATTCATTGGCAGCGTGGAAAAAAAATATATAATTCCTGAACTAAACAAAACAAACACCGTTCTCAAACAACATTACACCCACGTTATTTACCTCAACATATCAAATAATCGCGTAACACCGAGATAAGCTCCATGATCCACTAGAAATGGTCGACAGTAAACATTGTGTATACGTGTGTGTAAACTTGTTAGATCACAATATCGACGTCACGTGTCGAATCGCTAGCGAACTTTATTGACACTTACTTTACGCCGTGAGCCGCGAGCGAAGAGGGCTGAAACGTGAACTAGATTTATGAATAGCGAGTTAGCTTGGTTGATATTGGTGTTGAATAGAAAAGAATTCCTAGAAAGGCACCTTGTTAACATCGTTTTGCTTTACACTTTCATACAAGTAATTTCTACCAAGAAGTAAGGACAAATAAAGAATGAGACAGATGTAGACGGGAATCAGCAGATCACGATAGTCAACTCTCCGCACTAGGAATAAACCGTCGAACACACTCGTGTGATCTGGAATAACGTGGATTATCGTAATTTATATTCCAGGTTTTTTTAAGAAGGTGACAAAACCGGAGATCAGAATCAGATATGAATGAACAACTGATGAAGCCTTGAAATCGTACAGAGACACCAGGGGCCTAGTCACAGTATGAACACTAATCGCTCGCATTCGAGTCGTTCCTCGACGTTTTTGAAAAGCGCCAAATGGCAATCATCTAGGTACTAGTATTCTACATTGAACTAAAACACATATCAGATTTTACTGCATCTAGATATACCCACGACTATTCCCCATAGTAAAAACAAAATGTAATTAGGAATAAGAATCTAAATGTATCAATGCTAAATAGTTATACTAAAAATATTTGTCAGTATTTCAGAAACTGCAATTTTGTAGACATGGGTATGTCATATCGAAATAGAAATGATTATTTAATTCAGCTTTGTAATACTTTAAACTACACATTAGATAGTAAGTATTATGAACAAACCTTTTTAAGTTTTAATAAAAATAATATTTCATTCCTGAATAAAAATGATCATAAAATTGACATTCCAAAAATAAACAATTATCATGATTTTAATAATTTTAATACTAGAATACATGACAATGATTTTTTTCGTTACAAATGTAGAGACTAAAAATATCAAACTAGATTGCCAACATGTAAGCCAAATATAAATAAAACTAAAAATATTACGTTATTCCACCAGAACATTGCTGGATTGCTTAATAAATTGGAGCAAATAGAAATATGCATAGATGATTTCAGTTTAAAAAAGTCTCCTTTACAAATACTCTGCTTTACTGAAACCTTTATCCGAACTGGTGACGAAGCAAATGTTAATTTGTATGGCTTTAACTTAATTAGTTATTTCTCGAGAAGTAATGAAAAACGTGGAGGTGTTTGTATCCTAGCTGAAAAGTCTTTAGAATGTAAAGCTGTCCCATTGTGTAGCCAAGCGTCGTGTGAAAAGGTATTTGAATGCTGCGGAATTGATATACCGTCAATTCAGTGTTTCGTTATTTGTGTATACAGAATACCTCGCTCCAATGTCAATGTATTTTTTGAGAAGCTAGAAATGCTTTTCCATAACCTAAACATAAAGGGCAATAAACGAATAATTTTGACTGGAGATATGAATATCAATACATTAGTCAATGACAACACGTCTTGCAAACTTCACGACCTGCTTCTCACACACAACCTTACGATACACATCACTGAACCTACTCGTCAACTAACTTGTATTGATCTAATTGTTAGCAACATAAAAGGTGCCATTGGTAAAGTACATGACTTATACTTATCTGATCATAACACCGGTCAAACATTAACATTTCCTACTAATGATAATACACCAAAGCATTCATATATGTATATCATTAGTCGGGATTACTGTAAAGAAAATGTAGCGAAATTTATAAACTGTTTGGCAAGTTTATCGTGGCAGGACGTATTAAGCGATACAGGCTGTAACAGCGCATATAATGCATTCCACGAAACATTTCTGTTGTTCTATAATCTATGTTTTCCAAAGAAAAAGATAAAAATTAAGACAAACATATCTAGGCCAAAATGGCTAACTAAGGGTATTAGAATATCGTCAGTCACGAAAAGGAAACTAAGATATGTATGCTACAAAGATAAAACAGAAATCTCAAAACTCAATTACATTCGTTACAATAGAATGTTTAAAAAATGTATTACTATGTCTCGGAAAAACATAAATAGTACATACATTACAAATGCACCTAACAAGTGTAAAGCAAGTTGGGATGTAATTGGGGATAAACTGAATAATGTAAAACATAACCAGGAAATAAAGCAAATCATGCATAATAATAAACTTATAACTGATCCTATAACCATGGCAAATATATTCAATAACTTTTATATTTCAAAGACAAATAAGTGCAATACATGCACACCAAATTACAATTTGCTAAATAAAATAGACTCTACAATCTTCCTATACCCTTGTACTGAAAGTGAAATTATGAAAGCAATTAATTCATTAAAAGACACAAATGCTGTGGGCTATGATTTTATTTCTACAAAGGTCGTGAAGCTTTGTCAAAAAGAAATTGCTTCAGTACTATCCCATATTATAAATATTTCATTTAAAGAAGCTGTTTTTCCCGATAGACTTAAAATTTCTATAGTTAAACCATTATATAAAAAGAATGCAAAAGAAGAAATAGAAAACTACAGACCCATAACGCTGATCCCAGTATTTTCAAAACTTTTTGAAAAGTTGATGCATTCGCGAATCACCGGCTTTTTAAACAGAAACCAAATTCTATGTGATGAGCAAAATGGATTCCAAAAGAACAAATCTACAACATTAGCAGCTTTTTCTCTTATGAAAACCGTAACTGAATGTTTAGATAAAAGGAAACGTGTTTCAGCAGTACTGTTTGACATGTCTAGCGCATTCGACCACGTCGATCACAAAATACTGCTCCAAAAATGTGAGCTATATGGACTTAGAGGCAATGCCCTACAATGGTTGAGTAGTTACTTAGCTGATAGACGACAGTGTGTTGAGATTACACGTGTAGACAAAAACCTAACACAGTTATCACATAGATCAACGTACAAACAGAACAATTTTGGGGTCCCTCAAGGCAGTGTTATGGGTCCATTATTGTTCCTCATTTATATCAATGATATCCCGAAAGTTACTCAACATAAGTGCACACTTTTTGCAGATGATATCTCCGTAGTTGTTGACGAAACTAATTCTTCCGATTATACACAATACGTACTTAATACTATAGAAAATATATCTAGTTGGCTAGATCAAAATAATCTCACCGCCAACATGACTAAAACAAAAATTATCCAATTTAGTACATATAACAAAAAATATACTGACTTAAAATTAATCCACCGCGGTCAAGAAATAATGGTGGTTGAGGAAGCAAATTTTTTAGGTATCGTAATTGATAAGTTCTGTAATTGGAAAGCCCATACAAAACAAGTGTCAACCAAAATAAACAGGTTCATTTACGCAATAAAAAGAATAAGAAAGTTAGCGGACGAAAAAACAGCCTTAGTAGCATACCATGGATATATTGGGTCTATATTAAGATATGGACTTTTGCTTTGGGGAAACTCGACAGATACCAGCAGAGTCTTTATATCACAAAAAAAATGCATAAGAGCTATTTGTGGTGTTACGCCGACTGACACATGCCGGCCGCTATTTAAAAAATTACGATTGCTTACTTTGGCTTCACTGTACATATTGGAAATAGGCGTCTTTGTTATGAAGCATTCAAATATATTTCAAAGAGTGAGCGAAACTAAGAAATATTCTGTACGAGACAACACTAAACTACAAACACACTTTGTATCCACGACCTTGTACAAAAAAAACTGCAATTATATGTGTATACAAGTATTTAACAATATACCCCGACGCATACGCGAACTTCCCCTGTCTCAGTTTGTGTCTCAATTAAAGACTTGGCTTATAGACAGATGCTTTTATACACTTTCCGAATTTATGTCGTACAAAGACAAGTAGATAGTTAGGTATAATATAATAAAGACTATTGAGTATTAAACAATATAATAAATTATCTGATGTTGCATTTCATATTGTATTTAAATTGTTTAAATTATAATTATAAGTAAAGCTAATTATATTAAATATTAAATAATAATTATATAGTTATTAATGGAATTAGTGATAGAATGTAATTTAATTTATAGACATGTTATTTATGAATATTTTTAATTGATTTATAGTTGAAATGTATGTGAAAATTCTGTATATTAAATGTTAGTGTTATGCCTGTAATACTGTTACGATTATTATAATACGGGTTAATGTTATGTTAATGTTAAGATTAATTGAGTGGGTACTTAACTACTCATTATTTTTTGCATGCCATTTATATGGTGAGACATGTAGTACAATTCTTTTCTGTAAGACCTTTATAACCGTGTTTCTGGCAAATAAAGTATCTTATCTTATCTTATCTTATCTTAAAACTGTTCTAAAATTACAATACTTTGTTGAAAACATTTTGACCCCAGTACTTTCGTGTATCGTAATTACATTGTATTTTTCATCTCAAACTTTCGTAGCTTAAATGAAGTTCAGAACTCTAACTTCAAACATACAGAGTGCCGTCGGACTTTAAAGTAATTAATATTTGACAACTGGCAGATTAAACTGAGCATATTTTATCCAACAGTCATGCATTTTTTATTCTTTATTACCTGATGAGTGCAAAATAAAGATGGCTTGTTTATTTTGTCTGTGTAATATTTTAATGAGAGCACCAACCTGAGGGCTAGTGTTGAACATGGACTTATAACAGCATTGTATAGATATTAAATGTAAACAAAACCGTAAGCCTTATTTGGTATTAGATAATTTATGACAAATATCTGGACGGTTTCGCCACATAAATCTTTTATTAGATTTTTAGGGACGTTCTGGCCTACTCTCTAAAACCACCACAGTGTCTTTTGACGTCCGACGTAGGGACACGGTTACACGAAGCGCGGTTAACACATTGTCGATACCAGAAACCCTAGAACTGAAAATGGTAAGAGTCTCAGTGTTGAGAACCGAGCTTCTTGTGAGAGGCGCTCTTTTTTATCGTCACGTACTTCCCCGGCGGCGTCGGCAAAGGTGGAATATTATACCAGTACGTAATAAGGAGCGAGCCTATTGCCGTTACCGGGCTCATTGCCAGACTCCGTGCTGCTACTAAAAATTCGGAAAAACTCACACTTTTGCCCGACCGGGGAATCGAACCCGGTACCCGATCAGCAAACTAGTTTGATAAGCATGTACAGTCTCTGGAATCCTTTGCTTGTGTAGTATATTAATTTCTCTCCATTCCCCATCTTCAATCCTTATAAATATATCATGTCCTGTTTTTCAAAACGTTATTGAATTCGCTCTCAAAAAGAAATGTTCTTTTGAAGCGCAAAATAAATTACTCGATCTCAAAGCGTCGCTATTTTAATTCTGAAATAATGTTCAGAAAACAAGCATTGAAGTCAAGTTGATTGGGTGTTTTTATATATGTAGCACTTTAACTGACGTTGGTAAACATTCCTATACGTTGATGGAGTAGATAGGTACTGTAGATAGTGTCGGGACAATCCTGTAGGATTGCTTCCAATGAGGGGATGAATATAAACATAAAATATCCACTTCAATTCAGTTTCAACTTTACTGTCTCCTTGATCCGTATCGTAAGTTTGCAGTTGTATTTACGGCCGATGTGGAAACGTTCGAGTCGTTGTTCTTGTGTATACTAGTATATAAAGTCTATTTTGATAGTCTTAGGCACTGGTAGCTTAGTGCTCTATAAAATCTTTAATTTTGGGAGAGGAGGGAATTAATTACTTTTGAACTACCTACTCTAATATACTCTTTGTATTTTTAAAGACAGTTCAAAGTAGAGATGTAAAGAACTCGAGTCTTTTGAGTCCTAAATTTTAGGCTCAGCTGACAAATTGCACAGCTCGACTCGTTACAACAAGACCCCCAGACTAGAACACTTAAGTTTAAATAGAGACTCGAGCGCAACATGGCGCTCAGGTCTTGATTCGAGCTCGAGTCGGTTTAGGCGACGAGTTGCGCTCAAGTTCTTTTCCATTTGGAGTTCCTTTATAAATAAACAGGGAATAAAATATAAGTCGGAATACTAATAATATATGAATATAATATAGGAAGAATATAATATAGAATAATAATAATATAGAAGTAAAAATATAATATACAAGAATATAATATAGGATCAACCTTGATACGCTCAAGACTCAATACACTCGAGCTCTTTTTAAGACTCGAGTTCTTTTTGAGACGTGAGCTTCTTTTTAAGACTCGAGCTCTTTTTGAAATACGAGTTCTATTTTGGCGCTCGAGTTTTCGAGAAAGGACTGGAGCTCGGCTCGACTCAAGGCTCTGAGTTTTGTTAGTACACCGAGTCTTGTAAACTTGAGCCGAGTTTATCGAATTAAGACTCAAAGACTCGAGTTCTTTACATCTCTAGTTCAAAGTTTTTTTCATATTCATATTCATATCATTTATTGCGGACATGGGTAAATACAATGTTGTTACAATAATATAATAGTGTCACCACATTCTGCGTTACAGCATGCAATATAAAGTAAAACCCTATTGAGAAGACATATTTGACGACAATTCATAAATTGTTGGTTATGATAGTTTCAAAACATGTCAACATTATCAAACTTGCATACATCCTATTAATTCAAATTATATATGTCCAAGGTTTAAAAAAATATGTCAAACCATAAATAATATAATAAATTACATTGGAATTCAAATAATACAATATATAATTAATAAATTATTTACAAAGTGTCTTGCAGAAATTCATTTACACTGTAGTAAGCTTTTTGTAACATTATCTTTTTAACTTCGCAATAAAATAATTTATCACATCTTAACCCTAGAATACTTTTAGGTAAATGGTTGTACACTCTTGGCCCCATACAAAATATACTATTATTAAAAAGTGCAGTTTTGTGGGAGGGATTTTGTTCTTATGTCGTTTACTACTGTAATTTGTAAACATATGAGAATTATTTCTTACAAAACGTATAACTTCATACATATATAAGGAAGGTATTGTAAGTACACCGAGTTCTTTAAAGTATGGGCGACAGCTATCCGTTTGCTGTAGGTTACAAATAGATCTCACGCATCTTTTCTGTGCCTTAAATACAAGTTCGCTGTCTGTGGAATATCCCCAGAACATAATGCCATACCTGATTCTAGATCCAACGTACCCATGGTAGGCTGTAAGTACTGCTGTTCGGTTAGCTATTTTAGAGAGCATATATAGCGCATAGGACTGTTGGTGTAATGTCGTACACAGATTTTCTATATGTTCTTTCCAATTCAGTGTACTATCAATAGTTAATCCCAAAAACTTTGTGCTAACGACTTCTTGAATTTTAATACCATTATAAGTTATTGCTATGTCACTGGGCATTGAAAATCTATTTCTAAATGTTATTAAGTGTGTTTTTTCTAAATTAATAATTAAATTATTGGATGTCAACCAGTTTATAATGTCATTTAAAGTATTTGTTATGTCAAATTGTAAAGATAACTTGTCTTTGGATGTAAAAATTATGGTGCTATCGTCAGCAAATAAAATCATAGGGCGATTAGTTACCTTCGGCAAATCATTGATGTAGATATTAAATAAAAGGGGTCCCAACACACTACCTTGAGGAATACCTAATTTTGTTTCTCTATAATTAGATGAGAATGTTGCTTCTATTTGACGATTTGGATACAGGCGCGTTATTTGTGTGCATTGCTTACGATTGGTGAGATATGATTTTATAAGTTCTAAAGTGTTGCCTCTGATACCGTATGCATATAATTTATTGAGCAGGATGTCATGATTAACGTAATCAAATGCCTTTGTTAAATCCATATATAACGCACATACCGGCAATCTTTTATCTCTGATATTGAGAACTATCTTTAAAAAAATATGTATTGCCAAATTAATACTTTTATTTTTCCTAAATCTCACCTGTTCATTAGCAAATAAGTTCATTCTTTAAAAAAAAATGTATACTCTACTATGAATAACCTTTTCAAATATTTTTGACAGAGTTGGGATTAAAGCTATAGGACGATAGCAGCTCATAGATAGTTTACTATTATTTTTGAATATTGGTTTTATTATACTTATTTTCAATTTATCAGGAAATTTACCTTGCACGATACACAAATTAATGACATGACTTAAAACATGGGATATTTCGGTCGCAGTCTGGTTCAAAATCTTGGTATTTATATGATCGTATCCAGTACTCGGCGTGTTTTTAAGATTTATTATAATGTCGTTAATTTCATTAGACGTAGTCGGATTCATAAATAGTGAATTTGATATATTTGAAGGGTATTTAATATTAGTATTAGAGTCAAGAATCTTAATTTGGTCAATAAAAATTATTAAATGAATTAGCAATTTGTTGTGGGTCAGTTATAGTAGTAGTATTATCTATCTCAATACGATGTATTTCGTCTGTAGGTACATTGCTGTGACAATTTTTGATTACGCGCCAAATAACCTTGCATTTATTGTGAGCCTTAAGTATAAAATTATTATTCTGTGCTTTTTGTGTATACCTGATTATATGGTTTAATCTAGTTGAAAGGGTCTTAAAATTGTACTTGTTTTCTGCAGTGCGATGTTTACGATATTGCCATAAAAGTTGTCGCTTCCGTTTACAGCAATTTTTTATACCTGTTGTCATCCATTTTGGCCTCTTCTGTGCATTTATTTTCATGCGATTTACAGGAAAACAAAGGTTGTTAAATAGTATGTATGTATCATAAAATAAGTCAAACGCCATTAATGGATCATTACTTTCAAGGACATCATAAAAAGTCAAAGAATTAATGCATTTAATGAATTTGTCAATGTTATATTGATTAAAATCATGCTTTTCTCTAAACCAATATTTAAGTCTACAATTATTGTTTACGGGGTATGTAAGTAACTGAGCCGTGTGATAAGATAGTGCAAATTCTAGTATTTGACTTTTACATCCACGGATATTGTAGAAAAAATTGTCTATACAAGTACCACTTTCTGGGCGTGTAGGTTTATTAAAAGCATGTTTAAGATTGTAGCAAGATAATGTTTGTAGAAACTCTATAGATAATTTAGTTTTTTGCAATATATTAATGTTAAAGTCACCACATAATATAACCTTACTATTACTACGACGAAATTGGTCCAGTAACGAGTGTAATTTTACAAAAAATATGTTAATTTCTTCTTGTGTAGTTCTTGGTGGCCTATATATGCAGAAGATAAATAGTTTTTGGTCTGTGAGTTCTACTCCTGATATTTCAATTACGCCTTCAACACAATATTTTTTCAACCCACTTATTATTTTAAATTTCTGATGGTTGGCGACTAAAACACAACTACCTCCACGTCGTTTATTTCGTGAGTAGTATGAGCCCATAGCAAAGTTTCTAATATTGAAAAATGTTATATCAGTTGCTATCATGTTATGCTCTCTAATACACAGTACATCCACTTCTGTTTTACCTAACGAGTCTAGAGATAATGATAACAGATCAGCTTTTGCTAAAAGACCGTTCATGTTTTGATGCAAGATATTTATTGCATTAGGTACGAAAAAGATTATTAGGGTTTTGAGAGGTAGGGCTTAGCAATTTAGGTTCTGTGCTATAACTATTGCTTTTCATATCGCTTAGAAGATGTGATTGTTTGGTAAAGTAGTAAGGTATAGTACCTTTTACAGGCAAGCGCTGTAGTTGTGGTCTTTTATGCAATAACTCTATTGTACATTTATTACTTTGGGGTATATCAGTCTGAATACATTTGTCCACAAGTGTAGACCGTACGAGAGGGTGAGATTCTATTTGGTAGGTCTTAAATTTAAGCCTATAATCTATAGCCAATATCTCCTTTTACAGATTGCTAGATATGTGTGATGATATATTTTGCTTATTAGGAATCAGGTAACAATACTTCATGTCGAAAAATGAACAATGTTTAAATTTGCTAGAAATAAACTTAAAGCTTTGATTAAGTTTTTTCTCATTCAAAAACCTGTTGTAGGGGGGGGAGGGAAGTTGTCCGAGACTTTACGAGTTACAAAGCGTATTATCTTTTTCTGAACCTGGCTATTTAGATTATATAGTAGTGGAATTGAAGGTGAGCTTAGTCCCAAAAGATCAAGCTTAAATCAAAGCGTCGTTTATAGTCTGTGTTATGGAAACTTTCAGCAAGACCAAAGCTTTGGTCTGTAATACCTAAAAGTTCAAAAGATTCTAAGTTCTTATTAAAGGTTGAAATCCTTTGAGTCTTTTTATACTTTTTAGTTGTTTCAGAAGGTTTTAATTAAATTGATGTTGATGAGGCAAGTTGGGCTTGCGAGCTTAATGAGCGCGATCTAAAGGTCACCGTCCACTAATATAGGGATAATCGGCTAAGTTCTTAGTCGAAATAAAACCTAGAATGATACAGATAACAGAGCTCTCGCTAGAAATCATATCTTCCGAGTTTCGTCATAAAATTGTAAATACCTACATTATTTGTATGAACCCTTGTTGAAAGGCCATCGTTACGCGTTCACCAAATTTAACAGTATCCTAAATTACCCGTGAAATAAATAAAGATAGATAAGAAAACCAGGTTAGAGAGCCAAATAAGAATACTGGAATAAGACGAAGGATAAACAAATATGACACTTTGTGTGATCTGCAAATTCTAGTTCAGCATCCTTTATCGTGCCTGTTAATTTATTACTAGAGCGGAGTTTGCAAAATAAAAAGTTAAACCGGAAAAATTAAAAGTTAGTTTAAAAAAATGGTATTCACTCTCTTTCCTTCATTTTATGCAATGGAAGCTTCACTCCCACCATTATGTAACAACTTCATTCATTTCTCAACAACATTTAATCATAGAGATACACTAAAGTTGGCGTCTAAATTTACGTTAGTTACAAGCAAGTTGACAGTTCTTTAAATCCTCCATCTTACTCCCTAGTTTGTTATATATTACCAAAGTTGTTGAGAAATGGGCCATTATTTCAGACATCTAAGTCACTTGCACTTGAAAATGACTATTCTGTTCGAAGTTGTACGAAGTCAGTCAGATAAGTAATGGCTGTTTTATTGCGCGTTTTACCATTTACCATTAGTCGGACTGCTAACGCTGGTCATCAGTTTATTATTGTTGATATATAGGTCGGTAAAGAGGGCCGATTACTTACCGGTATGGGTTCTGAAAATGTAGCCAGTTGTCTGCAGTTGGCTCGACTATTAGTGCCTACAGCAGACCTGATGATAGAGGTTTTGGAAAAATGTATGAGAAAATATTTCGGTTATTCGTCTCCACCGCCATGATACGAGATGGATAGATAATTCTTTATTAGAGAGATTAAAATATAATTTTTCATGTTACAAAAGTCATGTTAAGAAATGTAAGGTATATACTATTAAAATTTCCAGTAACAGTCAACTTATTTGTCTAGAATATTGTTGAGTATCCAATGCCAATTAGATACCTACCACAAGAATTTAGATACCTATATTTATGCATATGGCTACGATTTTGCTTGCCTAATTGTATAGGCAAAGCATTACATAACTAATTTAGTAAGAACAACAAAATGTAGCAGTATATTCTGTTATGTCCTACCACTCGCCTCACATCTTCGATTTAGTAAACGACGTTCCTAATATCAAGCGAACACCCTACCTGGGCGAATAAACAGAAACTTCTCACTAATGGCAGTAGTTCGTAGTTCCATAACTACAACGGTACAACTTATGAGGAATAGTTGAGGACACGCGCCTCGATTCTCATGTATTTAATACTAAAGTTGTCTTTGGTAAATAATAGTAAAGCGCCAAGGAGTGAAATATTGAGGTAAATTATGTTCATACGGGTACGTGCCGCAGATCACATAAGTAACTAATATACCTACAAGAAATATAAGATGATGTCCTAATTGTTGGGTGTCAAAGCTTTTGATATATCGATAGCTACTGCCATATGTGTATGACTGTAGAAATAAGAATATAGAGACCGGACAGTACAAATTCTAGTCTTATACACAGAAATAATATGAACAATCAATAGAGAAAGAGGTCAGACGGCAATCGCTTTGAGGAAAAGCTAATATTCTGTCTAATCAAGCTATCATCATCATCATCACAAGTTTAACCTAGTAAGCTAACCACGGGCCAAGATGAAAAGCCTTGGATGCAAACGGGGTAACCTTAGGACGATGACGACCATCATCATCATCATCAGCCTTTAACAGTCCACTGCTGGACTAGGCCTCTCCTTTGAAAGGAGGAATTGGCCTACTATACCACGCTGGTCAAACGGGTTGGTATAGGATTTGTATCAAGTTTTCCTTCTCTTACAGTGCTGCTCTCTGTATATGCTTCCTCTGTCGGCTCTTACGACACCCATGGGATGATATGGGGTGGTGACATTCCGTATTCTTAATCCGTCACCACACGGAACTGCTGGATATGGGCCTCCTCAATAGCTCGCTACAAATTGAAAAAGGCTATGAGTGAAATGCAAACAAGTGTTGTTTTGTATGCGATACCAGGATTGAGACCAGAGCATAGAACACGAACGTAAATATTTATAACGTTTAGTGAATGTTGGCCGGTGTTTCTTTGGACCAATTATACTTAAGTTTGTTTGTTCAGTTCTATTACGTTGTTAGTTGTCGAGGGAATACCACCGAGAAACTATTTTGAATATGTTAAGACATTTATGGTTGACTTATGGGTGCAAGTTGCTTGCTCGAAGCCAAAAATGTGTGACAAATGATGAGGGGCTATCTAAATCATAAATACTGTGTAATTTCATGTGAAAAGTCACATTGATGGTGCGAGATAAATTGGGTTTACCTTCATGTACGGGTATACACATAGCATCTCACAGACCTTGAATAATGTATATTTTAACTAATCATACTTCATACATAAACGTCTGTTTCCCGAAGGGGTAATGGCAGAGACTGAAGACATGCATATGCAACGATCCTGAAATCTTCATCTTATCTCTCTTGCTCAATTCACTCTTATTTTTCATGCATATTCTTCCGGTTTAGGGCACTTCTAACCTTTTTTTGTTTTACGAGGTGGAAAATCCCTTCGGATCTCCGACTCTTGGGGGAAATAAGAGCCGGAGTATTATTTCCACTAAAAACCACCTCGACTTCCGCCATGTACCCGTGTGTCGGAGGGTGGGCATCACCAAAGCACTCGTCGCCACCCTCCGACGGGTATTGACCCGCCAGATGGTCAGGCGGGCCCCGAACAAAACCCCCTTGGCGACGGATTAAGGCGTTTGGACTCCGCCGCCAAAACGCCCAGCGGCCGCAGAGGATAGGGAGGACGGCAACGCAACACCGCATCTCCTCTTCCTCTGCGGCCCCACCGCGACTCATCAAATGGTGCGCCCCCATTTGGTCGCGGGAGATAGGGCGCGCGGCAACGCAACACCGACACGCCTCTCCTCCCGCGACCGCACCCGACTGCGAGGGACAGACAGAACTGTCCCCCGCACCCGCACCGTTGGACGCATCCTGCGCAGGCCCCTCCAAGCCCACGCGGAGCGTCCCCTCCTGGATCCCTCTTAGCTTCACCGCGGGTGACCAATCCACGGTTACTGAGCCCCCCCACCACGACAAGGTGGAGATCCCACGGGGGAGAGGGCACTTCTAACCTGTCCTTAATTAGGATGTCGCCAATATGGTCAGAGAACTTCCGCCTAGATCTTTTCCCCTTCCCCCTGTCCGCAATCTTTTTTTTAAATTGCGTAGTCCCTCCTCCTGGCTGGGTAAAGGCCTTTCCCCCAGTGGCGTAGCTAGCTTGGGTGGCACCCGGGGCGGAAGTTGGCGGAAGACCTTTTGTTTTAGTCGATACCTAACAATTACGGGTTAACTCCCCCAAGCGACTTGGTCAATCGTCTAGTGCTGAGCTATTGCCTATGTTGTGTTAAATTTTTGTACATTTTTTTTAAAGTTGAGTTGGGGGTGTCACCCTTTTTTTGGATGGGTGGCACCCCAAAAAAGGGTCACACCCGAAGCGGACCGCCTCCGCCCCCCTTCCTACGCCACTGGCCCTTCCCCAAATTTTTCCACAGACTTACTTGTCGCACGCAATGTCAATCCAGCTCTTTCGTGGCCGTCCTCGGCGACGTCGTCCATCTTCTGGTAGTGCCCCCAGTGTGCAGTGTTGAGGTTCTTGCCCAACCTCCCTGGTGCATACCAGCTCACGTGGTAAGCCCAGTACAATTTTACTTAAATTACTAATTAATGTTATAATTCCAGGTAACGGCCTAGTCCGCGTGGCTCACGGCGCGCCGCACGACGTGTGGTACCCGGCGCCGTGGACGGTGGCCGCGCCGCATCCGCGCCCGACGCTCACGCGGAACGGACACGTGCACGTCCACCACATATGTACAGGTACATGTTTATGCCATCGGCCTACCATGACAGCGTGGGCTATCGTCTAAGGTTATGATTCTTACAAACATCACATTAGATGATGGTCTTCACCTACCACTCACAAATGCATACATGGGCACGGTGATAGTTAAAAAATATTGTGATAAAAGTAAAATTATTCAAATAAATTATTTGGGTAGATACTATTCATTCGCATTCGCATGAAACGAAGACATCTGTAATGCCAATATTTTCCGCTACAAAAGTCGTGATTCTGAGAGGTAGTTTTTGACTTAGTTTTCATCAAATTGAAAAGATTGCCCGCTACAAAGCAATGTATCATAATAAACGTTTCTATATTTATATTCTAGAAAAACTAAAAGAAGTATAAACTAAGACAACAAAGAGCCTAGTTAATCGTGTGTTACAGAGACATTCTACGCACACTTGAACACGATCAAAGGTCTAATTAACCTAAATACTAAACTAATTACTTCTTAGAACCGACTGTGTGAGACTGTTTTCATAGTTAAAATTATTGTAGCTTGTAGCATTGTTTCTTCGAAACATACAGATGAGAATAACAATTCATTATTATTGGGGTATGGGTAGAACAGACTTAATTGTGATTTGATTAAAGAAAGTTTAGACCTAATAATTAGCTTTAATTTTCGTTTAGTATGAGATTGAGTGCCAAAGGCGCAATGATCTTTTGGTGTTGCTTTTGTTTTAGCACCAAACTTGCTTTCAATAAAAATGGGTATTTACGTACGGCTTATTACTATTAGCCATCACCAATATACCACAACACATCTTTGGGTTTTGCTGAAAATAACAATTCTTTCAACTCCTTCGTTCTTATTCCTATGAGAAGTCAATTCTTCTTTCGGTGTCTAACGGAAGCCTTCGACATAAAGCATGCGCTTTTTTTCGAAGCACGCCAACTCTCTGGTGTAAATGCCACAATCAGCGGTAAAACTGTATTATCTTTAGTTTAAGGGTCAAACCAAGTGGTGACCAATGCAAATGTTGCTTATCTCAGCGGATCCGTTACCAAAGACAAGTCAAATTACGCAATAAACGCTACATTTATTTAATTAAATTAATCAATAACCATGCTTCTTCCAAAATTTACTACCTCGACAGCCACGACATAATCTCCTGGGTGCTACACCGCACGAACCCCGAGATCGACGGCCGCGAGACCATCCTGCAATGTGCCCAGTCCACCCACTCAACTGACCACACAGACAAACCAAACTCTTGCTTCTCAGCAGCTGCCAGCTTCCTCAAGGCAGGTGACAGGCTAGCTGTCAGAAACACCGGAGGAGACAGGCACTCGCTTATGCAGCCAGAGAAAAGCTTCATCGGCCTTGTCAAACTACACGACGTTGAAGACCCTAACCAAGAGTTGTAAGGCCTACCAGGCAATATTTAATTTAAGGAGTAGGTAACAGGTTTTGGTCGTTCAGACCAGTCGGTGCAATAGTAAACTCTGGTCTCATTCGCCATGACAGGTTGTCAGTAATTGTTGAAAATACTCTCGTGTATGTAGTTTTCATACTATTTTTACACTGTCTAACATTTTGAACTCTAGTTCGATTTTCGAAAATGACAGTGATTTGGTTTTCGAATTGATTTTCAAATTATTTGAATAGTTAACGGTCATTTGTAGAACTACAAATGTTTAGAGAAGTGATAATATTGTTATATTAGTCAAGAAGTGCCATTGTTATGGGTTTTTATGTAGTGCTAAATTTAGGAACAAATTAATGTTAGTATCTCTTTAGAATTGGCAAGTTTGTTTTTCGAAACGAACATTTTATTTTTTAAATTAACGTTTTGTTTGGCAATGTGTATGCCAGTGTTGCCATATTACGTATAATTAAGGTACAAACACCTTTTTCGTAATCTTTTGAAATATATATTTTTGAAATATCGTCGTAATTTTTTTGATAATCACTTATTGTAAATTTATTTTGTTGTTTTCAAACGAATGTATAATTTACGTTTATTTTAGAATTATATCAATCTAAAGATCTGTTATACCATTGATATTATAAGTGCCTACTAACTTTTAAACTTAAAATAATTTATTTGTACGTATCTAGGAGGTGTCCTTATTTAATATAGGAACAAAATGCAACGACGCATTTCCGATATTCATGTTTTGTAATGCAAAAAATAAAGTTTATTAAAATATATTTAAGTTTTATTATCAGCATTTCTGTGTATTAAATTTATACGCAAAAAAGGTTATCCATAGAGCGATGATCAAACTGAATTTTAAATAGATATGTCTAACTAAAACTTTGTTGATAAGGATTGGTGTTCAGAGTTTACCCTAGACAGACTGGGAATTGTTTGCAGGCGCAATGGAAGATTATTTATATTCATCCAGCTGCGCTAAGGCAAGTCAAAGATGTCTGACATGTGGGGTCAAGTTTTTTGGCGCTAGATTTAAACAAATTAATTACCTGGTGATCTTCTCTGGTGGCCTGGAGGCAACCTAGATAATTACACACACTAATTTGGCCAAACAGAGATGAAATATCTATAGTTACCAGGCTCCAAGCGGCGTCTTCATGACACGATGCACGTGGTAGGTCGATACAGAATTCACTATTCGATTTTACAAATGCCACATACACATACATATCGTCACGCCTTTTATCCCCGAAGGGGTAGGCAGAGGTGTATTTCTACACCCACTTTTCGCCAGATTTACTTTAGTCCCACGTAATAAGGGGCGAGCCTATTGCTGTACCGGGCACATTTCCAGACTCCGTGCTGCTACTGAGAATTTCGTGACAGAAAAACCCAATAACACTGCCCGACCCAGGAATCGAACCCGGGACCTCCCGATCCCACGCGCACATTTATGTCGCGAGACCAACGAGGCAGTCGTATAGGGTCAATGTCGAGTTTTCCATCTCTACGCAAAGATGGTATTTGCATCGTGTGTGAATGTTCATATATATCAATAATTTATCAATCGCTCACAATCTTGCCGGGCAAATCCATTAGCGGCAATTGCAAGGCTATTTCACAAATTGATTCAATTCTACAAATCACGCGACAAGCAAACGGCGTGCTCAAAAAGATTTTTTCGGAAGCAAGAGAAAAGAATTAATGATTTGTCATCTTACAATGTGACCAGAGTCAAAAAATAACAATAGACAAAAAAATTTTACTAAACTGATTAACTCTATTAATTATACAAATTATTATAGGAATTCTTATATCTATTTCAAACATCCACCCGCCCCGGACCGGCCTACCGGTCCGCTAATCGGTTCGTAGACGTGACAACGTTGCAACCGCTCTCCTCAGAATCAAACCGTCTACCAAGACCTCAGCACATCGGGGAACTCCATCAGTCCCAGTTACCAAACGAAGAATGCGCCAGCTGCGCCATCTGAGTGGCGGAAGGCTAGCCTCCTTGATCAAAACGAGGTCTCTAATCTTGGGTGGATCGGTCTTGTCGATCCACTTAACGCGTTGCTGGAGTATGTGCAAATATTCTAAATGCCAACGTTTCCAAAAGCTCTGAGTAATCTGGCGTACCAATTCAAGACGCGAGAGACGATTAGGTCTCGTATCAGTATAGGGGTACTCAGGCAAAGTGACAAGTGGGCAACCAATCAAAAAATGGCCCGGCGTAAGGGCTTCCAAATCATTCGGAACTGAGGAGATCGGGCACAATGGGCTAGAGTTCAAAACAGACTTAATCTTACAAAACACGGTGGCGAGCTCCTCAAATGTACGGACTGATTAACCAATTGTCCTGCGCAAGTGTGTCTTGGCCGATTTTACAGCGGCCCCAAATATACCACCCTAGTGTGGACAATTTGGTGAGGAAAACAACCAATTTATCCCACGTCGGGCAAGCTTATTGCCTATATCAGCCTTGTTGGTTTCAAGGAAATTAACTACGTCGTTCAAATAATTATAAGTGCCTTTGAAGTTAGTGCCACAATCACAACGAGTCAAGGAAGGCAGCCCTCTGTGGGATACAAATCTGTCAAATATGGCTACAAACGCCTCGGTCTTAAGCGAGGAGACCAGTTCTAAGTGTACGGCCTTTGCCGAATACACACAATTAGGCCTTAACAGACTTGCTGTTTCGAAGTGTCAACGTTTTCACCAAAAAGGGACCAGCAAAGTCCGTGCCAACACCGTCAAACATCCTGCTCTCCATTACGCGATCTGGCGGTAAGTCTCCCATCAATGGCTGCATGGTAGAAGAATTGAGCTTATAACAAGGGATGCAGCGAAAGACTACACTCCGAATAATTCTTCGGGCAGACAAAATCCAAAACTCGCGTTACAAAATGGCCAACAGAGCATTACAACCAGCATGCGAATTTTTGAGGTGACGGTCAGTTTGTTGGCCCTATTCCCTATCCCTTCTCCCTGATCCCACTCCTCATCCTACCCCTTTTCCAAACCCCAAGGGGCGACCCCAACGCACTTGTGACTCCTGTGGTGTTGCTCGTGTCCATAGGCGGCGGTAATTGCTTACCATCAGGCAATCTGTCTGCTCGTTTGCCGCACATTACCATAAAAAAAAACTACCAACAAACATACTAAATGACCGTCCTTGGGCAACAACAGGGGGGTGACGTGCCCCGTAAGGGAGGTTGGCGTTCTTCAGACGCCCTCCAACGCTCAAAAGACCTGTATCGTCCAAAAAGGGGTTCAATTTAGATACAGCTCCCGACAACTTCAGTTTCCCTGACTTAAGGATAGCAATCTCCTCCTCAAAGTGCGCCAATTGCACAGAACGAATCCAAAAGGTGAGGGCCTCCTGTCGTTCCTGTGGTGAGAGAAATGGTGTCAGTCATTTATGTTGTGGGTGCAAACAAAACGCTTTATCCAAGCAGTAACACGTAACAACTTCTGTAGGGTCTGCCAGTTCCAAACCTAATGTCAAATTCACCACAGCAGCGGGTAGCTGTTTCTGTGGATGCATACCCAAAATATTCTTCAGCACAGTAGCCGAGGTTTTAATCCTCGGATGTGAAGATTCAACAGGGGTAAACAAAACCTTAACTTGCCCTTCAACAGTAGATGCTACGGCTCCTATTCCCCGAATACAATTTGGAAAAGAACCCATATTTAATTAAACCTGCCCTACCAAATAAGTGGAAACAATGCAACCTTGTGAACCTGTGTCCAATATAGCGCGGACCACAACAGAGGCCCCCGTGGTTCCCCAGACCCTAACAGCAACCGTTGGTAGAATAACGGTCTCAATGGGGTAGGTTGGAATTACAGGGCAGGAATCAATCACCTATTGTTGCCTGGGCGGCGACCGTTGGCCAGGACCAGGCAAATCAAAATGAGGGTGCGGTCTGAAGTCCTCAAATGCGCGGTGATTCGAGCCGCGCACCATCTGTGGGGTGTCATAATGACGCACCCGCCCAAAGCGAGGTGGGCGCGACTCAAGGCGGGGACGCTTCGCCAAAGGAGGGGAATACCTGGGACAGCAGTCATAGTGCTGGTGACGCTGAACAGTCGCACATTCTGGTGCGCGAGAGAGAGGAGGCGTGCACGCGCTACGATTCTCCAAATGGGGCGACCAAGTGAGCGAGGCGAATCTCGGCTGCGCGCCGGTGAGCCTCGGCTGCCAACTTCAAAACACCCGCCCGTGCGCGGCGTGGGCTGGTTGGACAAGCGGCCTACCTCTCTGGCATTCATGCAGAGATTGTCCAAATACTGTCCTCCACAATGAGGACAGGGGCGAGAGTTTAGGAATCTCGCTGGTAGTGAGATCCCAAACAAGAGAAGCTAAGGCGGCGGGCATTCGCGATGCGCCTACAAGAGGTGACATGAAGGTCCAAGAATGCCCTACAACTGGCCGTTCTGTGCCCCGTGGCCTTACAGTAAGATCACTCTGCTAGGCTCTGCGTGACTGCAAAGCGAGGAGGGCGCCGATCAACATTTCCTCGGGTGTGAACGCGAGCCTGCTCCTTGACCTTGGGTGGCTGCGACTTAGCCGGCGTATCACTACCGGAGTTGTCCAAGACCCGGCAGTCGTCCTCCAAAAACTTCTCTAGGTCTGCAAAGGGGGGCAGATGTGTCGCACTATCCCCGCCAAACCACTGCTCAAATAGCGACCTTAGGTCTGCAGGCAGCTGCTTGAGCACTATATCCACGAACAGGTAGGACCATTGGTCCACGGGCAGTTAGGGCACTTGAGGGCATTTATGGCCACCAACAGCGGGTTCAATAGTTGGGTGCGCAAACCAAAGACCCGGGTGAGCGTAGGCAAACTCAAGATCTGCTCAATATGGGTGTCTGCTAGGCCACGCTTGTTGTGGTACCTCCGGGTGATCAAGTGCCGAGCCGTCTGGTAGGCCTCATCAGACACCGGCAGATGCTGGATGAGGCCTTTGGCCTCCCCATCCAAAACTGACATGAGATGTGCCAATTTTTAGGACGGCCGAAGCTCAGCCTTGGCATCGACCAGGCTGTCGAAGAGGTTGATAAACCCCAGGTAGCTTCCTAGGCACCCAACAAAGTGCGGGAGGTCAAAAGTCCCGGTGCTGGCCTAGGAAGCTCCTGCTTCAAAACGGGTTTCCCGTCCCTCTCTGCAATCAACTGCCTTGCACAGTCGGAGACAGCATCATATATGTCCAGTATCTGGGCATAGTCCTCACTGACTTTGGTTCGCTGGTCCACCGTGAAGTCAACAACTGACACTTCGAGACAACAAGCGCTGAAGACACAAAATTACTGTTCAACGCTTGCCAACCGATCATTAATCTGCTCATATCTTTGTAATAAGGCCTGCTGACGATCATGCCGGTTGACCAGAGCACTGGCTGAGGCAAACCAGCGCAAATGTGACGAAATGGCACCCGCAGCCCAACGCAAGTCCTTGATAGCCGTCATAATAAATTCTCAAAAGAGCTCGGACGAGCATTAAATTAAAACTTAAAATTTGTTGATTCCTTGAAACCAACGAACAGCTGGGCTATATACTAGCTAACTAGCCGTAGGCAAACACAGGTAGGTATATACTGCCTAACAAAATTAATAGTTTCAATATATTGGAATAAACCCAAAAGTTATAACAAATTATAAGTTGAAACTTCAATTATTTGCAACAGACAAACCAACTGAGCTATATATTACAGCCGGAGGTAGATACAAATATGTTGTTTGAAATAGAATTAGTTTTTTATTATAAGTCAAATCGATTATATCGATTAAGTAACATTTTGTTTAGTCTATTGAAAATTTCTGACAATGGTCACACTGAACTGTCAACTTCCGTTCCCGCCTTAAAAAAATTAAGACGCCGTTTGCTCTCTCGCGTGCCTTGTACCTAATTGAAATAAATTGATCGCCCTTTGAAAAGCACATCCTGGTAGCTTCGCGAACGTTTGTTGGTTTCCCGCGGTCAGTGAAAAAACCCGGTATAAAAAGTTGACCAAGCCGTATCTTTAATTATCGCCCCTTGAAAGCACATGGGTGCTCCGCGAGTCATAGTGGTGTCGAAGTGAATTCGTGCTGTAAACCGTCTTGAATGCCGCCTGATCTAGTGCTGGCAACGGTAAATTGTGATAAAGAATAAAGTTGTGAAATTTTGAACTTTGTAAAACACGTGTGTGAATTCCTGATTGGTGCCCGAGGAGAAGGACTACGCTGAACTGGACACTGGTATTTATTCGATTCTCTTGTTATTTTGGCCAAAATAATGAGTTAATCTTATAGGTCCACTCAAAAACAGCATCAGTAAGAGTTGGTAAGACATTTTATTAATATTAGGTGTAATTAGGATCATAATTCATCGCTGTGCTACCACAGTAAAAGTGTTTAGATACTTGCCTTGGGCTAAGACTGGATGAATTAATCGCTTCCACTGATCTCTGTATAAAACTTACCCATTCTTAGCCCGAACTCTAGAGATATGTGTTACCTAACAATATTAATATTTTCAATATATTACACCGAAAAACAAAGTTTATTAAGGTAATTTATCAATGTAACCTAGCTTATCTATGTAAAGTCAAATGTGGTTATTATAATGCTTAAAACTCAATGTTTACAATTACATAAGTCAATTAATACATATAACTGTTATGTATTTAATCAAAACTGTCTAATTAACACTACAACAACAAATGAGATTTCAACAATTCAATTTAACAATTACTGTTTGAGGTTATGCACATGACATTGAACTTTGGTTTGACATTGAACTTAGCATCTGGTAAAATATGTTTCAAATTAAGTAGGTCAACCAATACATAAAAGTTATAACAATATTATAACTGTTATTTTATTACAATGTGATAGCAATGCCTAACTCACAATCAGATACAAGATTACAATATTGATTTGAGATTACAATACTAATCTGAGGTGAGGCATACTCAAACGCGCTTCTGCTACCAAAAGATATGTTCAGAGCTTGCCCTAGACAGACTGGGAATTGTTTGCAGGCGCAGTGGAAGCTTATTTATATTCATCCAGTTGTTCTAAGGCAAGTCAAAGATGTCTGACATATGGGGCCAAGTTTCTTGGCGCTAAGAATTAAACAAATTAATTACCTGGTGATATTCTCTGGTGGCCTGGAGGCAACCTAGATAATTACACACACTAATTTGGCCAAATAGAGGTGAAATATCTATAGTTACCAGGCTCCAAGCGGCGTCTTCATGACCCGATGCACGTGGTAGGTCGATTCAGAATTCACAATTCGATTTTACAAATGTCAATGTTCATAAATATCACTAATTTATCAATCGCTCACAATCTTGCTGGGCAAATCCAATAGCGGCAATTGCAAGGCTATTACACAATTTGATTCAGTTCTACAAATCACGCGACAAGCAAACGGCATGCTCAAAAAGAATTTTGAATGACGAATGTCGTCATTGAATCGGGTTTATGGTTTTCATCGCTTTCAGTCAGTCAATTTCAGTTTTCCCGTGAAGTCTGCTCGCCATGTAAGTTGGTTGCAGTTTTGGGAGCAAAAATAGGTACCTATTTATACTCTTAGGTAAGTATTTACGTGACAAAGACTTTTTATTTAAATAAGCCCAGTGAACGAAGCACTAATAAGTTAGTAGGTAAAGTTTAAAACCATTGATTACGCTTAACACTGCAGTACTCACGTGGGGTGAATATTCACCCCAGACCAATGCTTTCATCCATATTTTTTAAATCATTTGAACAAAACAACAAATCATTTGAATACAGACTGTGTCGCCTAGTGTAATCCTCGTCAAGTAAACTAGGTTCAAGGTCAGTACCAGTACGTCTCCGGCACTCGACACGGGCGCTAGTGGCAAAAAATAAAGCGGAAAAGTGCTCGGGACGGAATTTCACCCCACGTGATTATCGGCGTTACAAACTCTCTCGTTCGATTTAAGAAAAGATGTAAGTGTTTCTTGTGAGTATTGGTTTTATTTTTCTTCTATTTGAGATGATTTCAATTTCTATAAGACTTTTTTGTATATTTTGCTATGATCTTTGTGTTGTTTATTACAGATTTGTCGTCATTATGGACGAACGTCAGGATAATATGATACGAAGCTGGTTAGAAGAAGATGTGGAGGTTGTGAGTGATATTGCACCAAGTGATACAGAAGATAATTAAGAGGAATATGTTACAGAGCTAAACCATGACTCAGAAACAGAGCAAGAATATGAAAGTAACACAGAACAGACGGAAGAAAGGAGCACAGGAGAGAGGGCTGATGTAGATACATACATACATACATAGACTCACGCCTGTTTCCCGGAGGGGTAGGCAGAGACTACGGAACGCCATTTGCAACGATCCTGACATACCTCACTTGCTTCACTCACTCCCATCAAGTTTCTCATGCATGCTCTTCTGTTAAGGGTACGTCTGACTTGTCCTTTTTTCAGGATGTCTCCAATCTGGTCAGAGAACGTCCGCCTAGGTCTTGCCCTTTGTCCTGTTCCATTCACACTTGCCTTATATATCTTCTTTGTCAGTCTATTGTCATCCATCCTCTCCATGTGCCCAAACCATCTTAACATGCCTTTCTCAATGCTTGTCACTACATCTTCTTTTACCCCACACCACTCTCGTATCACACAATTCTTTACTCTGTCGGTCAAAGACACACCATACATACTTCTCAGTGCTCTCATTTCTACAGCATTTATTTTACTTTCAAGTCTCTTCTGCCATACCCGACTTTCACTACCATACATAAGGGTAGGCACTAGCACACCTCTATGTAAAGCCAAACGTGCCTTTTTGGACATGTTTTGACTGTTCATAAACGCTTTCAGAGCTCCATTCACACTATTACCTGCATTAACTCTTCTTTCAATATCTTCTTCATTCTTACCATCTCTTGTAAACAACGTACCTAAGTAAACAAACTCATTCACTTGTTCTACTCGCTGTCCATCGATCAAAACATTACAAGGCGTAACGCATTCCTCCTTTTCAAAAACCATAACTTTCGTTTTACTTGTATTCACTTTCATTCCTTTCCTCTCTAACGCACCATGCATGATTGCTACCATCTCCTGCAACTCCTCCGCTGAAGATGCAAGTATTACCTGATTATCAGCATAAAGGAGGCATTTGACGAGTAACCCATTCATCCTTAATCCGCAGTCACTATGTTTTAAATCTTGCAAACAACTGTCCATGAAGAGGTTAAACAGCCACGGCGACGCTACACATCCCTGTCTAACACCTTTCTCGATTGTAAACTAGTCAGTGTATGCCCCGTTTATCCTCACACAAGCTCTAGAATCCTCATAAAGGGATTTCAGAGCTCGAATGAGGCTGCTGTCCACCCCATTCATTGGCAGCACCGACCACATTTCATTCCTCACCACTTTATCGTAAGCCTTTTCCAAATCCACGAATGCGCAATAGACCTTTTGACCTTTGGCCAAAAACTTTTCGGCTATGCTTCGCAAGGAAAAAACCTGATCCGTGCATCCCATACCCTTTCGGCATCCCGCTTGTACATCCCATATTTTCTTGTTGGTTACTTCCATAACTCTTTCAATAAGTACCTTTGCATACAATTTGCCAACAATGCTGAGAATAGCCTCTATAGTTTTTGCAATCTTGTTGCGAGCCCTTTTCTTTATAAAGAGGCACAACTACAGCTGTGGCCCCGTCATTAGGTACTCGGCCGGTGCTCCAGCACAAGTTATATAACCGCTGCAACTGACCAATTATGATGCCCTGTCCAGCCTTCAGCATTTCGACTGTAATCCTATCATATCCTGCAGCCTTACCTACTTTCATACTTCCCAGTACCTTCACGATCTCATTCACGCCAATAACGCTTTCATCATTGCTATCGTTACCATTCATTTCAGCTATCGGTGTCTCTATCGCCGATCTTTCAAATAAACTTTCAAAATACTCTTTCCATCTCTTCAGCACGCACGATTCATCATTTACTATCTTTCCATTCTCGTCTCTGATGGATGTGTGTTCTGAGGATTGAGTTCTTCCTGGAAATGCACGAACGGATTTCCAGAAAAACTTAATGTTTCTCTGGAAATCATCAGATAATCTGCTATCAAATTCATCTTTCTTTTCCTCTTTTTTCCTTTTAACCATTTCTTTCACTATTATTTTTGATTCAACAAACTCCTTTCTTGCTTCATCTATGTCTACACTCGTTGCTTTTCCCATTCTTTCATTTGCTCTTGCAGCCAACCAATCTGACCAAGCTTTCTTCTTCTCTGACACTGCTGATTGTACATCCTTGTCCCACCATGTATTCTTAACCTTTCGTATTTTCCTTCTCTTGATCACACCACATACTTCAGACGCTACACATACTACCTCTTCTTTAAAGGCCTGCCATAATTCTTCCATATCATTTATGCAATCGAACCTCTCAAATTTTGCTATCAATCTTCGTTTATACTCATCTTTCACATCTTTCTCTTGTATATTTTCTACCTTAATTCTTTCCAAGACCCTATTTTCATTACGCTCTCGGTGTCGCCATCCTTTAAAGAGCCCACTTATCCGGCTCAACACCAAGAAGTGGTCTGTGTGGATGCCGATCCCTCGATATGCTCTGGTATCCAACACACTCTTTCTCAATCGTTCATCTACTATCACAAAATCAATCATACTTCTTCTAACATTTTTCGCCTCTCGCGTATACATATGTATCCTTTTATGATCAAACATGGTGTTTGTCACACAAAGGCTCCACTCCAAACAAATCATCTGATGTAGATATGTTGTTTTCTATTTTTATAAACCTCTTGACTCAAAATCTTCAGTGTGCTTACCATTTGTATGCCGACGACTTGCAGATCTATACACATGTTAATATGGAATGCGTAGCTGAAGCCATAGAAAAGATAAATAGCGATTTAGCAGCTATACTCACCTGGTCGGACAAGTTTGGATTAGCTGTCAATCCTAGTAAGACGCAAGCTATTATCTTAGGTAGTCAAAGGATTTTAAAGAGACTGGACTACACATCTTTTCCAGTCATTACATTTAGCGGTACTACTGTTAATCTGCATACAACAGTAAAAAATCTTGGCCTGCATATGGATAGCACGCTAAATTGGCAAACGCAAGTAAACCATGTGAGTCAGAAAGTCACTGGTACTCTACGCACTCTCTACCGCCTAAAAAACTTTCTCCCGCCCGAGACTAAAACAATGCTTGTGCAAACTTTAATTTTCCCTCTAATCGACTATGGTGATGTATGTTACTTTGACCTGAATGCAGATCTCCTAAACAAACTTGACCGTCTTCTAAATAACTGCATTCGATTCATTTTCAATCTTCGCAAGTTTGACCATGTGTCCACTTATCGTTCTCAATGGAATTGGCTTCCCATTCGTCAACGCCGTAGCTTGCGTGCTCTCACAACTCTCTATAGTATTCTTACGTCTCCCACTCCCCCTGAGTATTTAACGCCCCTCTTCCAGTGCCTAGGGTCTAACCATGCTCGTAACCTTCGCTCTTCTAATAACCTGCTTCTCATGGTTCCCACTCACAGCTCTAATTTTCTTCACTCTTCTTTTACTGTACAATCAATCCTTCTCTGGAATGCCCTTCCTCTTGAGATCAGGATGGCCAGGACCAAGTGCACATTTAAGTTCAAAGTTAAGGAACTCTTGTTGGCCGATACAGCCGGTGTATCATAATTCATTTATATTTCATTTTGTCTTTTAATATGTATATATATGTACATATTTATATATATTTATATATATATTATATGTAGATGTACTAGTATGTAGTAATAATATGTATTATTTGAAATTATGGTTTTATATATTATATATTGCTTATATATCTTTTTACTCATCGCATGTATGTATCTTATATGTATATATATCATGTCTATTATATATATATATATATATATATATATATATATATATATATATATAGTTATGTTAGTTCAAACTCAAGGTTCTTTTCATTATAGGTATTTATATAGCGCCTACTTCTTTTTTCTCTGCATCATTCAAAGGTAGACTGGGAGATAATGCCATTTCCACTGAGTACATCAAGTTCTAATTTGTACATCTTGTAAGCAAAATACCTACATAAAAACTGTTAAAACTAAATAAAAAAAATAAAAATGTTTCAGAGAGATGGCAAAATTAATAACTCTTTCCTCATGTTTTAAATTACATTATTTTTTTGTTCTATTCATAAAAATGCATTTTTTTTAATATTTAGAATAAACAATAAATACTTTTTACTAGAGATATGTTCGTGTCGAACCGAGAGAGCTTTTAAAAAAGACACGATGTTGTCTCCTTGAGTCTTTAATCTCAACTGATTTAAGGACGCGTTTACGCTTGTATCAAAAAAACACATATTTCCGGTACATTTTACGACAATTTTAGATAATAACTAATAAAACTAATGATTACGATAAATTGATTACTTTTTTATCTATAAATCAATTTGAAAATAAATAAAAAATATTTAATTAATATTAATGTAAAATCGATTCGAAACGGCCTCTTAAATCAAAAATAGGCATATACTGCTATTTTTGGGTACAATTTTCTCCCTATTTTTATATTTATTTAGATTTTCAAAGATAGAATAGGGTAGTAAATATAGTCAACTTAAAAACAATTAGATTTTTTTTTTCAAAATATTGTAAATTGACTCAAAAAAAGCAAAAAATCATCTTACATTTTTCTTCTATTTTGCTTGCATACGTGTGTCTTAATGTGTGGCAATAAGGTTCGTTTTATTTAGCCACTTTCTTGATTTATATATCCAAATTCTGCAATGAGATCTCAGTATGCGCTTGAGCGCCGTCGGGAGTGGACTCTATGTCGCTTGTCGCTGCAGCCCGAAGACGAAAAAAGCAATATACGAATACAAAATATTCGCTAAAATCAATTTGATACTTCTCGTATTCTGTGCGAATTACGTACAAGTAAATTTCTTTTGTATAAATGGACATTATTACTTTATTTTCTCCGTTATGTTGAGTCAGGATATATTTCGGTATTTAGATATTATTTTGTTTCTTGCGTTGAAATCTGGTAAGATTATCTGGACTGATGGTATACCATCCCGTTCAAGTGTTGCGACTGGAACTCATAAAAGAGTAGACCTAGTTATGCCAGGTTGGGGCTCATTTTATTTGTTTTGGTGAGACCCTACCACTGGTAATAGTGAAGTAACCTTGCAAGGTTATTCGATGAGTCTTACTGGTACTCTTATGTGAGTAGAGCTAGGCATGCCGAGTTTGGGCTCATTCTGTTTGTACATAAAAGACCCTACCACTGGAACTTATGAAGTAACCTTCCAGGGTTATTCGATGACTATTGCTGGTTCTTATATGTGAGTAGAGCTAGGCATGCCGAGTTTGGGTTCATTTTGTTTGTACATAAGAGACCCAACTACTGGAACTTATGAAGTAACCTTCCAGGGTTATTCGATGACTCTTGCTGGTTCTCATATGTGAGTAGAGCTAGGCATGCCGAGTTTGGGCTCATTTTGTTTGTACATAAGTGACCTTACCACTGGAACTTATGAAGTAACCTTCCAGGGTTATTCGATGACTCTTGCTGGTACTCATATGTGAGTAGCGCTAGGCATGCTGAGTTTGGGTTCATTTTGTTTGTACATAAGAGACCCAACCACTGCAACTTATGAAGTAACCTTCCAGGGTTATTCGATGACTATTGCTGGTTCTTATATGTGAGTAGAGCTAGGCATGCCGAGTTTGGCCTCATTTTGTTTGTACATAAGAAACCCAACCACTGCAACTTATGAAGTAACCTTTCAGGGTTATTCAATGACTCTTGCTGGTTCTCATATGTGAGTAGAGCTAGGCATGCCGAGTTTGGGCTCATTTTGTTTGTACATAAGTGACCCTACCACTGGAACTTATGAAGTAACCTTCCAGGGTTATTCGATGACTCTTGGTGGTACGCATATGGAAGTAAAGCTAGGCATGCCGAGTTTGGGCTCATTTTGTTTGTAAATAAGAGACCCTACCACTGGAACTTATGAAGTAACCTTTCAGGTTTTTCAGTTTTATTCGAAGACTCTTAGTGGTACTCATATGTGAGTAGAGCTAGGTATGTTCCAGTGGTAGGGTCTCTGATGTTCATACAAAATGAGCCCAAACTCGGTATGCCTAGCTCTACTCACATATGAGTACCAGCAAGAGTGATCGAATAACCCTGGAAGGTTACTTCATAAGTTCCAGTGGTAGGGTCACTTATGTACAAACAAAATGAGCCCAAACTCGGCATGCCCAGCTCTACTCACATATGAGAACCAGCAAGAGTCATTGAATAACCCTGAAAGGTTACTTCATAAGTTGCAGTGGTTGGGTCTCTTATGTACAAATAAAATGAGCCCAAACTCGGCATGCCTAGCTCTACTCACATATAGGAACCAGCAATAGTCATCGAGTAACCCTGGAAGGTTACTTCATAAGTTTCAGTGGTAGGGTCTCTCATGTACAAACAAAATGAGCCCAAACTCGGCATGCCTAGCTCTACTCACATATGAGTACCAGCAAGTGTCATCGAATAACCCTGGAAGTTTACTTCATAAGATTCAGTGGTAGGGTCTCTGTATAAACAAAATGAGCCCAAACTCGGCATGCCTAGCTCTACTCACATATGAGTACCAGTAAGAGTCATCGAATAACCCTGGAAGGTTACTTCATAAGTTCCAGTGGTAGGGTCACTTATGTACAAACAAAATGAGCCCAAACTCGGCATGCCTAGCTCTACTCACATATGAGAACCACCAAGAGTCATTGAATAACCCTGGAAGGTTACTTCATAAATTGCAGTAGTTGGGTCTCTTATGTACAAACAAAATTAGCCCAAACTCGGCATGCCTAGCTCTACTCACATATAAGAACCAGCAATAGTCATCGAATAACCCTGGAAGGTTACTTCATAAGTTCCAGTGGTAGGGTCTTTTATGTACAAACAAAATGAGCCCAAACTCGGCATGCCTAGCTCTACTCACATAAGAGTACCAGTAAGACTCATCGAATAACCTTGGAAGGTTACTTCACTATTACTTGTGGTAGGGTCTCACTAAAACAAATAAAATGAGCCCCAACCTGGCATAACTAGGTCTACTCTTTTATGAGTTCCAGTCGCAACACTTGAATGGGATGGTACACCATCAGTCCACATAATCTTACCAGATTTCAACGCAAAAAACAAAATAATATCTAAATACCGAAATATATCCTGAAATTCCTGAATCAAAATAATGAAAAAAATAAAGTAATAATGTCCATTTAGGTATATAAAAATAAGAAACTTATTTGTACGTAATTCGCACAGCCAGGCCTATAACACATAGATACATAATCACAAAAAATTCTAAGTCTCAAAGTTATTTAGTTGAACTACATTTCCGCAAGTTACCGTACGTAGTACGTACTGTTGCCGCCGTGTCGCTGTAGTGACGCGATTTTGTACCTACTAATTTTGTAAACGCGTCCTTAATACAGTACAAATTTCTTAGAGCTGGTTCTTATCTCTAAAGGGGAGTATATGGTTGCCAACATGTAACGGTTTGCTAAATAGTTCTATAAACAATACAAAATCAAATATTAAACACACTGTAAATAAATTAAAAAATTATAAACTAGACAGTAAAACTATATTACAAAATAAAAATAAAGTGATAATATTTAGTGATGAGATTGGAAAAGGTATGGGTCAGTTGTTGGCAAACACATATAGTGATGGGTTAGTGATGAACTACTGTTTGCCTGGGTTAAGTTCCATTGCTATTTTAGATAAAATTATAATCTTCAATTTTGACCAGGATACAACTTTATTGATTCTACTTGGTAAAAGAGGATCTTTAAATAAAAGACTTTTATTCAATTATTACAGTAAATTATGTGAATAAAATTTAAATCAAATTATTATGCTCACTTTACCTTTCAGTAAAGGGTTGCCACAGAAAGAAAATAATATTAGACATAGTCTTAATATAAATTTGTGTAGTTGGTCATACAATAACAATCAATTTCATGTTTTTGACTCTAACAATTATGTTAGTAAAGCTTTATACTTGACGCAAGATACTTGTTATCATAATTCTTATTATAAAAGACAACTAGCTGAGTCGCTCGCATTTTGTATTGACATTTCAGCCAAGAATTTGGCTAATAAACGTGTTGCCCCTATACAGCAACAAAATGACATTTATAATGATTCAGCCAATATTTTGGCTACACAGTCTGACATTTCTATTAATTTAAATTAAATATTTCGACAATAGAGAATACCTCTTGCAATAACACTTTCATTAATAATGGGCTGGTATGTACGAATAAGCCCAATTCAACTAATAATACATTTAGAAATTCGCAAGTATTAAAACTGGTACATCAAAATATACAAGGTATGTCAAATAAAGATTTAGAAGTGGAGTTGTTCATGAACGGTGAATGCGTTGATGTTTTGTGTATAACAGAACATTGGCTTAAAGATCACCAGTTCATGTGCAATTTTAATAACCATCTAGTTGGTAGTTCGTTCAGCAGACAAAATGCAATACATGGTGGATCGTTGATGTTAGTTAACAAGCTGCTTAAATTTAAGAATCGTAGTGACATTGTTAGTTTATCTGTTGAACGGACAGTTGAAATAGCCTGTGTGGAGTTGGACCAACTTGTTGTGTTGTGTGCGTATAGGCCACCATCGTCCTTCTATGATAACTTTGAAAGTGTCATGGATGATGTGTTACGGAAGCTATGCCAACAAAATAAATCTATAATAGTAGGTGGCGATTTTAATATTAATTTACTCGAAGATTCCCTGAATTGCCACAAAATTAAGAATTTGTTCAAATCGTATAATCTTGCATGCTTATTTTTGGAACCCACCAGGATAACTTCCACGACATCTACTTGTATAGACAATATATTTACAGATATTGTACCAGTTAGAAAGCAAATAATTAACAAATTATCATCAGATCATTGTGGACAATCTATAACATTTGCTATGCAGTCTAAAAAAGTAGGTAGAAAGGAATTGAATGTGGTGCCAAAAACTTTGCGTCGTCTGGAGGGACTTAAGGATAAACTCACAAGTACACTACCATACTTATGCTATAATAACGATCCCAATAAGTTGTACAATTCTTTCTTTGACATGTACTGTACTATATTCAGTTCTATCTTTGTCCCTAAGAGGATCTCAGTTGCTGGTACTACATCCTTCAGTGAATGGGCAACCACTGGAATTTATAAAAGTAGAAATAAGCTTTACGAATTATATGAACAGAAAGTAATTAATAAAAATGATGAAAAATTTTGTTTTGTTAACGTAAGAAATTATTCTAAGTTATTTAAAAAGATTTGTCGTGAAGCTAAGACACTTTATTTAAAATCAAAAATTAAAAACAGTGACAATAAAATAAAAGCGACGTGGGATATTATAAACAGTGAGACTGGAAGGGTCAAGATTAAAAGTAACGATTACACGCTTCAAGTAAATAAAAAGATAATAAAATCAGATTTTGAGGTTGCCACAGCATTTGAAAATTTCTTCACAGACATTCCAGTCTCAACCACTAAATCCCTGAACTCATCCCCCAATGACGCCGAATCTCTATTAAAACAAAATGTCAATAGGTGTAACATTGAATTTAGATTTAGTTTTGTCACTGACAAAGATATTGTAAAAACTTTTAATACTCTTAATTTGAAGAAGACTAGTGATCTTTGGGGCAATTCTGTTGTGATTACGAAATCCATAATCAACACAGTAGCACCTGAACTGGCAATAATTTTCAATAGATGCATTGACTGTGGTGTGTTTCCTGATCAAATGAAAAGTAGTAAAGTAATTCCGTTATTTAAATCAGGTAGCACATCTGACCCCACAAATTATAGGCCAATATCTGTGCTACCCACGTTTAGTAAAATTTTTGAAAAATTAATTCTAGGCCAGCTTCAAACTCATTTTAATAACAATAAGCTGTTACATGAAAAACAATTTGGTTTTACTAGGGGTCGCTCAACTACCGATGCTGGAGTTGAGCTTTTAGATAGTATTTTTGATGCCTGGGAGGAGTCGCATGATGCTCTAGGAGTCTTTTGTGACTTATCTAAGGCTTTTGATTGCGTTTTTCATGAAACATTGATCAGGAAATTACATTACTATGGAGTTAAGAACACTGCTTTGGATCTCCTAACATCATATTTGAGTAATAGGATACAGAGAGTTGAGGTAAATGGAAAAGTTTCTATGGGTTCAGTGGTCACAATGGGAGTGCCGCAAGGTTCAATTCTTGGTCCATTCCTTTTCCTTGTATATATTAATGATTTGCCATATATTATGCAAAATAATGAAGAGATAGTGTTATTTGCTGATGATACATTACTTATCTTTAAACTTAGACGAGAACAATCAAATAATGACGATGTAAATAATGCTCTCTCTAAAGTAGTTCAATGGTTTACTGCTAACAATTTACTGTTAAATGAAAGAAAAACAAAATGTATACGATTTTCAAGACCGAATGTAAAACAAGTTAAACCTAACATATGTTTGAATGGAGAAGAGTTGGATCTTATAGATAACACAGTATTCTTAGGCATAACCTTAGATTCTAGGCTACAGTGGGGCCCACATATAGGTCAGTTGTCGAATAGACTTAGCTCTGCAGCGTACGCGGTTTATAAAATTCGTCAGTTAACTGATATAGATACAGCCAGATTAGTATATTTTAGTTATTTCCACAGCATAATGTCATATGGAATTTTATTATGGGGCAACGCAGCTGACATTCAAACTGTGTTTGTACTGCAGAAGCGGGCTATTCGTGCAATCTACAGTCTTGGTTCAAGGCATTCACTGATGGAAAAATTTAAAGAAATTAAGATAATGACTGTCGCATCTCAATACATTTATGAGAACTTGTTATATCATACAAAATAAATAAGCGGGTCTTAATCGCGTAAACTAACTTATTTAAGGTATAAATACCTATTTGGTTCCGACGTTTCGCTCGTCTTGCACCGAGCGTGGTCGCGGAGAGACTGATGAGAGCTCAGCGCCGTCTTGTGGAAGTGCGGGTTTCGGCACCTACCCTCACTTGGTCTTTATTTAAGTTCGCAATGTCGGTACTCCGACACACTACACTAGTTTACGCGATTAAGACCCGCTTATTTATTTTGTATGATGTATACAAATCGCGAAAGTTTAAAAAACTTGTTATATGTCAGGAAAAATATAAATATGTTTTCTAAATTCAGCGACATTCATAAAATAAATACACGAAACAAAAACAAACTTGTTCTACCTTCAACTAGACTACAAAAAATAAGTAACTCATACAAGTGTCAAAGCATACGTTTTTATAACAAAATTCCAGGTAATATTCAGGAACTAAGTATTAATAAATTCAAAGTATTTATTAAACAGAGCTTGTGTTCAAAAGCTTTTTACACAGTTAAAGATTATTTAGCAGACAAAAACGCCTGGAATTGAGTTTAAAAATTATGAATTGACATTAAATTATGAATTGACATTATGAATTTTGACATTTTGAAATTAGTGACATAATATTTTTATTTACATTTGTAGTACTTATATCTTTACATTCTGACATTTTTGATTTGACATTTGTAATTTTATTTATTTTGTTTTGACATTGTTATTTTCTTTTGACATTTAAAATTACTTAAGTAATATATTAATATTTTATTTTTTAGACATTCTTAAATTGACATTCAATAATATTTTTTGACATTTAAATATATGACATTTTATTGTTTAAATTTTTATAATTTTACATATTGTTTACAACATGTATTTTACTATGTATTAGCATGTAAAGTTGTGAGTACGATGTGGGCATTATTAAACATATAAGCAAATAGTTGTGGCAACCTGTCTGATGGCTTAGGCTGACATGCTTATGCATACACCTTCTGATGGCGTGGAGGCATAGTGATACAGATCGTGCTGGCTCCCTCAATCAAGGTTGAGCCGTACGATTGCTGTTGAATGCGGGCCATCAGTGGGCCGAGTCAGTCAAAAGCGTCAGATGATTTCCTGCATTGTACTTGCATACTAAACCCTTTTTTTTGTCTGGACTTTAAAAGATCAAGAAAAGACTAAAGAAATTGAAGTGACAAAAAAAAATAATGACTGAGTTTGTTTCGGCTTTTCTTCTCAAGAAGTCATTTAGCTAGGAAAAGCCGGCCTCATCTAGAATAGGGTTTTGACATGTATAAGTGTTGTAAACAACCAAAATGCAGAAATAAATATGTCTTTATGTCTTTGTCTTTACAGTTTATTGCTTAATACTTAATTACTTAATTTACTGTACGTAACTCCTCCCTTCCCAAAGGGCTGCGTACGGAGGAGGATTGCACGCAGGGCCGACTATGCAAGGGCGAAGCGCTGTGCTGAGGCTCTGCTGCTGACTCCGACGGATGCGGCGCGTAGTCCATCTCCATGGTGACGCACGGCGGCGGTTGAAGTCCCGGGCGTCTGCATAGGCTTGATATGAGTCGTTTGTAGGCGCAGTATAGTATGAGGGCTAGTACTGCGGCTAATGCGGCGATTGAAGTCCAGCTGGGTTGATTGGCGATGCCGGGGGTGATCGGCGTGATGTTCATCTCGCGGGCTAGAGTAGCAAGCGAGTGTAGTTTATCCAACTGTATGTTTTGCAACTCTATGTTGTGCACAGTGACGTTTTCTTGGGCTATTTCATTTCTAGGCAACGGAATGGTCTCTGGAATAGTGATAGTACTATGGTGGGTTTGTAGTACTATACTATTTATAGTTATGGTACATCTTTCAGTAGTGGTGAGAAGATAGACTCCTTTTATCCGTTGATAACTGTTCTCGTCGTTGCAGGAAGTTTTTATGATGTCTTCCTCCGGGATGACTGCTAGCCAGGTGTTTTCATGAAGTTGTTCTATCTTGTTATTGCTAGTGACGACATGGGCGAACTTGCAATTGGTTGCGGGCGTATGTCGAATGGTTTGCACGATGCAATCGGCTCTCTTGTCGACGTCTTCTAATTTCAGATGATCGCAGATTTGGAGGTCATCGGTGAGGCGGCGACAGGGCTCGTGACGGTAAGTAAACTTCTTATTACTCAGTATAAGGTAAGGTGCTTCGGGTATACGGGTAAGGTTGTTATGATTAGGAATGGAATATAAGTGTAAAAGGTCAAAGGTAATAGGGCTTATAATAGGTATGTATAATATAAATGTAAGTGACGTTAAGGTACAGTATGCCTTGACCGTAATACTATTTTCTAACAAGTGTATATTTTCTCTTCTAGGTTCATAAGGTAATAGATGTAAAGGGTCTATGATACCCTAGTATCATAGACCCTTTACATCTGCTTGCTTCTTTAGGTATATTACATCCTAATGTAATATACCTAAAGAAGCAAAAGAGATTGCTGTCTCTAATGTGTTTACTCTATCGTAAATTTGTTGGAAACTATTTTCTATATTGCTAATAGCCCTCTTTCTATCGTTGAGTAGCGGGACTCTGTATCTGAAAGTGTACGCGATGCGTATGCGATGGGCTTATCAAAACCTACGGTTCCTTATGATAACACGGCGCCAATTGATACCGAGACGCATCGGTAGTTAGTATGAATGGTTTTTCGAAATCCGGATACTGTAAAATGGGGGCATTACATAATATAAGTTTTGCTTTATTGAACGCGTCTATAAACTTGGGAGAATGCGTGACTTTAACATTTTTCTTTAAGCATCTTGTAAGTGGTTTTGTAAGCTTCGCGAAGTCAGGAATAAACTTGCGGTAATAGCCTAATAATCCTAAGAAAGATTTGATTTCCTTTTGAGTACATGGTATGGGAAATTTCTCAATTGCTTTTATCTTTTCCTCGTTAGGTTTTACACCGTCCTGGGGTAAGTAAATGGCCTAAATATCCGACTTCTTTCTTTAGGAATTCTGACTTGTCTAATTGTACTTTAAAGTTATGTTCTCCAAAAACACGTTTTAGTTTGTTTATATGGTCGGTTAAACTGACTGAAAAAATCAAAATATCATCTAAATAAACTACACATGTATCTACTAGTAAATCTCTCAAAATATTGTTCATTAATCGTTGAAAAGTGCTCGGGGCATTCTTTAAACCAAAGGGCATTCGTAGGAACTCATAATGACGGTCTGTGCTGAACGCTGTCTTCTCTATGTCAACCCTTCGGGGATAAAAGGCGTGAAGTTATGTTATGTTCATGTGAAAATACTAATCTCGTCTCTCTTTCTAACTTAACTAAATTAAAGTATAATACAACAAGGCCTTTATCAGTCGCGTCGCCTGAAGCCTGTACTTCAAATGCCAATATGACCTACTTGTACGTATTAAAATAAATAATAATACGTAAAATAACATAACATAACATAACTTCACGCCTTTTATCCCCGAAGGGGTAGGCAGAGGTGTATAAACACCCACACTTCGCCAGTTATGTTTAGGTCTCAATGTAATAGAGGGCGAGCCTATTGCCATCTACCGGGCACATTATTAGCGAGCGATAATATATTTTTTTAATATAATTTCTTATACGTAAAATATGTAAGAAAATATTTGTGATACGTTAGATTATTACTGAAAATTAGCAATAACTGGCTAGGCCTTAAGGCGCTGCGGTGAAGGGTGCCTTTTTGCCCGAATCAAGGGCATCGGTGAAGACTAATGATAATAATTATGTGATATTCATTCTTAGAATTCGCCAAATTAATTGGTCAATCACATCTATTCCGATAGCCCAGAATTATTAGTTTCCATTTCAGTAGCAATAGAGTTACGTCTACCAAAGAGCTCAGATATTTACATAGAGGCACATTTCATATGGACGCTTTGAACTGAAAAAATAATACTACTTTGTATCTTGAAATTCGTCCAACGATGATTTTCCATTAATTTTCATTCTCTGTATTAACAATTAATAAATTAGTAATTTTTTTTTTGTGTATATCTGCAACTTGGCAATCTGTGTTAGCACAATAAGCCAATCAGTTGGTATTACATTGCGATTATGTCAATACGAGCACAAAGAACTCTTCAGCGTTCTTTAATCGAATCTAGCAACCAGCGTAGGGACATCATGCCGCTTTAATCGCTTGTGTGAGACACTTCCTGAACCCTGTAATTTGGAGGCCAGTTCATTGACGTGGGTGGATATTCGAGCTTGATACTTTTCACTACATTTAGCAATCTCCTGTTTGACTGTATTGATGTTAAGATCCTCATGTATATTTTTGTTGCTCACATAGTATGGTATGTTTAACATGGTTCTCAATGTCTTTCGAGTATCTCAATATTGCTGTTACTAGCAGTCCCCCACAGTTGAATACCGTAGGTCCATATTGGCTTTAATATGGTCTTATATATTGCAATCTTGCTCTCATGTGACAAATGAGACTTCCGACCTATTAGCCAATACATTGATCTTACTTTAGTGTCCAGTTGTTTACGCTTAGACCAGATGTGTTTTCTCCAAGTTAACCTTCGATCAAGATGCATTCCAAGGTATTTGGCATCCTCAGTTTGGGGAATATCCTCATTATAGAGTTTTATGGAAGGGCAAGTCGGTTTTCTGAGGGTAAACGTTACATGGGCAGATTTGCTTTGGTTAGCTTTAATGCGCCATTTATCAAGCCATTCTTCAATCTTGCAGATGTGAGCTTGTAATTTTGCTGATGCTATGGCTGGGTTATCATGGACAGAAAGAACGGCTGTGTCGTCGGCATATGTAGCAGTAAGAGTATCGTCTTGTGTAGGCAAGTCTGCAGTATAAAGGAGGTAAAGTATTGGGCCCAAAATACTGCCCTGTGGCACTCCTGAAAGAATTTCTTTTAGAGTAGAAGTCTCACTTTTGAATTTTACCTCATAACATCTTTTGTGGAGATACGATTTCAATATTGGGAAGAATGAGTGAGGAAGCAACTGTTTGATTTTGAACAGAAGTCCGTCGTGCCACACTTTGTCAAAGGCCTGACTGATGTCTAGGAACACAGCAGAACAATATTGTTTATGTTCTAATGTACGACTTATAGTATCCGTTATACGGTGGATTTGTTCAATAGTTCCATGATTTTCTCGGAACCCAAATTGGTGAAGCGGCAACACTGTCGGTAAGTAGACGCGCATCCTGTTCAACAGCATCTTTTCTAGAAGTTTCCCCATCACAGAGAGAAGACTTATCGGTCTGTAAGAACTAGCTTCGTGAAGTGGTTTGCCTGGTTTAGCTATCATTATAATCTGCGCTATTTTCCACTGTGCAGGAAAGATGTTAAGCCTTAGGCAGGCGTTAAAAATTGCTGTGATGTGCATCAAGCCCTTTTTAGGAAGTTGCTTTAGCAATTGCGCATCAATTAAATCGTATCCAGGCGCTTTACCATCCTGTAGATTTTTTATTTCTTTATGTACTTCTCTGGGACTGGCACTTTTTATTGGCAAGCACATTTGCGATGGTGAGAGTAGGTATTTCATCACTTCTCTGTCATGCTCGGAGTCGTTACTAGAAAGTGGTTGAAATACAGACTTAAGATGCTCGGCAAACACTTCGGCCTTTTCTAGATCCGTTCTTGCCCACTTACCCTCATTGGTTTTTATAGGGGGTATATGCACTGTAGGTCTTTTGAACTTTTTTGTTACCTTCCACAAAGAGTAGTAAGTGTCTACGTAGGGAGTTAGCTTAGACAGTTGATCTTGCAGGCGATCATTGTTTGTTTGGGAGATCATGTTTTTAAGTTCTTCAGATGCCTTGTTGAAGGCTTTTTTTGTCCTGTGGATATTTTGTGGAGTGCCATATTTTCCGCAGCTGCCGTCTTTCTTGGACTTTGAGTTTAATAATTTTAGAATATGAAGAATTGCAACTTATTTTCGGTCTTACTGGGGGTGTTGAGTCTTTGGCAGCTTGATGGATAAGCTTGACAAATGACTCAATAGTAGATTCAACAATATCCGCATTATTTAGTGTCGATATTAAATTTATGTTTTCTGATATTTTGGCTCTGTAGATGTCCCAGTTAGTTTTATTATTATAAAGTCTTTGAGGGCCCTCAATCTGGACAGCCTTGCACATGACATTAATTATAAGAGGTGTATGATCCGATGAAAGGTCGATACATTCCTCTATGCTTATTTGACTTAGCGAGATATTTTTGATCATAAAGAAATCAAGCAGGTCTGGCACCTTGTTTGGGTCAGCAGGCCAATATGTAGGATTTCCGTGTGAAGCGCAGTTCAAGCTGAGTTCATTCATAGCTGTATATAGTTGGCGACCACGTGGTGCGGTTAGTCTAGAGCCCCAGAAAACGTGTTTTGCGTTCCAATCACCCCCACAGATGTATCTGCTACCCAGTGTTTTGAAATAATTTATAAAATCATTTGAAGTAATAAGATGCCTAGGTGGGCAATATATTGCAGATAATGCTGTTTCCGTTTTGTCATCTTGGATTCTGATTGAGGTAGCCTGTATCTTTTCAGTTTGGAATTCTTCAAGGGGATAGTGTTTTATATTATCCTTTATTATAATTGCAGTTCCACCATGAGAGTTACCAGAAGGGTGGTTTGTTGTGTATACTTTATAATTTAAGAAACTAAAATTAGATTTTAGGGTAAAACGCGTTTCTGAAATTAAAGCCACATCATTTTTTTCAGTTTTTAGGAAAAGTTCAAATTCCAGTCTGCGTTCGGTTAGTCCATTGGTATTCCAGGTAACTACTCTTAAGTTTAGGGGCGTTTTATAAGACTGGTGATTAATTGGATCATTCGGTCCATCATGTTGTCTAACATAACTTTCATCATGTTTTGAATTTTGTCAAACATGACATCTATTACCTCGACAAAGTTGTTTGGATTCTTGATGTCAGTTTTTGCTCCTGTTGAGATGTTGGACTTTGTTGCATTACGTTCTGAATTTGTTGCTTGTGCATATGTATATGTGTTATAAATTTTGAAGATGTCTTTATTGTTGTGTTTTGGTTCAAGGTCCACATAAAATACGGGCATTGGTTGTTTTGTGTTTCTGTGTCTTATATTCATTATGTGCCTGACTTCGTGTCCGAGTTCTTGAAGTTCTTTTTTTATAACTTCAGTGTCTTCAGATGAGTGTAGACCACGTAAAACTACACGATAGGCTCTTTCGCTTTTAAGTCTGTAGGTATAGTGACTCACATCTTTTTCCATAAAACTAGCTCTTATGCTTTTATAGGTATCTACATCTACTGGCATTATTTTGACTATATGACCTGATCTCAGGGTTGTCATAGTGTATTTATCAGCGTCTTTAATAGTTGCGAGAAGGTCCTTTAATTTCCTTATGTCTAGGACTCCAGTGACAAATATGGGCTCTGGTTTAGGTGGTTTAGGCTCTGTATGTTCTTTAGGAGGTTCAGTATCATCTGCAATTTCCAAGGCTTCAAAACTGTTTTGAGTTGGGATTGCGTACGTTGTTTTAGGTACTTTTTTGTTTTGGTACGTGATTTCAGGACTCACTTCAGCTTTTCTTTTCGTAGGTACCTGGTCATTTTGCCATGATGTGTTGTCTTGTTCGGTTACTGCTAGTTGCTGTTATATCTGTATTTGACTTCTCATTAGTGTTATTTTGTATCGATGTATTTTCTGGTGTCACGCCCAGGGAATAACTCCTTGTATGTTTAAATAAACTTGTATGAAGCGTTTGTTGTATCTTCTTTTGGATTTTATTTTCTTTTTCTTTGTTAATATTAATTTTTGTTCCCACGAGTAGGGTCGATATAAAAGGTCACTTGAGGGGTGACGCCCATTCCCCCAAGAAGGCTCACTACAACGACGTTTGCCAGGTCCGTCGAGGGTGACGCTAGGGACTGATCTCCCATCAGCCATGCATTCCATTGGCACGTATCCCACCTTGGAATTGGGGTAATTTGGTAAATTGAGATATTTATAATAGTTGGGTAAAATAATACCGAACTATTATAAATATCTCGTTCAAACTGAAACGAAAAAGGATTATAGAATAACATTTTCAGTTTCTCAGTATTATGAAAGGTCACCGTATGGGATGGAATTCACTAGAATTCAAAGAGAGTTGAATGTTACCGCACATAGCAATACCAAAAAGATTAAAAACTAGTTTAATTTATGAAATGGATGTTGCATACGATATTTCTTTGTGGTCTATGTTTTTATAAAGATAATTCCAGCACTAGTATCTAATTGTGCCGCGAGGGACTTAACGATCTTTTTTTATAAAGGACACAGAGTATAGTTCCGTGTGGTGACGGATTAAGAATATGGAATGTCACCACCCCATATCGTCCCATGAGTGTCGTAAGAGCCGATACGGGGAGCTTTTTATGCAGAGAACAGCACTGTAAGAGAAGGAAAACTTGATACAAACTCTATACCAAGTACCAACCCGTTTGCCCAGCGTGGTATAGTAGGCCAATTCCTCCTTTCAAAGGAGAGGTTTGTCCAGCGGTGGACTGTTAAAGGCTGTAAATGACACAGAGTATTTATATATTTTGGAAAACACTACATTTTTACAGAATACTCATCATCATCAGCCTTGTATATAAACCGTCCCACTGTTGGAAATGGATCGCTTCTTACACCGAATATTCGGTTGGGCAACCCATCGTAAAGCAAAATAAAACGTATACAATATGTATTAAATCCGTTTGTAGCTTAGAACAAGGTTTCATTTTACAATTAAATGGAGCATTTCTTGAGGGAAATCGGCCACCTATATAGAAACAGTCGAGAAGTGGAACGCAAGCTTGCTCACTAGGAAGCCATGTTGCAAATACCACGTGTCGAGAAACACGTGTAGGAAAATTTTGCTTCAATTGAAACAAACCTTGGAAACTTTTGTATAAATAAGTTAGAAGTCAAGTAGAAGATAATATTATTAGCTTACGTTCACGATATTGTATAAATTATACTTTGAGTTTTGCAATGTTCCCTTTACCAAAGTTAATGTTAAGAAAGTTAAAGTTAAAGATCTGGGGAAAAAGCTGCTAGCCTGAACCGTGACGTGGGCGAACCACGTCAGCCGTATGCACGAGGGTCGTTGAGCGAAGATCTCGACACTGTGGGTGCCAGAAGATGGATAACATCGCCGGGGCCGGCCCCGAAATAGGTGAGGTGATGACCTGGACGCCTACCACAGGAGTTGGCTTGAGACTGCAGGCGACAAGAATGTATGGAAGGATTTGGGGGAGGCCCCCAGCAGTGGGACAGTACAGACTAATGAAAAAAAAAAAGAAACGCATAGTATTCTTCATCTTTCTGTTGTCAAATGTACCTAGTCACTGTAACATAAAATCTATAATCAACAATATTCCTTGTTGCTGGCTGTACCTTTGGACGTTTACTGTTGGACTAAGATGACCTCTACTAATTTGCGCCACAAGCGTTATGAGTCAATAGGAATATATGGACTACTTATTTAGCCAATGGGGAACGTTGGCTAAATTTGTTGGTAAAAGGTTTAATGCGGAGTTTTCTGTCTCTTTAATATGTTCCTTATTCATCACATGGAGATAATCAGACTCTAAAGTGTATTACGGAGATAGTCTAGCTAGAACATATCTTATCTTCATTTTACCTATAGGTACTTACGTAACCATTATTTTCCAGCTTCTATTCTCCACAGACCGTTCAAGGTACGTGTGGGCGTCGATATCGGTCGTACAGGAATGCCAGCGCGTCTCGCCTTAATGAAATTGGCGCCGGTACTGCCGGTACTGCGATCTAACTGATTAACATTGCGGAGAAACCGCAGGGGTACCTATACGAATATCATTAGAGCAGCTTTCACTCCAATTAAAATGGTGGAGAAGATTCGATTTACAATGGATTCTACTTGTGTCTTTTGTGCATTGGTAAGCACATTAACTCAGATGAGGGGCAGTGCAGTAAATACTAGTTAAGAGCAATCAATAATAATAATAATAACTGTTTATTTCGGATAATAAGAATCCATATGTTGTTAGTACAATTTTTCTTAACCTAATGTTAGTACTTAATGTTATAATGTGCACTGCACTGGATACAACACAATACCTAGGTATGTAACTGTATCCAGTGTTTTAACATTGGGAAGTCCCATCTATCACATAACGCGCTCAGAACGCTGTGGGAGCTGACACGCATTCTGTGTAATATTGATGCGCTACGCTTGCGGATGATGGCATGAAACCCATCAACCGACGCCTCCGCAAACATCTGTGAAGTACTACAGAAGCGTGGCAGCCCCATGAGCATTCTGAACGCGTTATTATACTGGACACGCAATGCACTGTATCTCCGCCGCGTATATTTGATCCACAGATTGCAGGTGTAAAAAGTTTGGCAGTAAGCCCTAAAAGAGAAATTTTAACATCTCTTGTGCATTTTCCAAATCTGCGGATCAACATATTGCTTCGGACAGCCAAAGCTCTGCGTTCTCTCTCTATGTCTACGTTATCATTAAGGTCATCGGTGACCCAGTGACCCAAGTATTTAACCTCTGTCACTCGTCTTAGTGCAGTGTTCGCAACTGTTACTTGTGGCACTTTAGAGTAACATTTGGTGCCCGCCTTGAACACTAACAGCTCACTCTTATTGGCATTATACCTGAGTCCCTGAACCTCCGCATAACCCTCACATAACTGAAGAAGTTGTCTCAGTGCTCGGATCGAGCGGCTCAGCAATACCATGTCATCAGCGTAGCTAATATTATTGATGCAGATGCCATCAATATGACAACCAACCCTGGTATTGCTGAGCACAATCAGCCGATTTATGTACACATTGAACAGACGAGGTGAAGTAATACCCCCCTGCCTCACCCCGCAGCTCAACCTGTACACATCCGACAACTCCCCAGCCCACCTAACATAACTCATTTGATTTTTGTACCTACCAATACTTAAGAACAGAAATGACCTCTTCGCCTACGTCACTTTCTTGGTGTAGCTTACTCCACAGTATGTCATAAGATACCAGGTCGAAATGGTTTGTAAATTTACGCTACTTACTTATAGGTAGGTATATGTCGGATATGGTATCTTATGCAGGCAGCACCCAAAAATAGGAGCCCTGTCTAGCGGGGCTCCTACGTCAACTTAGACTATCAGATATCTTACATTCAAAACTGGCTGACCAAATCGGTTAACGTTGGAATTCAACAAAATGATAAAATTTTACTGGCCATTTCATGAAACGCGACCATTTCAAGAAATTCTCTTTCATTTCATTAATTGGTCGTTGCATACCATTTACTAAGAAAGATTTTTTTGCATATACTCGTATGTCTTAAAGATACTACTTTTTTATCGCTTCATCAAAGTCATCATTTCAAAATAATCACTCACATAATCACATTAAAATCTTTATCCAACGAGATCTGAAACGCGTCACAAACGCATTCTAGCATACAAGCTATACAATTTCCATTAGGTACCCTTACAGTGTAAACTTGTCTATGAAGGTGACACATTTACTCGCCCGAAGACTTGTTGCCGAGTACTCAGCTATAAAACCACATCATAGTTGATAGCACTTTCGCGGTAAAACTCAGGTTTATTGTTTATACATTTCACCTAGATCTATGGCGACAGTACAACCTGGTCTACTCTGTTTGTTTATAATTTCAATGTCTTTTTTATTCTTGCAGCGGAGATGGGCTGTTGATCGATTTATCCACAAATTGGGCAGGTGTCTGAGACTTTCGGCTAGATACTTTGCTACAAGCATTTGAGGATTAAGCCTTATAGTCAATTGAATTGTTACATTTTTTAGGCTTATAGCGTGCATTTGTGAGGGGGCGCAAAATTATTTTATAGATGTCAAGACGGGATTAGTGTATCCAAGTTTGTGGGATAGCCCTTTCCTGGGGCCGCCACATTGAAACTAGTGGCAAAATGAAAAATAAAAAGATACAAAAGAAAATCGAATGTGTTATAATTTTTTCGTCGTCAGTAATAAGAATACAGCTGTTAAATTGTCATATTACTTCCAAAACAAAACCCAGCCATCCAACTTGAGACTCTGGTGTATAATATAACGTCCAATTTTCACTCACTACGACCCTAAAAACTGGGGTTGAAAAAGTCAAAGTCAAAGCATTTACTGTAGGCGTTTGGCAATCCGGCAACTCAACGACTCAGGTAACCCGCTTGATAATCCGGCATTTTATACAGCCAAATTATAGAGCGGTTGAATTGTATGTTTAATTTAGCTGTCGCTCGGCAGTCCGAGCCGAATCTTCACAGTGAAGCCACGTGTTTGTTTTGACCTTATCAGATCATACGGTTTATTCCCATCCAGTAACACCCTAAAGTGTAACACTGTTACTCGTTGGGAATTTTTTTCCCCACGAGTAACACATGTTACTCGTTGGGAAAAAAAATCCCAACGAGTAACAGTGTTACACATGTTACTCGTTGGGACATTTTTTTTCCCAACGAGTAACACCCTAAGTATATGTGTTACTGGATGGGAATAAAAAGTTGCATCGAGTAACAGATGTTACTTGTTGGGAAAACGCGCGGGTAAAGTATCCCAACGAGTAACAGTGCTACTCGTTGGCTAAAGACGCGGGTAAATCATCCCATTATGTCATAAATACCTTGAGTGGTTTTTGCATATTATTTAATCATAATTATGTTTCAGTCTAATAAGTATTAATATGATTATACTGCATAATCAAAGTTTTGTATATGATACATTTTAAGATGTACCAAGACTACAAAATATCTAAAGAGATTTGTTTTGTTTGCTTGTTATTTCTAGGCCTGCACAATATTGCAAGATGATTAAATGTCTGCAGCTTTAAGAATAATTAAATCTGCTAGCAATATCACCATGAATGTCGGAACAGGTACCTATCTATCATCTTATTTAAAATCTATACCCTATGAATAAAAGTTGTTCCGTGTCTGAAAAGGTCCAAAAATAAAGAAAAGACATTTAAACATTTTGTAACAAATTAAATAAAATTTAGAAAAAACGTCATAGCTACAAAAAATTTAAATTGAAAAATTGAAGAATTTGTTTTTGCTGGTTCACAAAGTTAACAAAATTTTGAAGTTCTTATCCAAAAACTAGACACTTGGAGCTACAGTTTCCTTTTTTTTATTTCCTGTACGACTATTTCTCGCGAAGTTACGGCCTGTTGAAAATTGCCCAAAAATTAGGTTTTTTTTTATCCCTTAATTTTTCCAGTAGTGTATATTAAACTAAAAATAACTTACAGACTAGTCATTCAAATATCACAATTAAATCAATGTTGATAAATTCGGTACAAAGTTTTTGATTGATATCTACTGGAACTAAAACTAAAACTATCACAATCAAAATTATGTAACCAACATAAAACATAAACAGAGTAACTATTGACGATCATTATTGCCAACGAATGTATGTTGTGTGCCTGACTTGTGATTAATTTGCTAGTCCACATAATATATACGTGTAAATTACTTAGTGTATTTTACGTATTTACTATACTTAATTTCATTAGTTAATCGATATTTTATACTTTTATTCATGAGTAAGTTGTGATGCATACAATGTAACGTTCAACATATAAGCAATTTGCAATACTTTTAGTATAACTTATTGCACCCATGCAATAAGTTATTTTTAGTTTAATATATACTACTGGAAAAAATTAATAGATAAAAAGAAATCCAAATTTTTGGGCAATTTTCAACAGGCCGTAACTTCGCGAGAAATAGTCGTACAGGAAATAAAAAAAAAGGAAACTGTAGTTCCAAGTGTCTAGTTTTTAGATAAGAGCTTCACAATTTTGTTAACTCTGTGTTTTTTGGGTAATCATAGATGAACCAGCAAAAACAAATTCTTCAATTTTTCAATTTAATTTTTTTGTAGCTATGACGTTTTTTCTAAATTTTATTTAATTTGTTACAAAATGTTTAAATGTCTTTTCTTTATTTTTGGACCTTTTCAGACACGAAACAACTTTTATTCATAGGGTATAGATTTTAAATAAGATGATAGATAGGTACCTGTTCCGACATTCATGGTGATATTGCTAGCAGATTTAATTATTCTTAAAGCTGCAGACATTTAATCATCTTGCAATATTGTGCAGGCCTAGAAATAACAAGCAAACAAAACAAATCTCTTTAGATGTTTTGTAGTCTTGGTACATCTTAAAATGTATCATATACAAAACTTTGATTATGTAGTATAATCATATTAATACTAATTAGACTGAAACATAATTATGATTAAATAATATGCAAAAACCACTGAAGGTATTTATTACATAATGGGATGATTTACCCGCGTCTTTTGCCAACGAGTAGCACTGTTACTCGTTGGGATACTTTACCCGCGCGTTTTCCCAACAAGTAACATCTATTACTCGATGCAACTTTTTATTCCCATCCAGTAACACATATACTTAGGGTGTTACTCGTTGGGAATTTCTTTCCCAACGAGTTGGGAAAGAAATTCCCAACGAGTAACAGTGTTACACTTTAGGGTGTTACTGGATGGGAATAAACCGATCATACTATAGTCTTTTACTGTGAAAACCTTTTTATGATATGTAGGATTTAATTGACATTTTATGTACAAAGCTTTTACTTCCTATACAAATTCAATAATCCGGCATTTGCGATAATCCGGCATCGGCGAAAAAAAATGCCTGCCGGATTACCAAGCGCCTACTGTGTTTGTAAACATAGGTACAGAGTTGTTAAACTGACTGCCTCGTTGGTCTCGCGGTATAAATGTGCGCGTGGGATTGGGAGGATTGGGAGACGTGGCATTTTTATTTTTGACTTTATGACAACATTATCAGGGCCCAAGTTGTAGAGAATATAATTTGCAACAAAAATCTCTTTTTAAACATATTCTTTGTGCGGAGAATAGTTTAGCAGATAATCAAGAACAGCCATCTGCACCTGCACTCGTTCAAAGATGGCGGCCGAGGGACAAGTGACAAGAGCCAATGTGTAGAGTCGTACCTACTCTACACATTTGGCTCAAGCTTAACACTAGCCCTTTTATTTTACTACTGTCTACACATTTGTGAAATAAAATTGTGTCCTCTGATAAATGCAACCCCAAATGTAACTTTTCAAAGGACTATTCTTGGTATCCGTTGTCTAACAATTTTAAAACGATAAGCATAGTTCATAAAATCTGCCATAGAGGAACACTAATTAGTTATATATATATGTATATGGATATTATGTGCCGACAAAAAAAAACTCACTTTCAAAATATCGGCTAGTTGGGGAACTTCATACGTGTTTCAAGAACATTATAGAGAACTCACGCAGATTTCCTCACTATGTTTTCTTTAACCATTAAGCTAGCAATAATTAACAATTTAATTCTATCATTTGGAAGTTTGGCTGTACGAACAAGTTGTGTTTGTTTGTGTGTTTGTGTACAGCCTACTTTAATATCGGTCAGTCCACATAGCAGGCGGTCGCAGCACCGGACAGTATTGGCAGCGTGAGTATTTCCCAGGGGCGCTGTTTATAGTGATGCGGTCTGAACCGGATCGTACTTTGTCTATCTGCGACTGTTGTGGATTGTAATCGAACAATAAGAGACTATCGATTGATTTGAGAATGGTCTTGGTTGCATTTCAGCATGGAAGTTTGTTCGGTTTGTTCCTAGAACTTGAGAACTAAAAGATAAAATCACGGTATGAATAGCGAGTGAAACCAAAAAGGAAGACCTGACAATGAATGAAAGAACTACACTTATACTAGATACATAACCTTGAGTAGTGTAGCCAGTGCCGTAACTAGCTTAAATGGCCCGTTGCGAGCTGCAATAACTGCACCCCTGAAAAATGTTATACGAGATAATTGGACCGCTATTGCGCCCCTCAGTCTGCATTCTGTGCCTGGACTCAAAGGGGCATTGAGTGCAGCCTCTTCTCTTCTGTTCTTCTGCTAATAAAAAGTTAGTATATGTACTCCCTAAAGCCGCGCCAAAAGTGCAGGGTTTCAACTTCATTATTTCATTCATCTCGGCCGAAAGAGGCCCATTGCTGGATATAGGCGTTTCCCAAGGCTCATACATAGCGAACTTGAGCCGCGCACATTCAACCGCTTCTCATCATGGTTGAGACCGTTTGGGATCAGTTGAGACTGATCCCAACAAAATCATCGGTCAGTTTAAAAAAATTACTCAAGTGAAATATTACTTAATAAAAAGTCCCTCCTTCAGATCAGACAATTGTATAAATAACACCACCTTTTTACAAATTTAGCATAAATTACTTAAATAGATTAATTGGTTTTGGCCCTTTTTATTTGTAACTGGATCGGACTATTTTACCTTTAACCTACTTTTCAATCCTTTGTTCTAAGAATTGGAAATACAAGTAGATAATGAATTTAAAGAGAACCATTTGAGCCGGCTCTCGATAGTATTTTTATGATAATGTTGTACCTATTCTTGTAAAATGAAAGAAAATTAGTAGCGGAAAAATGAATTGTAATTTTAAGATACTGACTAGTGATTTTTATATCGACTAGACTCGACATCGTATTGTAATTTTTTTTATTTTTTTTTTTATTTATAGGGAAACAAACAGATATACCTAATTACATAGGTAATGAAGTTATAACATAAGTCTAAAACATTATCCTAAATAGTTTCCTCAGATTGGAGTATTGTTACATAGACTTAGGGCTGTGCTTAGGGCTTAGAGTTAAAAGTATTTTTAACACAAATTTTAAATTTGGGCAAAGAAAGGTGAAATATATCTATGTCATTGCTAGGTAAGTAACAAATTAGTTTATTATACGTATGACACGATCTTTTAACGAAAACATTTTTATCATAGGTGGTTCGTGAAAAATTTACGTGGAAATGAAATCTTTTTCGGGTATTTGGACGAGGGCATTTAATACTTATCTTGTTTAGGAGGTAAGGGGAGACAGACTGACCTCTAATAATCTTATATAAAAATATTAGGTCACGTTCAGCTCGACGATCCTCTAAAGACTGAAGGCTTGGTGCTTGTTTGGGACTGACGTTAAAACGCCACTGTACATATTTAACAAATCTGTCTTGTAATTTTTGGATTTGGTTTTTATATTTATCATATTGCGGATTCCACACTACTGAAGCGTATTCTACTAAAGGCCTAACTAATGATTTAAATAGGAGTAAAAGTGTTGTTAGATTATTGAAATCCTTTCCTATTCTTAATATAAAGCCCAGCATGCGGAACGCTTTGTTAGTTATATTGTTGATATGAGCAACGAATAAAAGCTTGTCGTCCATTTGAATCCCAAGGTCGCGCGTCTCCGATACTCTGGTTAAAACTACATTATTCATTTTATATTGATATAATATTGGGTTCTTCTTTCTTGTAAATGTAATAATACTGCACTTGTTTATATTTAAAAACAAGGAATTATGATTGCAATAGTTTGTAGTTCAAGACAATCGTTTAAATTCGTTATGATTTTGTATATTTTATTGTCATCTGCATAAAGGATAAATTTAGATTTATTAAAAACTTCAAAAATATCATTCAAATACACATTAAACAAAAGAGTTCCGAGATGCGAGCCTTGGGGGACGCCTGAAGAAATTGGTATAAACGAGGAACAGAACCCTTTAACTGTAACAGCTTGACTACGTTGTCTCAAGTAGGATTCTAGCCATCTGAGTAAGTCGCCATGTATACCGATGTTCTTCAGCTTATTTATAAGTATTTTATGAGATATTTTATCGAATGCCCTGGAGTAATCGGTATACACGACATCCACCTGATGTCCATTGTCCATAGCTGTAGCTAAGTAATCCACGAATTCGCATAGGTTTGTTTCAGTTGATTTGCCACGAACGAATCCATGTTGTTCTATTATTATGTTAGGCCTTATCACTGGAGATATTATGTCGCTAATAATATGCTCAAAAAGCTTTGGTATAGTACTTAGTTTAGAAATAGAGCGATAATTTGTAATGTCATGCTTGTCTCCACTTTTAAAAATAGGTACAACGTAACATTGTTTCCACATTAAGGGCATGATACCTTTTCGTAAAGATTTGTTAAATAGCATATAAAGGGGAACAGCAATATTTTTATGACACCTCTTTAAAAATAGCGGCGGAACACCATCAGGACCGGCGCCCTTATTCACATCCAGTGATTTGATATACTACTGGACTGTATGTGTATGCTACTCAGATTTACTGTGTTTGAACTTCTTGTAGGCTCGTGCAGTGAGGAAGGAGATGTATCATGATGGTTATTAAAACAGAGTGAAAATAAGTATTAAAATGGTTACTTATTGTATTTCCATCACACGAGGTAACGCTGCCTAAGAACAAACTATCCGGTATGGTATCTGATGCCTTCTTTGATTTCACAAATCTCCAAAAATTCTTAGTACATTTTTTTATATTCGTTTCTGCCTTTTCTATGTATATATCATAGCACTGTTTAGCGACTCGCTTTTGCCTATCTCTAAACAGTGAAAAGATGCAATAATCTTGATAATTATTAAAACGTTTACATTTAGAATGATATTTCTTTTTTTGTTTTATGATTTTTATTAATGCTGGGGAATACCATACCGGCCACCTTTCTCTATCATTTGATACCTTTAGTGGAATATATTCACAGATTTATTTATTGATAATGTTATAAAAAATCGTCAATAACTCATCAATACTTTGTTTATCATTTATAGTATTGCTCCAGTCTTGCCGAGCCAATGCAAAATTAATTTGATCGTAATCAGCAATAGCAAAATGACGAAAAGTAGGTACGAGGCGGTGAACGTAAAGTTCGCCGATGAAAATTAATGAAACAGATTTTGAGGTGATGGTCATCCTCTGGGACGAGGGGGAAGTCGGCTTTTTGCACCTGGCAGTCATAGCTACATATAACTAAGTCCAGTTCTCTATTGTTCTTATTCGGTACAAGGTTATAGGTATTGCCCAAGATTATTATAAGACAGAAAGTTAGATAACGTTTCCGTGAAACTATTATGACTGGCTGCATTAAAAAAAAGCCCGAGCCTCCCCTCCCACGGAAGACCAATGCGCTTCCCTAATATTAAAGTCACCCAATAATAATAAGTAATCTGAAGGATTCTATAGAATACATTGCGAAACTTTGTCAAATAACTCGACCAATTCAGAGAACTACACTGGGGGAAATAGCAACAATATAGTCTAAGTATCATTTGCTGTGACTTTTTGTTTAGACGTATGCATAATCTTAATATATAAAATCCTTGCGTTACTGACTGACTGACAGACACGCTACAGCCGAAACTATTGGGCGCAGGAAGCTGAAATTTGGCATGTATGTTCCTTGGGGACCGTAGGGGTGCACTAAGAAGGGATTTCCCGAAATTCCCACGGGATCGGCCAAAACGGGTAAATTAAATAAAAAAAAAATGCAGGCGTAGCTGCTGGCGTCCTCTAGTGATAGTATATCGGCTGTATTTGTATCATTTGAATACGATAATTTGTGTTTTTCGACAATGATACCTTTTTTAACTGCAATAAGAACCCCACCCCCTCTACTGCCACAACGACATGTAGGTATAGTCACGATCACACCTATAAACGTTGTATCTATTGTCAAATAATTCGGTATTATAGACTCCAGGCAGCAACCAGGTTTCACTGAGACAAATTATATCATAAGAAGTTGTTACTATGTTGTAATAAAATATACTAGTCTTTGTGCATAATCCTCGTACATTTTGATAGTATATATTTAACTGAGTGCCCATTGTATCAAACCGAACTTAAAACATACAATTTTAGCAGTCGTCCCACAATGAAGACATTTCAGAAAATTAAAACAAGAAATAATAAATATGCCAAACCTGAATTCCGTTCTCGAGTTCAAGTAATTAAAAAAGTGTAATACCCAAGATGTCTTATCCAAAGCAAAACTCTTACCATTATTATTGATATGTTCACCCTTCTGTACATGTTGTTGTTAACGTTGAAATAATAATTAACAGTTACACAATATTTGATTTTAGAAGTTGTTTTTAACGATATAATAAAAATATTTACTAGTGTATTTAAATTAAACTTGGAAAACAAGGGATGAAAAACAGACTAGTTACGTAAAACAATTCTCATATAATTTTTTAAATCAGTATCTGACTTAAACTGACGTAAAGCGAATGATTCAATGAAACGGCACCGGTCCGGCACGGCGCCTAACTTGAGGTAGGATTTCACGGTCTGATATATTTTCGTGTGATATATTTATATCATAGAAAGTACGTGACAATAAAATACCCTTTTACTCGCAGGCCATTCTAATAGGAACCCTTCAGATTGTAATACCTGTGCTAAAGTTATATGTTTGATATTCGTGATAACTCACATCTCGCGTAATATGACATATGACATTAATCCATTTCAACCCCTGCTTCATAGTATTTTCTAGTTTATCCTTGTCAACAAGATTTTAGTTAGACATGTTTATCCAAAATTCAGTTTGATCATCGCTCCGTAGAAAACCTTTTTGTCCTATTATTTTCAATAACAAAAATGTTCACAATAAAACTCAAATATATTTAATAAACTTTATTTTTTGCATTACAAAACATGAATATCGGAAATGCGTCGTTGCATTTTGTTCCTATATTAAATAAGGATACCTCCTAGATACGTACAAATAAATTATTTTAAGTTTAAACGTTAGTAGGCACTTATAATATCAATGGTATAACAGATCTTTAGATTGATATAATTCTAAAATAAACGTAAATTATACATTTGTTTGAAAACAACAAAATAAATTTACAATAAGTGATTATCAAAAAAATTACGATGATATTTCAAAAATATATATTTCAAAAGATTACGAAAAAGGTGTTTGTACCATAATTATATGTAATATGGCAACACTGGCATACACATTGCCAAACAAAAACGTGAATTTAAAAAATAAAATGTTCGTTTCGAAAAACAAACTTGCCAATTCTAAAGAGTTACTAACATTAATTATTCCTATAATACAGCTACATAAAAACCCACAACAATGGCACTTCTTGACTAATAACAATATTATCACTTCTCTAAACATTTGTAGTTCTACAAATGACCGTTAACAATTCAAATCATTTGAAAATCTATTCGAAAACCAAATCACTGTCATTTTCGAAAATCGAACCTGAGTTCAAAATGTTGCACAGTGTAAAAATAGTATGAAAATTACATACACGAGAGTATTTTCAACAATTCCTGACAACCTGCCATGGCGAATGAGACCAGAATTTACTATTGCACCGACTGGTCTGAACGACCAAAACCTGTTACCTACTCCTTAAATTAAATATTGCCTGGTAGGCCTTACAACTCTTGGTTAGGGTCTTCGACGTCGTGTAGTTTGACAAGGCCGATGAAGCTTTTCTCTGGCTGCATGAGCGAGTGCCTGTCTCCTCCGGTGTTTCTGACAGCTAGCCTGTCACCTGCCTTGAGGAAGATGGCGGCTGCTGAGAAGCAAGAGTTTGGTTTGTCGGTGTGGTCGGTTGAGTGGGTGGACTGGGCGCACTGCAGGATGGTCTCGCGGCCGTCGATCTCGGGGTTCGTGCGGTGCAGAACCCAGGAGATTATGTCATGGCTGTCCAGGTAGTAGATCTGGGGGCAAGCATGGTTATTGATTAATTTAATTCAATAAATTCAGCGTTTATTGCGTAATTTGACTTGTCTTTGGTAACGCATCGGCTGAGTTAAGCAACATTTGCATTTTGACCGCTAATTGTGGCATTTACGACAGGGAGTTGGCGTGCTTCGAAAAAAGGCGCATGATTTATGTCGAAGGCTTCCGTCAGACACCGAAAGAAGAATTGACTTCTCATAGGAATAAGAACGAAGGAGTTGAAAGAATTGTTATTTACAGCAAACCCCAAAGATGTGTTGTGGTATATTGGTGATGGCTACTAGTAATAAGCCGTACGTAAATATCCATTTTTATTGAAAGCAAGTTTGGTGATAAAACAAAAGCAATACCAAAAGATCATTGCGCCTTTGCCACTCAATCTCATACTAAACGAACATTAAAGGTAATTATTAGATCTAAGCTTTCTATAATCAAATCACAGAATTAAGTCTGTTCTACCCGTACCCCAATAATAATGAATTGTTATTCTCATCTGTATGTTTCGAAGAAACAATGCTACAAGCTACAATCATTTTAACTATGAAAACAGTCTGACACAGTTGGTTCTAAGTAGTAAGTAGGGTGTATGCGTGTGTGTTTAGTATTTAGGATAATTAGACCTTTGATCGTGTTCAAGTGTGGGTAGACTATCTCTGTAACACACTATTAACTAGGCTCTTTGTTGTTTTAGTGTATGCTTCTGTTAGTTTTGTTAGAATATACATGTAGAAACGTTTATTATGATACATTGCTTTGTAGCGGGCAATCTTTTCAATTTGATAAAAACATAGTCAAAAACTACCTCTCAGAATCACGACTTTTGTAGAGGAAAATATTGACATTACAGATGTCTTCGTTTCATGCGAATGCGAATGCATAGTATCTACCCAAATAATTTATTTGAATTATTTTACTTTTATCACAATATTTTTTAACTATCACCGTGCTCATGTATGCATTTGTGAGTGGTAGGTGAAGACCATCATCTAATGTGATGTTTGTAAGACTCATAACCTTAGAAGATGGCCTCACGCTGTCATGGTAGGCCGATGGCATAAACACATACCTGCACATATACGAGGTAGACCCCGGTGTGGTGTACGTGCACATATCCGTTCCGCGTGAGCGTCGGGCGCGGGTGCGGCGCGGCCACCGTCCACGGCGCCGGGTACCACACGTCGTGCGGCGCGCCGTGAGCCACGCGGACTAGACCGTTACCTGGAATTATAACACTAATTAGTAATTTAAGTAAGTAAGGAAGAAGTAAGCAGGACATGCCACAGTTGCTGTTCTGATCCTCCTGCCCTACTGTGTGCTCATTGGCCGAGCTGAAGGGGCAACAGAAAAAGCCATAGCTGGCATGGCTGGCACATTATTGGTCGCACACAAAATAGATCGCCATTGATACGACAAGAGGAATAAGTAAGATAAGTGTCCAGGAGGAAGGTAAACACTAAAGCGGACGTTATCTGACCAGGGGGGCGATTCAGAATCGTTCGATATCTCATTTGACATTCGATTCCGTTAATTGTCAAACGGGCTACCTCATTTTTTGTCAATACTATCGCATTTCCTATCAATTTTATGCATTCAGTATGAAGTAAATTAATAAATAAACCGAATTCAATGAATATTTGTTCAAAATATCTCTGATAGGCGGCTTAAAGACGAGGACAGTAATTTGACATATCGTACGATTACTTGTCGTGACATTCTGAATCGGACTGCAGATTGGAGAAATCATAAAAAAGGACAGGTTAAGAAGTAGGTATCTTAAACTAAAGAGCATGCATGAGAAATTTGATGAGAGTAAATGAAGCAAGAGAGACATGGCAGGATCGTTGCAAATGACTGTCTGTAGTCTCTGCCTACCCCTTCAGGAAACAGGCTTGAGTCTACGGTATGTATGTAGTAAGATTAGTTAAAATTAGTGATGTGCCGGATCGTTAAAAATGTATATTCGCGGATACGGATCAGAATACGGATATTTGATGCCAAGATCCGCGGATACGGATCTTTTCTTACTGAATCGATGTCGGTGCGCGCGACCTTGAAGCGATGGTTGACGTCACGCACGCCCGACGGAACGATAGATATCATAGATAGGTAGATCATGTTTCGACTTATATTACGCGGGTACTCTTGTTTTGTTTAATGAAAATTGCTTGTGATGAATGGAATTCAATACTTTTTATATTCTACCTATAGCATTCTATCCTTTGATTGAAAATTAATAAGGTGAGAGATCCGTAAAAGATCCGCGAGAAAAGTAACGCATACGTATACGGATCTTTCTCTTCCTCGGATATCCGCGGATACGAATACGGATATTCGGAACATCACTAGTTAAAATATACATTATCTAAGGTCTGAGATGTGATAAATAGTACGGCCCGATTTCGTATATCGCACATGAGGGTAAACCCGATATATTTTAATCGCGCAGTAATTAACAATTTAAGACGAACTTAACTTCGAAATGTCATTGGTGCCAATGGATTCGAACCCGATTCCCTCTGCATGGCAATCCTTTGGTATCTCCTCTAGGCTATCGCTGCCCTTATATAATAATCACTACATAGTATAAAACAAAGTCTTTTTTTTTTTTTTTTGGTGTCAGGTTGGAAAATCCTCACGGAGTCCCTTCGCCCTGGGGGGAAGGACGAAGGGGACTGTCAGACTCCCACTGACCAAAAACCAACCCGTGCTCCTCACGTACCCGTGTGTCGGAGGGTCGGGTATCGCTGAAGCATGCCTCGCTACCCCCCGACGGCCATCGGCCCGCCAGATGGTCAGGCGGGCCCCGAACAAAACCCCCTTGGCGGCGGATGAAGGTGTTGGGCTCCGCCGCCAAAACACTCAGCGGCCGCAGAGGATAGGGAGGACGGCAACGCAACACCGCATCTCCTCTTCCTCTGCAGCCCCACCGCGACGCAACGATGGTGCGCCCCCATTTGATCGCGGGAGATAGGGCGCGCGGCAACGCAACACCGACACGCCTCTCCTCCCGCGACCACACCCGACTGCGAGGGACATAAAAACTGTCCCTCGCACCCGCCCCCTTGGACGCATCCTGCGCGGGCCTCCGTCAAGCCCACGCGGAGCGTCCCCTCCTGGATCCCTCTTAGCTTCACCGCGGGTGACCAATCCACGGTTACTAAGCCCCCCCACCACGACAAGGTGGAGATCCCACGGGGGGGATAAAACAAAGTCTGTCTTCTGTCTGTCTGTCCCTATGTATGCTTAAATCTTAAAAACTACGCAACGGATTTTAATGCGTTTTTTTTAAATAGATAGAATTTTTCAAGAGGAAGTTTTTTTAATGACGCGGGCGAGGCCGCTGGCGCCGTCTAGTATAATATAAATGAATGAATCATTTAAATTCAATTCCTTCTAATTATTCATTCTTATAATGCTCACAGTAGGCAAATAACAATAGTGAGTGTTAATATTACTGGTCTATGTTCACTGTGCACTAATGAATACATAAATGAGTAGGTGTTTTACAAATAATCGTCAAAAATACGCACTTATACGAATATTTGTTTAACCGTTGATTACTATGACTTGCTTGCTGCTTTTGGGCAACGTCACCATAGTAAAAAAATATCACCTTGCCAAGATGTGTCAATTGAGCTACATTTCATTTTTGTTGATGGGTGGGGACGATTCTGCCCATCGTTTTTTAAACGTACAACCAAAAACGCATTTCATTAGTATTGCTATGTGCAGTTAACATAATGTCTTTGCCGCACAATTTTATAAAAGTATCTACTGTTCTCTTTAGCACAGGCACACTTGACTACACGTTCTTTAAATTCAAGCAAAATATATATTTCATAACTCATAACAAAATACCGCAACCATATCGCTCCTTTCACAGGCAATTTGCTGAATATAATTATATAAAGAAGTCTTTACATTTGTCTAAATGTGGTTTATTAAAAATGTCGCCAGCGCTGGAATACTCTCGCCGACTTAAACTCACGTAATGACATCGTTACATGGCGCATATCAAATAAACCTACCACATTTCAAGCAATTCTTCGTCTGCCTCAGTAATAAATACGTTTAATAATTCATTCTACAAATAGACGTAAAGAAACGTACATTATTAAAACAAACCCGTACTTTGTATTCAATTTCATAAATATTTAGACATTTTTAATGCAAAAACACGTAGCCAGGCATAATAAAAATTTTCTGTTTGCTTTGTTAATTTATCATGAGCTAATTATATGCCTGTGTTTAATGTTTGTAATTGGGATTGGGCTGCTAATTTAATCTTAATATATAAAATCCTTGCGTTACTGACTGACTGACAGACACGCTACAGCCGAAACTATTGGGCGCAGGAAGCTGAAATTTGGCATGTATATTCCTTGGGGACCGTAGGGGTGCACTAAGAAGGGATTTCCCGAAATTCCCACGGGATCGGCCGAAACAGGTAAATTTTAAAAAATACAGGCGTAGCTGGTGGCGTCCTCTAGTTCATTATAAAATATTTGCTTTGGCAAAGTAATTGTGTTTGTATCTGTATTTTGAATAGTCGAAACAATTGGATTTGGCGCTTGTTTACTTATGCCAAATTATTATAATATTTGAACAATGGTTTATCTATAATTAAAATCGTTTAGGAATTGACAAATAAGACTATCTTTTGGTGGAAAACACAGTAGGTCCTCGCCTACTGTGTTGTCCACCAGTAAAGTGACGCATTGAGAATAGAAAGAGACAAGACGTAACGAATGTCATGTGGGTGGGGTAGCAAGCGACTGAGGAAAATACATGAAGAAAATAGCATCATAGAAAGAACTCTACAACAACCCGTCTGGCTGGAGCGCGTAGTACATTAGGGTAAGTCAAATTATATTGACTAACAATGCTATTATGACAGAAATGAAGAGAAGCCTATGTCAAATGGAGTGCGAAAAGCTGGTTGATGACCAAATACATACCTTCCTACGTATTGTGTAAATTTACTTGTAACCTATAAGCATCCGCAAAGCTCAATGTTATCTGAGCGGTATTTTCTTCAACTCGACTATAATATTCAACACATTTGTGACAAGAATACACCTGAAAACAGTAGTAGTATTGTAACATCTTCTCACCTTTATAGTGTTCGTGTATTTCAGTGCTCAGATGAGATGTGTTGCCGTGGAAATGCGCTGCGATGAATGGTCGACGCGCTCCTTCCTGGAACCAATATAGGTATTGATGAAACGAATTTGGTGTAAAATGGATCGCTCTTTTAGTTGTTTATAATAGATACAATGCGGAAATACCCTCAGGAATGTATTCTGCCTTTGGAAGCGTAGGTATTTGCTTAGCTTCAATATCTCGCTTTGCTAGGTATAATTGGCTAGGTCTCTATTTGCGAATTCTGTAGGATTAGGTTTCCTTGAATTTGCAGCAAAGTACTTAACTAGTTTTTTCTGCAGTTTCTGAATAGGTTTCAAAGCGCAGCGTCATCATTTGTGTTGGTAACGGAGCTAATTTCTGTGCAGATAAGCGCATAAATATAATTTAAGCTCGGAGCACCAACCTTACAATAAGATGCGATTTTCCATATTATATGCAAGTCGAGGCACCACTTCTATAAAAATACCTGTTTTAAAGTGAATTTTTGCTGTATCAAACTGAAAATGCTAGTCTCAAAATCGTAAGTTTGTTCTCGAGCTTAAAGTATGATTGTGGGCTAAAGTGGCACCCTTCAGTCGTCCCATGTCGTGTGAAATATTTACCAAGAATGAGAATAAGGATTGGTAAAATACACAATATTTTATTCGTGAAACCACTGTGCAGTTTTACATGTCTTAATTGTATGAGTACCTGCCGTCGTTCTCTCAATCTAAGGTGAGCTTAAGAGAGGGTTCCTAAAAGGAAAAGACATGAAATCGGCTTTGGTAGTGTATTACTTACCTCGTGTTCGCTATTCCTCGCAGTTCTAGTGACGGTGTGTAGAGCCATCTTGTTTGGAGAAGATTCGGCTGGGGAGTACTTCTTGGTTTTGCGTCTGAAACAATGACAAAGGATCTTTAGTAGAGTATTGCGTGGAATGACAGTGAAAAGTGGAAGAACAGCTTAAAGTGCAGCGCACAAATGTTGTTAAAGTTCATATAGACAGGAATATAACGAAATAAACTCAAAACTACAGAACGGATTTTAGTTCAGTTCTCACCAATAGGTAATTTAATTCTTGAGGAAGGTTTGGGTGCATAATCATACACCTACACCTTCCTCAAGGCGAAGACTAGTAGAAGATAAATTAATACATAAACGCAGATTTTGTCCGTGTGGTAACGGATTAAGAATACGGATTGTCACCACCCCATGGGTGTCGTAAGAGCCGACAGAGGGAGCATATTATGCAGAGAACAGCACTGTAAGAGAAGGAAAAACTTGATACAAACCATATACCAACCCGTTTGGCCAGCGTGGTATAGTATGCCAATTCCTCCTTATAAAGGAGAGGCCTAGTCCAGCAGTGAATGTTAAAGGCTGATGATGATGATGAAACACAGATTTCAACGTATTGCGTTTAGCATGATATGAAAGTTTGCTACCAACTTCTACATTCATCATTAAACATAATTTATAACACATTAAAGCAAATACATATTCAATGTCCTACATATAATTATGTACATAGCAAAAGTACACGTGTGTATGCAGTAAGTAGTCGTGCCTCTAGCTAAGTGAAATGCATTTTCATTTGCGGCGGTAATTCAATTCCCTCTCTTGAAGACAAAGAGAACTGCGGTAAATAAACGTACATTTCTCTTGCTGGTAAGCTGTTACCGTAAACTATGTTACTTTATAAGTTACCCAGCAGTGGGCTAAATCGAAATGTATAATTGAAATGCACTTGTAAGTTAAATTGTTTGTATAATCTACGGTAGCTAAATTAATAAGAGAGAAAACTGCCAATGAAAACTGTTTTCCGTTTTCTGATTTACTACTTTTATAAGTTACTTTACTAAATACGTAAAATTATGATCGAGGAATGACTTTTTTATTTCATGAAGGTATGTATGATGTACCTTTCTGCAGCTTTCGTTTTGCAAACTTTACACTAGGAATAAATTCTGTATCGCGGGCTATTTTACAAACTTACAATTAACGGATAAGTATATGCAGACTCAAGTAAACAACGTGAGGAGCGATTTTTACTTTTAAGACAACAAATATCATGTAGGTAACACAGCTTGTCCTACTGCGACAAAAAGTGGACATAAAACAATGTCAACCATAAATGTCTTAACATATTCAAAATAGTTGCTCGGTGGCATCACTCGAAGTATTCCCTCGACAACTAACTACGTAATAGAACTGAACAAACAAACTAAAGTATAATTGGTCCAAAGAAACACCGGCCAACATTCACTAAACGTTATGAATATTTACGTTCGTGTTCTCTGCTCTGGTCTCAATCCTGGTGGCGCATACAAACCAACACTTGTTTGCATTTTACTCATAGCCTTGTTTAGTAGGTGGCGAGCCATTGGGGAGGCCTATATCCAGCAGTGGACTTTGGTAAGCTGAAGATGATGATGGTCTTCATCGTCCTAAGGTTACCCGGTTTGCATCTAAGGCTTATCATCTTGTCTCATGGTTCGCTTACTAGGCTAACCATATGATGATGATGATAGCTTGATTAGACAACATATTAGCTTTTCCTCAAAGCGATTGCCGTCACCTCTTTCTCTATTGATTGATCATATTATTGCTGTTAATAAGAGTAGAATTTGTTTTGTCCGGTCTCTATATTCCCATTTCTACAGTCATACACATATAGCAGTAGCTATCGATATATCAAAAGCTTTGACACCCAACAAATAGGACATCTTAATATATAAAATCCTTGCGTTACTGACTGACTGACAGACACGCTACAGCCGAAACTATTGGGCGCAGGAAGCTGAAATTTGGCATGTATGTTCCTTGGGGACCGTAGGGGTGCACTAAGAAGGGATTTCCCGAAATTCCCACGGGATCGGCCAAAACGGGTAAAATAAAAAAAAATGCAGGCGTAGCTGCTGGCGTCCTCTAGTCATCTTATATTTCTTGTAGGTATATTAGATACTTTTGTGATCTGCAGCACGTACCCACATGAACATAATTAACCTCAACATTTTACTCTATGGCGCTTTACTATTATTTACCAAAGACAACTTTAGTATGACATACACGTTGGAAATACATGAGAATCGAGGCGCGTGTCCTCAACTATTCCTCATAAGTTGTACCTTTGTAGTTATGGCACTACGAACTACTGCCATTAGTGAGAAGTTTCAGTTTATTCGCCCAGGTAGAGTGTTCGCTTGATATCAGGAACGTCGTCCACTAACTCAAAGATGTGAGGCGAATGGTAGGACATAAGTCTAACAGAGATGTAAATATACTGCAAAATTTTGTTGTTATTACTAAAATAGGTATGAAATGCTTCGCCAATAAAATTAGGCATTCCTACAAAATCAGTAGCCATATGCATAAATGTTGGTATCTAAATTCTTGTTGTAGGTAATTGGCATTGCATACTGTACAATAATCTAGACAGATAAGTTGACTGATACCGGATTTTTTTGTGGTAAGTACCTTACATTTCTTAGCATGACTTTTGTAACATGAACAATTATATTTTAATCTCTCTAATAAAGATTTATCTATCCATCTCGTATCATGGCGGTGGACACCAATAACCGAAATATTTTTTCTCATAAATTTTTCCCAAAACTCTATCATCAGGTCTCCCACAGCAGACCTGATGATAGAGTTGTTTCATTAATAGTCGAGCCAACTGCAGACAACTGGCTACATTTTCAGAACCTACGGCGGTAAGTAACCGGCCCTCTTTACCGACCTAAAAATCAACAATAATAAACTGATGACCAGCGTTAGCAGTCCGACCTAATGGTAAATGGTAAAACGCGCAATAAAACAGCCATTACTTATCTCACTGATTTTGCTCCAACTTCGAAGAGAATAGACATTTTCAAGTGCAAGTAACTTAGCTGTCTGAAATAATGGGCCACTTCTCAACAACTTTGGTAATATATAACTAAGTAGGAAGTAAGATGGAGGATTTTAAGAACTGTCAACTTGCTTGTATCTAACGTAAATTTAGACGCCAACTTTAGTGTATCTCTATGATTTAATGTTGTTGGGAAATGAATGAAGTTGTTACATAATGGTGGGAGTGAAGCTTCCATTGCATAAAAATAAGGAAAAAGAGAGAGATAGTGAATACCATTTTTTTAGAATGACTTTTTATTTTACTGGTTTAACTTTTTATTTAACAACCTCCACTTTAGGAATAAATCAACGGACACAACAACAAAGCACCATCCTTGTGTGATTGTATGACGCATTGTATAGTTATGCAGGTCTTCTTCTATTATAGACAATAAACTTCGTGAAACTGTGCTCTACTAGTCGACCAAGCCAACTAGACGAATGTCAACGTGACAAAATTGAACATAATTCAACAATTATAATCCAGAAATTATTTATCGTAACGTGCGAACGCGGCGTGTGAACGTACAATGCGCCTGAAATCGGTACTAGGAATTTCTGGATTATAATTATTGAATTATGTTGAATTTTGTCACATTGACATTCGTCTAGTTGGCTTGGTCGACTAGTATGTACCTTTTTTTTGTTGACTACGGTGTCTCCTTATGAGCCATCTCAACTGACGCCAACCCGGCTAGAGTGTGATCGACTGGGCCTGGGACTGGCGGTGGAGATGTGTGGAGGCTCTCCCCTAAGGGCGGGGCGTACCCTCTAAAACCACCGCGGTCGGTGTCGCTTCGGGTCCCGTGTAGTGGCGGGGTCACGCGATTCGCGGATAGCATGCTTTTCCGTGATCCCCCCCGGGGTGCTCTATGTTCCTAAGCTAACTGAATAAGTAGGTACATACTTTGATCATCAAATTAGTTTTATTTTATTTTAAAGCTCTGATATTTAGTTATATTTATTTATTTCACTTGTAATTTAAGATTCTGGTAAACGTAATCCTCATTTGTATTTTTTTTTTTTTAATGAAAGCGAGACGATGGCTTCTCGTTGTTTCGTGCAACATTGAATTTAGAAGGCATGACTGTCTCATCCTCCTTTCAGACCTCTGCTATCTGTTTCATTCTAAGTTTTATTTCGAACTAAGAGCGTAGCCGATTATCCCTATATTAGTGGACGGTGACCTTTAGATCGTGCTTGTTAAGCTCGCTAGCGCAACTTGCCAACAACATCAATTTAATTAAAACCTTCTGAAACAACTAAAAAGTATAAAAGGACTCATAGGATTTCAACTTTAAATAAGAAGTTTATAAACTTTTTTTTTTACTTAGAATCTTTTGAACATTTACTACAGACCAAAGCTTCGGTCTTGCTGAAAGTTTCTAGAACACAAACTATAAATGAGGCGTTGAATTGAGCTTGATCTTTTGGGACTTGTGTCACCTTCAGTTTCACTACTAGGTATATCATCTATATAGTCAGATTCAGAAAATAAAAATGAGTTTTGTAGTTCTTTGAAATCTCGTAGAACTTTAAACTGTCTTAAAAACCACAAGGAATCTATTTCAAAGTATAATGGAGTAGTAGAAAATAATTATTTCACTTCCCTCCTTAGTAACGCGGGAGCCAAATTAAAAAAGTTAATAAGCAAGTGCTTATTCTTGGACATTTTGATAGTCTTAGACATTGGTAGCTAAGTAGCAACCAATGTCTAGGACTATTGATAAAGACTTTATATATACACAAGAAGAATGTCTCGAACGTTTCCACATCGACCGTAAATACAACTACAAACTTACGATACCGATCAAGGAGACAGTAAAGTTGAAACTGAATTGAAGTGGATACTTTATGTTTATATGCATCCCCTCGTTGGAAGCAATCCAACAGGATTGTCCCGACATTATCTACAGTACCTATCTCCTTCATCAACGTATAAACAATGTTTACAAACGTCAGTTAAAGTGCTATATAAAAAGACCCAATCAACTAGATTCCATTGCTTGTTTTTCTAACATTATTTTAGAATTAAAATAGTGACGCTTTGAGATCGAGTAATTCATTTTGCGTTTCAAAAGAGCTTTTCTTTTTGCGAGCGAATTCAATAATGTTTTGAAAAACAGGACATGATATATTTATAAGGATGGAAGATGGGGGATGGAGAGAAAGTAATAGGTACTGCACAAGCAAAGGACTCCAGAGAGTGTACATTCTTATTAAACTAGTTTGCTGATCGGGAGGTCCCGGGTTCGATTCCCGGGTCGGGCAAAAGTGTTGCTGAGATTTACCGAATTTTTAGTAGCAGCACGGAGTCTGGCAATGTGCCCGGTAACGGCAATAGGCTCGCTCCTTATTCCGTACGGATATAATATTCCACCTTTGCCGACCCCACCGGGAAAGTACGTGACGGTAAAAAAAGAGCGCCTCTCACTAGAAGCTCGGTTCTCAACCCTGAGATTCTTACCATTTTCAGTTCTAAGGTTTATGGTATCAACAAAATGTTAACCGCGCTTTGTGTAACCGGGTCCTTACATCGGACGTCAAAGGACACGGTGGTGGTTTTAGATAGTAGGCGAGATCGTCCTTAAAAATCTAATAAAAGATTAATGTGGCGAAACCGTCCACCTATTTGTCATAAATTATCGAATACCAGATAAGGCCTACGGTTTCTTTATATTCAATATCTATACAATATTGTAATAAGTCCCATGTTCAACACTAGCCCTCAGGTTGGTGCTCTCATTAAAATATTACACAGACAAAATAAACAAGCCATCTTTATTTTGCACTTATCATGTGATTAAGAATAAAAAATGCATGACTGTCGGATAAAATATACATACATAGACTCACGCCTGTTTCCCCGAAGAGGTAGGCAGAGGCATATTAAACGCCCACTTTTCGCCAGTGTTTTGATCCCACGTAATAGGTGGCGAGCCTATTGCCGCTTATTGGGACATTTTGTTTGCCAGAGCCTCGTCCGTTGATCGGCAGGTGCACCACTTGCAGGTGAGGTTGGCTTGGGACCCTAAGTTCTTGGTGGGAACCCTATGCACCCCCGGATAAAATATGCTCAGTTTAATCTGCCAGTTGTCAAATATTAATTACTTTAAAGTCCCACGGCACTCTGTATGTTTGAAGTTGGAGTTCTGAACTTCATTTAAGCTACGAAAAGTTTAAGATGAAAAATACAATGTAATTACGATACACGAAAGTATTGGGGTCAAAATGTTTTCAACAAAGTATTGTAATTTTATAACGGTTTTACTAGGGAGAATAGTCGTGGGTATATCTAGATGCAGGAAATCTGATATATGTTTTAGTTCAATGTAGAATACTAGTAGATGATTGCCATTTGACGCTTTTCAAAAACGTCGAGGAACGACTCGAATTCGAGCTATTAGTGTTCATACTCTGACTAAGCCCCTGGTGTCTCTCTGTACGATTTCAAGGCTTCATCAGTCGTTCATTCATATCTGATGATTGTGATCTCCGGTTTTGTCACCTTCTTAATAAAACCTGGAATATAAATTGCAATAATCCACGTTATTCCAGATCACACGAGTGTGTTCGACGGTTTATTCCTAGTGCGGAGAGTTGACTATCGTGATCTGTTGATTCCCGTCTACATCTGTCTCATTCTTTATTTGCCCTTACTTCTTGGTAGAAATTACTTGTATGAAAGTGTAAAGCAAAACGATGTTAACAAGGTGCCTTTCTAGGAATTATTTCCTATTCAACCCCAATATCAACCAAGCGTACCTCGCTATTCATAAATTTCACGTTTCAGCTCTGTTCGCTTCGCTCGCGGCTCACGGCGTAAAGTAAAGCCAGGATCAAACCAACGCGTTCAGCTTGCGTCCGCGGTGGCGTGCGCGGTGGCGATCAGATGTTGTGTACGAACTTAAGCCAGGATCAAACCAACGCGTTCAGCTTGCGTCCGCGGTGGCGTGCGCGGTGGCGATCAGATGTTGTGTACGAACTTATAGCGCGGTGTTCACATCTACGCGTCCTCGGATTGCACGCGGCGTCCGGTGCAGCGTCTGCACGCGGCGGTGGCGATCAGATCGCGCTTGTTGCATTAGGACGCTGCACGCAGCTATTATTTGTTGAGGAAACTGTTTTTTTGTAGATTTTAAGTATGGTGGAAACGGAAGAAATTATCAATTAATTCCACAAATACCGAAATTATAAATTAATTCGGGGAGATGGGCCTCGTTAGCCTTGATTGGCAACCTGTCTAGGAGAAGGAAAACTCCGAAATTAAACCAAACGTTCGGGGAGATGGGCCTCGTTAACCTTGGTTGGCAACCTGTCTAGGAGAAGGAAAACTCCGAATTTAAACCAACTTTCAGGGAGCATACCCGAAACAAAACCCCGATCTAAGGTGTGAACCGACTCGTGCCGAGGGATTCGTGGCCAGAGGGCAAGCTGGTCGTAAACGGAGGGTGCCTGTGTTGGTGGTCACAGGGCACAGCTGATATTCCGCCTTACCCCCGTAAAGGGCTCTGCGGGGATGGACCGTCTAGATCCCTAAATCTCGTGGGAACGCTATGGGAACAAAAACTTATTCTTCTCCATACGGCGGCGACGCGGTTCCCAACCCGTCACGTCTCGTTTCCCGCGAGGGCGAAAAGCGGCCTACGCAAAGCAGGTTTGCAACATTGAATGTTGGTGGAGGAATGAACGGCAAATTGGATGAAGTATGTCAGATGATGGATGATAGAAAGATTGATGTTCTTTGTGTGAATGAAACAAAAAGAAAAGGGTGTGACACCACCAAGCATGGTGCATATACGGCGTATTGGTCTGGGGTAGATAGTACCACCAGAGCCTGTAAGGGAGTTGGTGTAGTACTGTCTGCGCGAATGAATGAGTGCGTAAAAGAGTTTGAATGTGTAAATGCTAGGCTACTGTGGATGAGAATGAAAGTAGGACTTACTCGTCTCTTTATTGTGGGGGTGTACGCCCCGGTCAATATAGTTACGGGTATGTCACAACATGAGCAAGATGAAAGGCAGGAGTTTTGGGAGAGTTTAAGAGAGATTTTGAGGAACTGCAAGGATAATGAAAGATTGATCTTGTTAGGGGATTTCAATGGATGGGTGGGAGTAAAGCGAGATGGATTTGAAAGGGTGTTAGGTGCATTTGGTGATGAGAGTGTGAACGAAAATGGAAAAGCACTGCTTGAGATTTGTTTGGAGTGGAGCCTTTGTGTGACAAACACCATGTTTGATCATAAAAGGATACATATGTATACGCGAGAGGCGAAAAATGTTAGAAGAAGTATGATTGATTTTGTGATAGTAGATGAACGATTGAGAAAGAATGTGTTGGATACAAGAGTTTATCGAGGGATCGGCATCCACACAGACCACTTCTTGGTGTTGAGCCGGATAAGTGGGCTCTTCAAAGGATGGCGACACCGAGAGCGTAATGAAAATAGGGTCTTGGAAAGAATAAAAGTAGAAAATCTACAAGAGAAAGATGTGAAAGATGAGTATAAACGAAGATTGATAGCAAGATTTGAGAGATTCTATAGCATAAGTGATATGGAAGAATTATGGCAGGCCTTTAAAGAAAAGGTAGTATGTGTAGCGTCTGAAGTATGTGGTATGATCAAGAGAAGGAAAATACGAAAGGTTAAGAATACATGGTGGGACAAGGATGTACAATCAGCAGTGTCAGAGAAGAAGAAAGCTTGGTCAGATTGGTTGGCTGCCAGAGCAAATGAAAGAATGGGAAAAGCAACGAGTGTAGACATAGATGAAGCAAAAAAGGAGTTTGTTAGGTCAAAAAGAATAGTGAAAGAAATGGTTAAAAGGAAAAAAGAGGAAAAGAAAGATGAGTTTGATAGCAGATTATCTGACGATTTCCAGAGGAACATTAAGTTTTTCTGGAAATCCGTTCGTGCAGTTCGAGGAAGAAATCAATCCTCAGAACACACATCCATCAGAGACGAGAATGGAAGTATAGTAAATGGTGAATTGTGCGTGCTGAAGAGATGCAAAGAGTATTTTGAAAGTTTATTTGAAAGAACAGCGATAGAGACACCGATAGCTGAAGTGAATTGTAATGGTAGCAATGATGAAAGCGTTATTGGCGTGGATGAGATCGTGAAGGCACTGGGAAGTATGAAAGTAGGTAATGCAGGATATGATAGAATTACAGTCGAAATGCTGAAGGCTGGACAGGGCATCATAGTTGGTCAGTTGCAGCGGTTATATAACTTGTGTTGGAACATCGGCCGAGTACCTAATGACTGGACCACAGCTGTAGTTGTGCCTCTTTATAAAGGAAAAGGCTCGCAACAAGACTGCAAAAACTATAGAGGCATTAGCCTTCTCAGCATTGTTGGCAAATTGTATGCAAAGGTACTTATTGAAAGAGTTATGGAAGTAACCGACAAGAAAATATGGGATGTACAAGCGGGATTCCGAAAGGGTATGGGATGCACTGATCAGGTTTTTTCCTTGCGAAGCATAGCCGGTAAATTTTTGGCCAAAGGTCAAAAGGTCTATTGCGCATTCGTGGATTTGGAAAAGGCTTACGATAAAGTGGTGAGGAATGAAATGTGGTCGGTGATGTCAATGAATGGGGTGGACAGCAGCCTCATTCGTGCTCTGAAATCCCTTTATGAGGATTCTAGAGCTTGTGTGAGGATAAACGGGGCATACACTGACTGATTTACCATCGATAAAGGTGTTAGACAGGGATGTGTAGCGTCACCGTGGCTGTTTAACCTCTTCATGGACAGTTGTTTGCAAGATTTAAGACATAGTGACTGCGGATTAAGGATGAATGGGTTACTCGTCAAATGCCTCCTTTATGCTGATGATCAGGTTATACTTGCATCTTCAACGGAGGAGTTGCAGGAGATGGTAACAATCATGCATCGTGCGTTAGAAAGGAAAGGAATGAAAGTGAATATAAGTAAAACGAAAGTTATGGTTTTTGAAAAGGAGGAATGCGTTACGGCTTGTAATGTTTTAATCGATGGACAGCGTGTGGAACAAGTGAATGAGTTTGTTTACTTAGGTACGTTGTTTACAAGAGATGGTAAGAATGAAGCAGATATTGAAAGGAGAGTTAATGCAGGTAATAGTGTGAATGGAGCTCTGAAGGCGTTTATGAACAGTCAAAACGTGTCCAAAAAGGCACGTTTGGCTGTAGATTGAGGTGTGTTAGTGCCTACCCTTATGTATGGTAGTGAAAGTTGGGTATGGCAGAAGAGATTTGAAAGTAGAATAAATGCTGTAGAAATGAGAGCACTGAGAAGTATGTGTGGTGTGTCTTTGACCGACAGAGTAAAGAATTGTGTGATACGAGAGTGGTGTGGGGTAAAAGAAGATGTAGTGACAAGCATTGAGAAAGGCATGTTAAGATGGTTTGGGCACATGGAGAGGATGGATGACGATAGACTGACAAAGAAGATATATCAGGCTAGTGTGAATGGGACAGGACAAAGGGGAAGACCTAGGAGAACGTTCTCTGACCAGATTGGAGACATCTTGAAAAAAGGACAAGTCAGAAGTACCCTTAACAGAAGAGCATGCATGAGAAACTTGATGGGAGTGAGTGAAGCAAGTGAGGTATGTCAGGATCGTTGCAAATGGCGTTCCGTAGTCTCTGCCTACCCCTCCGGGAAACAGGCGTGAGTCTATGTATGTATGTATGTATGTACAAATACCCATTGTTGTATGATACGGCTCATTCTGATAAGGCATTATATCGAATGATGGTAGGTATTTACTTCACTGGCACTGTATATCATACCCATCTCAAGTTCACTGCTTGTTCCTCTTCGTCTTCAATAATAGCAGACAGAAGTAAAACTTGTTCAATTTCACTATCGGTATCAGACAGCATTTTAGTGACGCGACTACAGCCTGGTGAACGCCTGAACGAACGCAACAGTGTGCACAACTTTTGCACGCGCAATAATCGCCACCGCACACGCCACCGCGGACGCGAGCTGAACGCGTTGGTTTGATCCTGGCTTTATAGCGCGATGTTCACATCTACGCGTCCTCGGATTGCACGCGGCGTCCGGTGCAGCGTCTGCACGCGGCGGTGGCGATCAGATCGCGCTTGTTGCGTTAGGACGCTGCACGCAGCTATTATTTGTTGAGGAAACTGTGTTTTTGTAGATTTTAAGTATGGTGGAAACGGAAGAAATTATAAATTAATTCCACAAATACCCATTGTTGTATGATACGTCTCATTCTGATAAGGCGTTATTGAATGATGGTAGGTATTTACTTCACTGGCATTGTATAATTATCATACCCACCTCAAGTTCACTTCTTGTTCCTCTTCGTCTTCAATAATAGCAGACAGAAGTAAAACTTCTTCAATTTCACTATCGGTATCTGAAAGCATTTTAGTGACGCGACTATAGCCTGGTGAACGCCTGAACGAACGCGACAGTGTGCACATGTTTTGCACGCGCAATAATCGCCACCGCGCACGCCACCGCGGACGCGCGCTGAACGCGTTGGTTTGATCCTGGTTTTAGTGTCAATAAAGTTCGCTAGCGATTCGACACGTGACGACGATATTGTGATCTAACAAGTTTACACACATACACACACAATGTTTACTGTCGACCATTTCTAGTGGATCATGGAGCTTATTTCGGTGTTACGCGATTATTTGATGTGTTGAGGTTAATATCGTGAATGTAACGTTGTTTGAGAACGGTGTTTGTTCTGTTTAGCTCAGGAATGTGTTTTTTCACGCTGCGAAGCTTGGAAGTAATCATTTAACTGTTAGCACCATGAATAACACTCTCCTTGACCTTTATGCTGATGACATGCAAATATATTCGCAAGCTCAACTTGAAAACTTGTCATCTGCCATCACTATTATTAATAATGATCTGGATCACATATCTAATTGGACGAAGACGCATGGACTGAAGGTTAACCCTAGCAAAACACAGGTTTCAATTATAGGCAGTTCCAGATTTATCTCAAGGGTTGATTGGTCGATGCTTCCGCAGGTGTCCTTTGAAGGTGTACCAATTGCTTTTAGTAAAGTAGTGAAGAACCTAGGCATATATATTGACAGCACATTCTCGTGGACTGTCCAATTACAAAATGTCAGTCGCCGACTCTTTGCTGCTGCAGGTTCACTGCGCAGACTACGTAACTTTCTTCCGATCACCACTAAAATTGCACTTGTACAATCTATTCTCCTACCAATTCTTGACTATGCCGATGTCAGCTATCTAGATCTCAATGAGGTCCAGCTAGATAAACTTGAGCGACTTCAGAATTTTTGTATAAGATTCATATTTGGTTCACGTAAATATGATCACATCTCTGAATTTCGCAACAAGCTCAAGTGGCTGCCAATCCGCCTTCGACGGAATACTCACATCCTTTGTTTTCTTTACAATATCTTATTCAATCCCTCGTTTCCTATGTATGTCAAAAGACGTTTTGAATATCTCCATGAAACACATTCGAAGTGCTTGAGATCATCAGAAAATTTAAAATTAAAAGTCCCTCCACATTCTACAGTTTTTTATGACAAATCCTTTGCAGTTCAAGCTGTACGCTTGTGGAATACGTTGCCACCAGATATTAGACAGGCTAAATCCCTACCAATTTTTAAAAACCTCGTCACTCAACATTACTTGACATTTTGATCATTACTGTTATTGTATGTATAGTGTTAAATAGTTTCTAGTAATGGTTTATTCTATCATAAGGTATTAAAGTATGTATTATAATGGATATATTTAGGTATGTATGTGTGTATGTATATATATATATATATATATATATATATATATATATATATATATATATATATATATATATATATACATATATTATGTAAATATATATGCATATTATATAGTTATATATATATCATCTTTTATAGTATCTATAATATATATAGTATTAATTGTGTATGTAGTATTAAGTGTAAAGTATTTATGTTAAAGCTATTTACTACGAAGATTATGTATACAAATCCATTATGTAGTACACCATTAGCTACCCGATTTCGCTTACTTAATTAAATATAGTCCATCAGGTTGTCTGGAAGAAATCGCAACCTGCGATAAGACCGCCCATGTACAACTAGACCTAAGTTATTATATGTATATGTCTTTTTTCTGTAATTGTTTTGCCTCTGGTGTACAATAAAGCATTTTCTATCTATCTATCTATCTATAACACTGTGGAGATTTGTGAATGTGTCTCCAGATCTTCTTCAAGCAAGTATCTCAAAATCTTCTGTTGGATGCCATTTCTCAAAAAATATGCATAGGAAAGCACGTATGTATCACTCGGGATTGTAAAGATACTCCTAACATGCAAAGGAGATCAACCAGTCTCCATTTTGCTAAACGCCAACTCTCGTACGAATTTTCAGTCCGTGGACCATAATATTTAGATGTACATATTTATTTATTTTATTTTATTTCTTCATATACACAGAGTATACAGGCGGACTTGATGCCATGTGCATTATCTGCCAGTCTACCAAATAGTGGTGCAGAGAGATAAGAAGTACGTGTATTATATGATGTAACGAAATATTATTTATTGTCCAATTATAATTATTGCTCATAATAAATATACATACTTACTTAAATATATAATATAAGAAGATATATAAACGAAATAATAATAATACATAATTATAAATAAAACCAGAGATAAATTATATACTTACTTACACTGATTATTATTATACAAGAGTTGCTTTACTTTGGACTTGAATGTGAATTTGGTTTAGGCAATCCTGATTTCAAGAGGAAGAGCATTCCAAGAAGAATAGATTGAATGGTAAAAGAAGAGTGAAGAAAACCAGAACCAGAACGAGATGTCAGCTGTAAAAATGGAGTGTCTATTTTCTTATAGCTCTGTAAATGTTTTGTTTGACCAAGGGACACATGGTGTTAATCAATTAATAGTCAAATTAATTATAGATGTTGTTTTAAATAAAAATTCATTCTTCAGCCCCTTAGTAACACGTGTGATCTCTTACTAAAATTTATGTAATGTGTAATTTGACGTGGAAATACTCATCTCTTATCTCTGTCTAACGTAACTAAAATAAAGAATAATAAGACAATGCTCCTGTCAGTCGCATCGCCTGAAGCCTGTACCCCAAATGCCAGTATTAAAAAAAAAACTTTAATGGCACTAAAAAAAAACAGATAGTCATTGTTTAGAACTCTTGACCTTCAAACTAAGTAGAATACTTGTAATATGGAGGTCAAGGAGTGAACTCTGGTTATACACTTAATTTCTGTATGAACATACATAGGTACGTAGTATTAGCTACTTATACGTAATATCAGAAATACTAATACGAAAAATATGTGGGTAAGAAAATATTTATTATACGTTGGATTATTACGGGGAATTAGCAATATCTGATACGGCCTCTAGGCGCTGTGACAAGGGCGTCTTTTTGCCCAAGTCAAGGGCACAGGTGAACACTTTAATAAAAATAATTTCGTGATATTAATTCTTAGAATTCACTAAATTAAGTATTTGGTCATTCACACCTATCCCAATAGACTAGAACTATTAGTTTCCATATAGTAGCAATGATGAGGTTACGTCTACTGTGTATAATATGTGACTGTATTTAATGCCGAAATCAAAGTCTAAATTGTTTGTGTGAGGCTTATGAACGTCAAATTTACAAGCTAGTACAGCAGTTATGGAGACTCAGTACCTTATAACGCATCGATCTTATCTCGCTTTACATCCTACCAATGTGGTAGTAATAGTAAGTTTACTTAGTATTAGTCGACTTTTCGACGATGATTTTTTATCTCTGGCAAATAGTAGAATTCTAGTTTTTATTTGTCTTTGGTTTTTCGACGAATAGTAGCTGTCAACCAGCTGTCATTTTGCACTTCCCTCCGGAATCTGTTAGCGTTTGCAACGCGTTTTTCCGACATTCCAATAAAATTGGGTGAATCCCAATAGGATGTCGAAATTTAAGATAAAATTTGTAATCTAGCCGTAGTAAGGCTCCATGGTGTGTGATTCTCTTCACCTAAATCATGGTAAGTTTCTTGCTGTGATGTGAAACACATGACTGTCTTTCGATTGCGTTTTCTCATTTGTTATAGTTCGTTTTCTCTCTCTTTTGCAGACAAATACTATTTTGATAATGCCTCTGGCATTGATATCAATCGCTTGATTAACATTATTTGAGGATAAAACGGTGAGTTTGAAATATTTTGGACTTTAGCAAATTGCCTCCATTTTGGATTGAGAAGTTTTTGTAAAACGAACTTGTTTTTTTGTGTTGCAGCGGATCTAAGTACCTACCGCGTTTTATCATTCATCGTAATTATTTACTCTTAATTTGGAGTAATTTATCTACTACTTATGGAGCTCGATGGACGCCATTTGAAGTGCACGCCTCGTCCCAATGCAGCATTTGTTGAACTTGCGGTGATACTCAAAATTCGTTTGCTTTTGTTATTTAAGAAGAATAAAAGGTTTATAAACCTTATTTACATATTTCATAAGGTATAGGTATATGTTGGTCTTTCCACTAGACCATGGTTTGTTTTGTTCTTGTAAGTTGTTGGTCACTTTTTATTTTGATGGCGATGATTCAAAACACTCGAATAACAGCTTGCCACTCAATGGTTGGTCAAATAATTATATAAGCCGGGCTTACATGTTTGACCAACCATTGAGTGTTTGTGGTCCTGGATTTTATTCATTGCACTCTTGATGCGAAGCTTATAACTTAACCAAACATGAATTGAGCCTCAAAACTAAAAATGTATACAAATAATTTAATCCTCCATAGCGAATTTATATATATACAAAAGATATAGATACATATATTATACATAGATGTTACCGGCAATCTCTATAATCCGGTATTCTATACAATACTTAGGTAATGTATAGAATACCTAAAACGTGTAGGTCATGTATGGAATATTATTTATTTTATACTTTGCCTAGGTATTCTATACAATACCGAATGCGCAGCGGGTAATGTATGTAAAAGACGAGAGCACGGAAAGGGGGACGTGCGGGCAGGCAGGCAATAAACGTGTTGCGACTTGATTATCTGCTTGCATTTCATTCCGCTGCATGCGACGATAGTGGGAGGACGCGCGCAGCGTGTTTTGAGCTCATTGCGTATTGTTTACTTTTGCAAATTTTAGTGTTTATTGAATTGAAAATGGCGGCTGATCAAGGAATATCTGAGATGAGAGAAAGATTTTATTCACAATAACGAATTAAAAGAGAAGCAACAAATACTAATAATCGCACGTTTATTGACGATCAACAAGACCAAATGCTGAAGGAGCTTTCTTCACGATTCAAGAATATAACTCACCATGATGTTGAGCTATATCTGCAACTTTGCGAAAACAAAATGGAATAAAAAAGGGATCGTTGTGAAGCCTATACTTTCATCAGAATTTAATTCTTGCTGTCAAGTAGATTTGATTGACTATCAATCTCATTCAGACCGCGAATATAAATTTGTAACGGTCTATCAGGGTCATCTCACGAAGTTTGTCATACAAACTGAAAACAAAACGCGCGAAGGAAGTAGCGTATAATTTACTGGATATTTTTACACTGATTGGTGCACCAGCAATCCTACAATCAGACAACGGTAGAGAAGTATACCTATTGCTTCAGAATCTGTAATAGTAGATGCAGCTGTGACCCAAAATCAACCTCTACAGGCTCCACATCAACAAAGCCGTGCCATCAAAAGTTTTGATATCCGTAACGAAGCTTCAAATGTTCAAAGTGCGCATGATGAACACAATATGATTATCTCAAGTTCTGAGATTTTTGATAAGCGTGCGAATGTTGAAAATCTTCCTTCTGAGGTAAATGATCAATCGTTAGATGATCTGAGTTTCGTATCAGAATATGAGGAATCATTATGTTCTGCACTTGTGTGCTGTGTTTGTTTCGAGGAGACAACTGCTCATTCGTTCGAATGTGCAATAGGTATTCATGTTATTTGTGCGGCTCCGAAAAAAAATATGGCAGAAGGTTTTGGTTCTAAAGTTGTTTGCCCTTTATGTGCAAAAAACAACGCATCAGTTCCAAAGATAATTTGATAGAGCAAGCTCAGAAAATGCTGAAAACTTCTGAAAAAAAATTCCCCCCTTAGCGTTGGGTACTACTTAGGGGTCGCAATATCGGCGCATTTTCTCAATATCGGTATTTTCGATATTCAACATTTTATAATTCCGGAATTCGATATTTTCGATATTTTTGATACTAGAAATCAGACGAATCAAAAGTCATGAAAAATGGGAAATTGAGTCTAAAAATTAAATTAAAAAGAAATATTGAGATCAAATAAGTAAATTATAATATATTTTTAAAAATTATTTTAATAACAAGAAAAGTTAACTCTCGCTCGAGACTCTCGAACTTATGAGGCGAGGAAGTGGAATGTCATAATTATGCGCAGACGTCTTCGACGGATGGAAGAAACCTAAACCGGAAGATCCGGAAGCTGGTGCGACGTGACCTCCGATGTTTCAATACCCGCCCCATTACGGCTGCGATTGAACATAATCGAGGCACCAAAGTCTTCGCTCGCCAGCTCGGTAGAATTCATCCGTCGAAACTCAATACTGCGGATGCCAAAACCGTAACCTGCAAGTTCGAGATTCTCGCTGAAATTGAGTTTCTACAAGGACTTGTACGCATCACGGATGCCTAAACCCATGAGACCCAGCGATGATGACCACAGAGCCCAACTCACGCGCCATTACACGGAGGACATCCCTGATGTCAACCAGGGCGAGGTAAGAGTGGCTCTCGAGCAGCTTGAGAATAATAAGTTTCCAGGCGTGGAGTGGGAGTGCGGTGGTTCTGTTTTTCAAAAAAGGTGATAAAACGTTGCTGAAAAACTATAGACCCATTTCACTCCTGAGGCACGTCTACAAGTTGTTCTCGAGAGTCCAAACAAACAGCCTCGCCAGAAAACTCGACGATTTCCAGCCACCGCAACGAGCCGGGTTTCGAAAAGGCTAAGGCATCGTAGGCCACATCCATACTGTTCGGCAGATTGTACAGAAGACCAACGTAAGCGTAACGAAACGGAACCACGAAAGCGGTGCAGCTGCAGCGGTGTCGCATCGATTGGCGCTACATCGAGGCGTTGAGATGCTTGTATGACACGGCCACTATGACCGTCCAGCTCAAGGAGAGTAAAACCAACTCGAGGAGAGTAAAACCAGCCCCATCGAGTTGCGAAGAGGGGTGAGGCAGGAGGATGTAATATGCCCTAAAAGCTCTTCACCAACGCACTCGAAGACGTCTTTAAGACGCTGGACTGGACTGGACGGGGCATAAACATTAATGGCGAGTACATATCCCACCTTCGGTTTGCCGACGATATCGTCATCGTGACAGAGAGCCTGGAAGAGCTGAGCAAGAGGCTGAACAGCCTAAATGGAGCCTCTCGACGGGTCGGCCTCGGCACGAACTTGGATAAAACCAAGATTATGTTCAACGAACACATTGTGTCGGGACCGGTTTATGTCAACAGATCGATTCTCGAAGTTGTTCAAGAGTATGCCTACCTTGGGCAAGTAGTCCAGCTTGGTAGATACAACTTCAAGAAAGAAATCGATCACAGGATCCAGTTGGGTTGGGCTTGGGCAGCGATTGGCAAGCTACGTCGCGTTTTCTCTTTGCCCCTACCGCAATGCCTGAAGACCAAAGTCTTCAACCAATGCGTCCTACCTGTTATGGTACGTACGGTGCCTAGACGTGGACACTCACAGTGGGACTAGTCCACAAACTAAAAGTCACGCAGCGAGCTATGGAACGGGCTATGCTTGGCGTCTCTTTGAAGGATTAAATCCGAAGTGAAGTTATCCGACAAAGAACCAAAATTACCGACATAGCTCACAGAATCAGTAAGCTCAAGTGGCAGTTGGCTGGCCTTGGCGTGTCCTAGAGTGGAGACCACGCCTCGGCAAGCGTAAGGTAGGGCGGCCCCCGGCTAGATGGGCCGACGACCTGAAAAAGGTGGCTGGGACAGACTGGATGCGTAAGGCTGAGGACCGTGTACTGTGGCGCGTGTTGGGAGAGGCCTATGTCCAGCAGTGGACTGCGATAGGCTGATTGATTGATTGATTGAAGTAAATTTTAATTCACTGCTTTGGTGACAAAATGAGTGGCTTATTACAAACTGGTGCAATTAAGCAATTCGAGTGCAAATGGAACAACTTAAAAAAGAAGTTAGTTAGACTAATATTACCTATATTGATTTGTCCATTGCTAGGATATTTTAAAGTACTAACTTTCCGTTATGACAGACGTAAATGTTCCACTGGGACCGATAGCTTAACGTGCTCTCCGAGGTATGAGACAAGCTATAAATTAACTATTAATTACGCACATAACTTCTATAACAATTTTAAATGAATTTAGAAAAGTCATTGATGATCGCCAGGATTCATACCCGAGACCTTCCGAATTGCAGTCTGTTAGTCCCACCACTAGGCTATCAGAGCCTTGTAGAAACGACTGAGATATTATCACTAAAACTTATTGAACAAAAACACATTTTGGTGGCTAGGTAATTATTTTATAACAGGTAGGTAAATCAAAAAGGCATGTCTATCATGAAATGAAATAAAACTATATAACAAAAACTACTAGTTACGGAACAATATCAGTAGTAGTTAATTACTGGTAAAATGGTAGCCACGAATACTTGCAATATTACCATATTTGGTACGCACTCAACGCAATACCGCAGACTTATTATTATTTATTGTTCTTAATACTCACATGCACGGGTAATAGCGTGCTTCGAGTTATTGATTTTGAAAAAGTAATATACTTAAATGAAATTCATTGGTAATGATTACTTGAAGCTATGTCGTAAATATCGAAAATCCCGGTTTTTACAAATCTAACATCGATATTTTCTGGCACAATATTTTGTCCGATATTCCGATATTTTCGATATTCGATATTCCGATATTCATGCCCTAGTACTACTGTATGAATTCCTGTTCCGGAAGTCGACAGAGGTCGTGGTGATGCTCGCAATATACTAGCTGTTGTCTTACAAAAAACCGATGACGAACTTTATCAACTAGGCACAAAGCAAGGTTCACAGTTTGTCATCAAGAATTACTTAATTACTTAAAAAAGAAGACGTCCCTAATCTAGAAACGGCACTTCGTACAGTGCGATTCTGCAATCTACGGGGACAGGTTGAGACGGAGGGTCTCAGGTAGGATGTCGGGGTTCGAGAGAAACACTGCTAGGCTGAACAGGTTCTTTATTATGTCTCACTACCGCTTACATACAGTATGACCGAACTAGGTAAGCACTGGCCTGAGCTGGCTGGAGTGTAGACTCCTGCTGCTCTCCGACGCTCGCAGGGTAGCTGCTCGAAGGGTCGCCGATGAGCTGGCCAAGGTGCGCTGCGCAGGCAGCTCTGTGGTCGATGTTCAGGCTGAGCGGGTCTCAGGCGGTGCAGCCGATGTGGGTCGAGCGGTCAGGCTCAGGCGTCCGTGGCCTGGCTGTAGGAGCTCGTAGGCAGGAACGGAGGCTTGGGTGGCAGCTGGCTAGTAGCGGCACGGCGCCAGCAGCTCGTGGCTTGTAGCCCGTAGGAAGAACGTCAGCCCGTAGGAAGAACGTCAGGTGCAGTGAGCTCGTAGGGTGAACTGGAAACAGCATAGAGACTACACAACAACCGGTCAGGAACAGGCGGTCCCTAGATCGGCTGTTATGCTTAGGAGACACAGATACTACAGACAAAACATATAGGCACACAGACAACTAGAATATGCTTACCCCCAGCAGGACAGTAGATAGGAAGTAGAATGTAGAATAATCGCGAGGTGTAGCGGCAGCGTTCCGATGTCTAGGGAAAGTGACCATTCTACAACGCGCACCCATCTTATATAGATGTAGCCTATGACTCACAACTGCCTTTGGCTAGTGAATATGACCATATTTGGTAATATTGCGAACGATGTCTGGCTAAGCTGGCGTTAAGCGCCTGCGAGATATTATAACGCAATACGTGTAGTATTACGTTACAAGGTCAAGGATTTGTCAAATGTAGTTGCAAAAAATACTGCGATACTAAAAAGTGTTTTTGTTTTAAAAGTAAGATTTTGTGCACTTTAAAATGTCATAATAGTACCTCATGTAAGAATATTTTTTTTTTGCTTGGTACAACGCGCAACTCCACGCCCTGGCGTGTATTTTGCGTGCGGGTGGGAATGGTCTTGTCACTCGAGCCACCCCAGCTCTTCGAGGAAGGTCAGCAGACTCTTGATGTGGCCTACTGCTTCCCTCGGGGTGCTGTATCTGGTCAGGTACTGCTGCCTGTACTGTGCGACCTCGGGCAGTCGAGGAGGCTCTGCACAGTGGGCTGTCGGTGATACCTATAGTAAATAGGTGTTTATTAAAGAATCCGTGTCCTATGTAGTCGGCCGTGACTGACCGCAGTTGTTGTTTGAAAAGCCGGAGGACTTGTTTGGCTATCTTACCGTCTACTGCGGGAAGAACCTCCTTGGCCTGCTTACATGTTTCAGTCCAAATCCAGGACTGGTTGTGCTGGGTCCTGGTTCTATTTCTTACCAGGTTGCGATAAAAACCAGAAGGGAGGAGAATAATGGGCTCGGGTCCCACCACCTCTAAAGTGGCCCCTCTTCTGGCAAGTACTTCGGCTGCGTCATTCCCTCTTGATCCATTGCAGTGTTCATTTGTTTAGTTTACCTACCTTTGTTAGTTTTTGGTGGCATTCTAGTGTGAGTGCCGAGGCGACAGTATGGCTTTTGAGGGCTGAAAGCACAGCCATACTATCTGAGAGGATCCTAATGGATCGTTCTCTTACCTCACGTGCCATGATTGCTGTGGCAGCTAGGATTATGCCTAAACATTCGGCCTGGTAGACCGTGTTATAGGCTCCCAGCGGTGCGTCGATGTTAATGTTGAGGTCCTCGGAGAATACTCCTGAACCCGTACCTGTATCCGTCTTAGACCCATCTGTAAAGATCATGAGCTCGATGTGGTTAACCGCTCCTCCGTGTAGATCCTCGTACAGTTGGATTTTGTATTTCTTGTTTTGGTATTCGGTCGCCAATGGCTTGTGATTTTTTTAACTTACTTACTTAATTAAAAAGTTGATTAGGCAGTAGACCTACTTATTATTTTTACATACTTAATTGTTTTGTTTCTTAAGTTTTTTATATTTATTACGTGACATTAGTACTTGTAAGCAAATTCCGTTATGATACTTATAGCCAGAATAATTTTTAGTTTCACGTTATTTCTATTTTAATTTTAGTGAAGTAACAAAAAGGTATGTTTTTGTACCCTTTTCATAAAAATATTTTTAAGGAGCACCCTAATTGTTAATTTTAATAAAGTTGATTTTAAGTAATTGAACATATTTAATTTACCCCGTACCTGTCATTTTATAGGTAGGCCTGGTTAACATTGATAAATATAGACCAAGATCTATTTATTTTACACATTGTCGGTGGAATAGCAGGTACTCTATACAATCCCTAGGAATCGTATTCATTACCTAGGTAAAGTATGTAATGGACAATAATTTTCATAATATTTCATACATTGCCTGGACGCCCCAGGTATTCCATATATTGCTTAGGTATTGTATAGAATACCTGAATAATACAGATTGCCGGTAACATAGACACGAAATAGATACAAAAGCTTTGAATAGAATCAAAAATGAAATATTTATACTCAGTGTAATGAAGTTTGGCTTACTAAAATTCACTCACCCCATTTGGCCACCCCTTCATAGAGCAAAAAATAACAATTCGCGAATGTGGTACACAATATGTATTAAATCCTCTACATTTGTAGTTTAGAGCAAGGTTTCGTTTTATAATTGAATTGAGCATTTCTTGAGGGAAATCGGTCACCTATATAGAAACAGTCGAGAAGTGGAACGCAAACTTGCTCACTACGAAGCCATGTTGCAAATACCACGTGTCGAAAAACACGTGTAGGAAAATGTTGCTTCAACTGAAACAAACCTTGGAAACTTTTGTACTAAGGTAGAAATCAAGTAGAAGATATTCAATATTCCATATTTATCAGCCCTGTTACACCACAAGACGTACAAAGAGTAATACAATCACTTAGAAATACAAATAGCACAGGTTACGATGAAATATCCACCAAGGTATTAAAAAGTGTTAGTCATATTATATCACCAATTCTTTGTTATATTTTTAACTTGTGCATATCTAATGGTATATTTCCAACAAGAATGAAACGTACTATAATAAAACCACTTTTAAAAAAAGAAGACTCTGAAAATATGTCTTGTTATAGACCCATAGCTCTTATTCCTGTATTATCAAAAGTGCTAGAAAAAATTATACATGAAAGCTTGTATAATTTTCTAGAAAAATTTAATATAATTTCGACAGCGCAAGCAGGGTTTAGGAAGAACGTAACGATAAGCAAAGCTATACACGCATTTCTCTCAGAAGTCATGACTAAAGTAGATTGTAACATACCGGTGTGTGCTTTATTTATGGACCTGAAAAAAGCTTTTGACTGTGTGGAACATGAAATTCTAGAAAAAAAGTTAAATGCTTGCGGTATACGAGGTAATGCACTAGACCTACTTATGTCATATCTGAGAAACCGTCAGCAAGCCACTGCTATATCTAGAGTATGTAAAATAAAAAAGATAGAAGTTACATTTCTATCTGAGTTTAGACATGTAAAATATGGTGTCCCCCAGGGAAGCGTTTTGGGACCTTTATTATTTCTTATTTATATAAACGACTTTCCAAAAGCCGTTAACTCACCAATGTTTCTTTTCGCAGACGATAGCACTGTGGTATTCTCTAACAAAAATCATGATGTCCTAAAAAGAACTATAGACGAAACCCTTAAAAATATAGTCAATTGGTTAACTAACAATAACTTAATAATTAATCTGGAAAAAACAAGTCTTATGTTGTTTAGAAATAGAAATAGACCCCACATTGATTGCGAGACGGAGTTCTTAGGTACTAAAATAAAAGAAGTCGACACTACTAGATTTCTTGGTTTGAATATAGACTGCAATGTTAATTGGAAATCACATATTGAATACATAACCTCTAAACTTAGTAGAAGTTCTTACGCTTTGTACATGCTTTCTAAAACAGTCAATACACCGACGGTTGTAACAGCATATCATGCACATGCGGAATCAATACTGCGTTATGGCATAATCTTCTGGGGAAACTCCACCGACTGGGAGAATGTTTTCAGAGCACAAAAGCAATGTGTTAGGGCAATTTATAGGTTAAAAAGAACCGACAGTTGCAAACCAATATTTAAGGAACTTAAATTACTAACTCTTCCAAGTATTTATATTTTAGAAGTTGCTATATTTGTAAAAAAGAATATGCATCTCTTTACTAAGTTCCAGGGCAGCCGCCATCAATACAAAATAAAAAATATACCAAATAAAACCACATATTTAAATAAAAGCATCTTTTGTATGGCATCAAGAATTTTTAATAAACTCCCAGAGAATCTTTGTCAGGATAACATATTAGACTTCAAAATAAAATTAAAAAATATATTACTAGAAAAGGTTTATTACAGCGTGAAGGAATACTTGGAAGATAAATGTATAATTAATTAATTGTCATATTTTATATATTAAGTTTTATTATTATTTTATTTTTTGACATCTTTGAGTTATATTATTATTTTTTTGACATTAATTTATGTTGATTATTTTAAATTCTAATGGACATTTTTTTAATTATATAAATTTTGCATGCCTTAACGGTAGATTATGGAGAAACATAAGATTTTCTTTTTTTATAATACCAATACTGTACCCATTTTCGCAAAATAAATGATTGATTGATTGATTGATTGATAATATTATTGCCTGACGTTCACGCTATTGTTTAAATTATACCTACTTTCTTTGAGATTTGCAGTCTTCACTTTACCAAAGTTAATGTTAAGAAACGCCGGGTAGAATTCTTGCCGCCTTCTTGAGCCGAATATAACTTGGTTTGTAGTCTGATGTCAAATTATCCATCTCGTCCTCAGATCCCATTGTCTTTTGTGTAATATGTTCCTTAGTCACCTCTATGGGTAGTGAAGCTTTGTTAATCCAACATCACACGTAGATAATATGTAAGTGTCTCACGGACACATAGTCTAGAAAATATTTCATCTTCATTCGTATACTTACGTGACCTTTATTTCTCAGCTTCTATTCTCCACAGACCGTTCAAGGTATGGGCGTCGATATCGGTCGTACAGAAATGCCAGCGCGTCTCGTCCTAATGAAATTGCTGCTGGTGCGGTACTGCGATCTAACTGATTAACATTGCGGAAGAACCGCAGGGGTACCTATACGAATATCATTAGAGCAGCTTTCACTCCAATTAAAATGGAGGAGAAGATTCGATTTACAATGGACTCTACTCGTCTCTGTGCATTGCGAAACTAAATGTTGGATGTAGGGCTGTGCAAAGCTAGTTAAGCGTAAGCAATGGTTTTAAACTTTACCTACTAACTTATTAGTGTTTCATTCACTGGGCTTATTTAAATAAAAAGTCTTTGTCACGTAAATACTTACCTAAGGGTATAAATATGTACCTATTTTTGCTCCCAGAACTGCAACCAGCTTACATGGCGAGCAAAGTTCACGGGAAAACTGAAATTGACTGACTGAAAGCGATGAAAACCATAAACCCGATTCAATGACGACATCGTCATTGAATCGTTAAATATCGCTGACACCATGCCTCGCAGAGCACGTGAAACTGTTGGTCCTGGTTTTCATGAAGACCTTTAACAAACTCGTTGTAGGGATTCAGTATCTCTGAATGAACTGACACTATTCTATCACGGGAATATCACTATCCCTTTGGGTTGCGGAGGTCAGACAGGCAGTCGCTCCGTGGAAAACCTATGTAGGTAGTCGACAACCAAATCCCGTTAGACTATTAAGCGAACCCGGGGTTGTAACTGGGATAACGCTAGGAAGATGATGACTACCTAATTATTTTTAATAGTTTTTACGTCCAATAACATGTGAGAGAAATAAAATTTCAATGTAGGTAAGATTTTTTAGCATGATTGTTACCGAACCAGCAAGTCATCATTTTAAATATTCACTCTCACATTATCTATGTATATAAGAGATTTGAAAAGCGTTCAAGTATAGAAGCTATACAATTTCCATTATCCTTACAGTGTAAACTTGTCTATAAAAGCTGACATATTTACTCACGCGAAGACTTGATGCCGAGCACTCTGCTATAAAACCATCATAGTTGATAGCACTTTTGCGGTAAAACACAACATTTTATTGTTAGTATATTCCACATATCTATGGCGAAAGTATCTACTCTGTTTGTTTATAATTTCGCATTTCACAACTAAGGCCCAGTGCGGCACCATTAAAGCGAAGCTAAGCGGAGAGCATTTCATTGTCAAAATATCACTCACATTTTACTCATTTAAAAAAACTCCAAAATCAATTATTATCACATTATAGTTGTTTGTGTGTGCACGCGTGTTGTTTTATTAATTGGTTTTGTACATTATTTAGAATGAGAACGATATCGATAATAGTTTGACAGTGAAAAACGCGCTGCGCTGCGCTTCGCTGTATATTTATGTGCGCCGCGCCGCCCCTAAAATGCTTTTTAGGCTCAGTTCACACCGAGATGGCAGCGGCTTGTAGCGACGCGCAGCGGCCGGCTTCGAAGAGAAGGCTTGCGGTCGCCCGCGACTGAGTAGTCGCGCGCGACTGCTCGCGCCCGCCCGCGAGTGCTCGCGGCCGCGCGCAACTCACGTCACGGCTCAGGCTCACGGTATTCCTATGCGCAGTTTATATCCTACATGAGCGGGGGTGATAGGATACTTCCAGCGGCCGCTCGCGCCCGCCCGTGCCCTCCCGCGCTTGCCCGCGGCCGCTCGCGCCCGCCAGAGCGGTCGTGCGCCGACGCTGCGCGGACGCCGCTGGAATGATCGCGAAGCCGCGAGCATTCGCACAACCTTTTCAAGCTTTTCAAGTGATTCTATGTATTATAGTCATGGTGATAAAGACTAAAATTATATGACACTGAAACTGCTCTCCGCTTCGCTTCCGGCCGCTGCCATTTCGGTGTGAACTGACCCTTAGTTCTTGCAGTGGAGATAGGTTGTTGATCGTCTTCTCCACAAACTGGGCAGGTGTCTGAGACTTTCGCCTAGATAATAATTATGCTACAGGCGTTTGAGGTTTAAGCCATCTTGGTGTCCGTTGTCTACTTTTAAAACGATAGACACGAAAGGAACACGAATTAGGATGTAAATAGATATTATGTGCACCGACAAAAAACTCAGGTTCAATATGTTGGTTAGTTGGCGATCTTCATAATATGTCTCTCGAGAACACTATAGAGAACTCTCAGACACGCAGATTTACTCACTATGTTTTCTTTACCCATTAAGCAAGCAATAATTAACAATTTAATCCGCAGGTAACTTTGACAAATCATTGGTGTGCGCATCGAGGATTCGTTAAACCATATCAATTCATCACCAAGATATCAATTGGGAGTTTGGCTGTACCAACAAGTTGTGATGTGTAAACCCTACTTTATTACTACTTTAGTCCATATAGCAGGCGACCGCAGCACTGGACGTCAGTATTGGCAGCGAGAGTATTTCCCAGGGGCGCTGTTTATAGTGATGCTGTCTTGATCGAACTGCAGTTTGGCTAAGTATCTGTGGTGGACTAGATTATCGAACGATAAGTTTTGCTATCTACGATTGTGGTAAACTATCGATTGATTTGAGAATGGTCTTGATTACATTTCAGCAAGGAGGGTTGTTCCTAGAACCGCAGGACTAAATAAAGATAGATAAAGCATGGTATTAATAACGAGTGAAACCAAAAAGGAAGACCGGGCAATTAATCAGAGTACTAGAATTATACTAGGTACCTCCATAACTTTGAGTAGGTACATTCGTCAAGTGCCGTAGCTAACTTTATTGGCACGGTGTGAGCTTCAATAACAGTGCCCTTGAAAAATTTCATTTAGGTCACTTTAACGGCCTTTTACTCAAGGGAGCATTGAGTGGAGCCTCTTCTTTTAAAAAATACTCAATTCAAATAAACCTCAATAAAAGTCCATCCTTCAGATCAGATAATTGTAAAGATAACACTGTTCTTTTACAATTTTAGCACAAATTACTTTAATAGATTAATTGGTATTGACCCTTTTTTTGTATCAGCATATTTTTCCTTTGACCTACTTTTCAAGCCTTTCTTTTTCTTAGAACAATTCTTAATGGAAATGAAAAGTAGATAATGAATTAAAACAGAACCATTTGATCTGGGTGTCGATAGTATATTAATTATAATGTAGTTTTCTAATAAAATAAAAGGAAACTAGTACAGGATAAACGATTTTCACAAACTCAATAAGATAGCAGGATAACCTGTGAGGATAACCAATCGGGATAACCCGACCTAATCAAAAATGACTCCCTCTCATGTGAGGTGTAATACTTAAGTTGCCAGGATAATAAATACATCAAAATTTTAGAATCATTGGCATTTTAGGTTCTTTGTCATGTAAAAAACTTTATTAGCATAATCAAAATAAAAAAATTGTTATTATAATTTTATTATGAATATTACAGAAAAAAAAACATTATGCTGTAAGTACCATTTATAAATGTAAGGGACAGAGGTTTTTCAAAAAAACTACTTTATTGAGTCTTTCGCTAGGAATATTTAACTAAAATCTCCTTTTTTGGTAGGTAGGCGACATAACGAGAACCATTTTTATGGTTTGTTTACATTTTATTTTTTCGTATCTTGAACAGACTATAATTACCTATTAATATTAAAATACTGTAACTAGCTTGGTCTCACACCATGCCGTTTCATGTTTCGATATATTTTTGACTATCTTGTATACTAATTATGTCATAAAAGGGAAGTAGGTAGGTACCTACCTAATAATTTAAAATACCCAATTAATTTCAGCCCATGCCTATATGCACCCTACAAATAGTAATATCTGTGGGCAAGGATGCCTCCTAATTTTAATATTTGTGACAACCCATATCTCGCGCAATATGACATTAACCCATTCCAAGCCCCTGCTACAGGTTCATAGTATTTCCTAGTTTATCCCTGTTAACAAGATTTGAGTTAGACCAAAATGTTTGACAATTGTTTCAAATGGTTTGACCATCGCTCTGTTGAAAACCTTTTTGCCTGCCTGCCTTTTAATTTTAATACACCGAAATGCTGACAATAAAACTCAAATATATTTTAATAACTTTTATTTTTTGCATTACAAAACATGAATATCAGAAATGCGTCGTTGCATTTTGTTCCTATATTAAATAAGGATACCTCCTAGATACGTACAAATAAATTATTTTAAGTTTAAACGTTAGTAGGCACTTATAATATCAATGGTATAACAGATCTTTAGATTGATATAATTCTAAAATAAACGTAAATTATACATTTGTTTGAAAACAACAAAATAAATTTACAATAAGTGATTATCAAAAAAATTACGATGATATTTCAAAAATATATATTTCAAAAGATTACGAAAAAGGTGTTTGTACCATAATTATATGTAATATGGCAACACTGGCATACACATTGCCAAACAAAAACGTGAATTTAAAAAATAAAATGTTCGTTTCGAAAAACAAACTTGCCAATTCTAAAGAGTTACTAACATTAATTATTCCTATAATACAGCTACATAAAAACCCACAACAATGGCACTTCTTGACTAATAACAATATTATCACTTCTCTAAACATTTGTAGTTTTACAAATGACCGTTAACAATTCAAATCATTTGAAAATCTATTCGAAAACCAAATCACTGTCATTTTCGAAAATCGAACCTGAGTTCAAAATGTTGCACAGTGTAAATATAGTATGAAAATTACATACACGAGAGTATTTTCAACAATTCCTGACAACCTGTCATGGTGAAATGAGACCAGAGTTTACTATTGCACCGACTGGTCTGAACGACCAAAACCTGTTACCTACATCTTAAACTAAATATTGCCCGGTAGGCCTTACAGCTCCTGGTTAGGGTCTTCAACATCATGTAGTTTGACAAGGCCGATGAAGCTTTTCTCTGGCTGCATAAGCGAGTGCCTGTCTCCTCCGGTGTTTCTAACAGCTAGCCTGTCACCTGCCTTAAGGAAGAGGGCGGCTGCTGAGAAGCAAGAGTTTGGTTTGTCTGTGTGGTCGGTTGAGTGGGTGGACTGGGCGCATTGCAGGATGGTCTCGCGGCCGTCGATCTCGGGGTTCGTGCGGTGCAGAACCCAGGAGATTATGTCGTGGCTGTCCAGGTAGTAGATCTGGGGACAAGCATGGTTATTGGTTAATTATTTTAAGAAATTTAGCACTCATGGTGCGATATGACTTGTCTTTGGTCGCAAAAATAAGCAACGTTTGCAGTGGTCTCCACTTGTTTTTGTAATCGCTTATTTACACCAGAGAGTTGCCGTGCTTAGAAAAAAGACGCATGTTTTATGTCGAAGGCCTGCGCCAGACAGCGTAAGAAGAATTGATTGACCTCTCATAGGCCCCACGCCCACGGCGACTTTTTGTAGCGATGCCGTAGCGCGTTTACTAACGTGTGTTAGTCGTATTTGCAACGCGTTACAATAGCTATGCCAACGCACTACTGCACACCTACTGTATCGATGCAAACGTGCAAAAGGTGTCGGACGACATCGGGGAGAGAACGGTGGGAGGGTGGGGCGTGAGTTTTTGTGCCGTTACTGAATCGCGTTTGCATCGCGATTGAAGTGCGACAGTATCGCGTTTGCATCGTGACTGAAGCTGGGCCTGTTGGCGAGGACACAGCTAGCGACTGCTTCGCGACGTTATCGATGCGGACGCGCGACAGCATCGATACAAAAAGTCGCCGTGGGCGATGGCCCATAGGAATAAAAACGAAGGTCAAAATGTTATTTTCAGCAAACCCCAAAGATGTGTTGTTGTGTTCGCGATGCTAAGATTATCCGCGCGCCTCTAGCGGCGAATTTGGAAGTTGTCCGGGCACAACACTTTTGACAGCTTTCAATACAAATTTGCTTCGAGGTTATAGTGGTAATTGTATTAAGCTGTCAAAAGTGTCGTACCCGGACAACTTCCTCCTTCCTAGTTAGAATCTTAGCATCGCCAATATTGGTGTTGGCCACAGACATAGATCTACATAGATAACGCAAATGCATGCACTTCGCGTGTCTGAACTCCGACCAAGCGTCGAGCTTGGTCGCCACTAACTTCAGTCCCCGCGCGTCTGTTTTACCGTTAAGTAAACTTTATTCACATTACGTTGCCGCGTTTGCTTCGGACGTTTGATCTGACGTTGTGTATTAGGAGACGATGAATATCGCACAAGCGATACTGTCGCGCATCGCTTCGACTTCGTGATACAGGCAACGTCACAGTAGGTATTAAAAAGTCGGCACGCTTGGTTTCAATACAAATCGTGATAATTGCGTTATCTATGTAGATCTATATCTGTGGTGTTGGCTAATAGTAATAAGCCGTGCGTAAAACACCCAGTTATAATGAAAGCACGTTGCCATGGTGATAAAACAAAAGCTACACCAAAAGATTATTGCGCCTTGTGGCTCTCAACCTTATATTAACAACTTTGAAAATTAACGCGTAAATATTATTAAGTCTAAGCTTTCTATAATCACAGAATTAAGCCTGTTCTACCCATACCCCAATAATAATGAATTGTTATTTTCATCTATATGTTTCGAAGAAACAATGCTACAAGCTACAATCATTTTAACTATGAAAACAGTCTCACACTGTCGGTTCTAAGAAGTAATTAGTTAAGTATTTTAGTTAATTAGACCTTTGATCGTGTTCAAGTGTGCGTAGACTGTCTCTGTAACACACGATTATCTAGGCTCTTCGTTGTCTTAGTTCATGCTTCTGTTTAAAGTTTTGCTACAATATACATATAGATACGCTTATTAAATACATTGCTTTTTAGTGGGCATTTTTTTAAATGTGATTGACGTGAAGATAAATTCAACACTACCACTCAGCACCAAGACTTTTATGAACTAATTGAAACAATGGGAAGGAAATTGGAATTGCAGATGTCTTAGTTTAATTAAATTTGGATACGTAAACAATCCATGATTCGAATACGGCAATTATTCGAATCAAAAATGTATAGGTGAGCCATTCCGTGAAAAATTGTACCGTTACTAAGGGGACAAAACGGACAATTTTTAAATTTAATTTTTTGTTTTGTTTATGAATCGATGCGGCATTTATCATAGTTTAAGAAAAATATATAGTTTATAACTAAATAGTACACAGTTTAGAAAAAATGGGCTTTCAAACATGATCCATGACAAGAACCTGTCAATTTAGTAACGGGCACTAACATAATATTTTATCAGCAATGTAAACTATAATTTACAAATTCTTAACGATGTTTAGTTAAAATACATATACTCTTTTTGAAATCAATTTTACTTACCCTATTTGAAATATATTTCTAGCTTTAAATCACATATTAAAATACTTTCGTCACGTTTTTGGTCAGTGCGTCTTATATTTTTAACTTTGTAGTTAATTTGGCTCCTTGAAAATGCTTCAAATTATTTTAAATGAAAGTCAGCACCATAATCTGTTATATTTCATCCCAAAATAAACCATTACTAGTAATAAATTCCACTTTATAGCCTAAAACTGGGAATATAAAATTGTGACAGTGACTTCGTAGGAAATGTCATTGTGACTAAATTGAAACATATTTATATTATATTTACGACTAAAGGAACATATAGCTGACATTAAACACAAACACTCGACGAAGTCTACTGTGTGTGAACATGTAGAACAAGGAACCAACCATTACTTGCGATTTGATAAACCACAGATACTCGCAAAAGAACACCGCTTTATTCCAAGAAAGATACGAGAAGCTATTGAAATTAAAAAACATCCTAATTTCAATAGGGAAGATGGTTGGAATGTTCCTCCAGCTTGGGACCCTTTATCAGGCTAATGAAACCCAAGAAGGACAAAGTCACCAGAAGACATCAAGACACAGTGAGCACATTCTGCGTAGATAGTAACACCAATAGTTGAAAAATGTTCGGGTACTTTGAGATAACTTTTAAATTCAAGACAATGACAAATACCACCTCAGTCTGCCGTGAACATGAATCCTGTAAAGAATTCGAAACGTCGGCTAGTAATAAAAATGTAGTTTCTAGATCATTCGGTTTAAATGTAATAACAAGTGAAACCAATATAACGCGATAAAATCCGTAAACTGTAGTTTAATTTCAATGTGTAACATTCGCGTAAACCCAAGAAAATATTATATCTTAGTTAACTTTTACTATCGTTTTATTTACGGAACAGATTGGCTTACATTATTGTAGGTATAACTCTTAAAACCATAAGCATTTATTTTAAAAATAATAGTCAATTAGGATTTATTTTTTGTATTTGTTTCCCTTTTAGAGTTACTACGTGAACTTATTAATAATGGGAATATACCAATATTTGTGGATATTGACAAAGTTTTATCTATAAAATGATCTTATAAAATGCTTTGATGATGGACTTCAATGGCCTTGGGAAAAATCCATTTTATTTTTGTATGCAAAAACGCAGTTGCTGCTGAAGGTTTACGACCTAACTTAAAGTCGCAACGACAATTTGTTATTTTGATTAAGGCTTAGATTATTTTGTAAAGGATAGTCTCTCGCTACATTCCTTATGTAAGGCAAAAGTATAGCTTAACCGGAAATCGGTCAATGCATGGCTCTAAAGGTAAAAGTTTGTTAAGGTTTGCTTTTTTATTTTTTTAATTATTAAACTTGTTATGAACACCTTATAAATATGTTTCAATTTAGTGACAATGACATTTCTTACGAAGTCACTGTCACAATTTTATATTCCAAGTTTTAGGCTATAAAGTGGAATTTATTACTAGTAATGGTTTATTTTGGGATGAAATATAACAGAATATGGTGCTGACTTTCATTTAATATAATTTGAAGCATTTTCAAGGAGCCAAATTAACTACAAAGTTAAAAATATAAGACGCACTGACCTAAAACGTGACGAAAGTATTTTAATATGTGATTTAAAGCTAGAAATATATTTCAAATAGGGTAAGCAAAATTGATTTCAAAAAGAGTATATGTAAATTATAGTTTACATTGCTGATAAAATATTATGTTAGTGCCCGTTACTAAATTGACAGGTTCTTGTCATGGATCATGTTTGAAAGCTCATTTTTTCTAAACTGTGTACTATTAAGTAATAAACTATATATTTTTCTTAAACTATGATAAATGCCGCATCGATTCATAAACAAAACAAAAAATTAAATTTAAAAATTGTCCGTTTTGTCCCCTTAGTAACGGTACAATTTTTCACGGAATGGCTCACCTATACATTTTTGATTCGAATAATTGCCGTATTCGAATCATAGATTGTTTACGTATCCAAATTTAATTAAACTAATACATCTGCAATTCCAATTTCCTTCCCATTGTTTCAATTAATTCATAAAAGTTTTGGTGCTGAGTGGTAGTGTTGAATTTATCTTGTGTCTCTCTATCTCATGAACAGGATTCATGACTGTAAAGAATTCGAAACGTCGGCTAGTAATAAAAATGTAGTTTCTAGATCATTCGGTTTAAATGTAATAACAAGTGAAACCAATATAACGCGATAAAATCCGTAAACTGTAGTTTAATTTTAACTAAGATAGTCAAAAATAGACCACCCATCTATTATGATTAATATAATTAAACAGAAACACATAACTCCATCTTAGTTGTTGTCGGTAAAACATACACCACGAAAACTTGGCCTTATGTGTCCATTTCGTCACAATTATTCTTCCCCTAATATACACTAAATAGACGTGACGAACTCCGCTTACTAATAATAATGACGACAACACTCAATATTCTTTGTTCTTTTAGAGAAAATCATTATTTCACGACACACACACATACATTAGGCATAATTCGCAAATAAAATAATGTTTTAAGAATTTACCGGTATCACGTTATCGCTGTGACTATAGTGGACTTCTTATTCGACTACGTGTTAAAAACACGGCTTTCTTTCCATTATATTAGATTCCATTATATATTTATTTTTAAAGATAATTATCTATACTGTACATAAAAAAAAATTTTATTCAATAGAGTGTGAGATAGTCTTGTAAAGTGTTTGTAAAATTATGTGACAGTACTTTTTTCTTCCGTTCAATTTTTTACGGAATGGCTCAGATTCGAATGCATAGTATTCAACCAAATAATTTACTGTTTGTATTATTTAATTGTATATTAGATAAAACGAAAATACTTTAGTGTACACAAGCAATACAGGATTCCAATAACATAAACACTAGTGACACACGGGCGGTCTTATCGCAAAATGCGTTTTTTGCCCATGTGTGAATTTGTCAACTGTGATGTGTGTAAGACGCATCACCTTAGACGATGGCCTCAAATCATGGTGGCACAATACCGATGGCATAAACACGTACCTGCACATATACAAGGTAGACCCCAGTGTGGTGCACGTGCACATGTCCGTTCCGCGTGAGCGTCGGGCGCGGGTGCGGCGCGGCCACCGTCCACGGCGCCGGGTACCACACGTCGTGCGGCGCGCCGTGAGCCACGCGGACTAGACCGTTACCTGGCATTATAACACTAATCAGTAATTTAAGTAAGTAAGAAAGAAGTAAGCAGCAGGACATGCCACAGTTGCTGTTCTGATCCTCCTGCCCAGCTGTGTGCTCATAGGCCGAGCTGATGGGGCAACAGACAAAGCCATAGCTGTGGCAGATTATTGGTCGCACACAAATTAGATTGCTCTTGATAAGACAAGAAGAATAAGTTAAGATAAGGGTCCAGGAGGAAGGGAAACACTAAAGCGGACGTTATCTGACCAGATTGAAGAAATCATACAAAAGGACAGGTTAAGAAGTAAACTAAAAGCAAACTAAAGAGCATACATGATAAATTTGGTGAGAGTAAATGAAGCAAGAGAGACATGGCAGGATCGTTGCAAATGGCTGTCTGTAGTCTCTGCCTACCCCTTCGGCAAACAGGCTTAAGTCTATGTATGTATGTATGCAGTAAGATTAGTTAAAATATACATTATCGGAGGTCTGAGATGTGATAAATAATACGGCCCGATTTCGTATACCGCACATGAGGGTAAACCCGATACCTCTCAAACAATAAATGTATATCCTACCTATCACATAGAAATCTGCAATATTCTCTTCCTATACCGTCACTTATGCAAATTTTTAGCTTCGTCGAACAGGCATGAACTAGCGGACGTCATCTCGACAAGTGTAATAAAGTTAATCTTACAGCCAAAAACGAATAAATGTTATTAGTATTGCTATGTGCATAATGACGTAATAATGACTAGCCGCACAATATTATAAAAGTACTGTTCTCTTTAGCACAGTCACACTTGACTACAAAATTCAAGCAAAATATATATTTCATAACTCATAACAAAATACCGCAATCATATCGCTCCTTTCACAGGCAATTTGCTGAATATAATTATATAAAGAAGTCTTTACATTTGTCGAAATGTGGTTTATTAAAAATGTCGCCAGCGCTGGAATACTCTCGCCGACTTAGGGCCTGTTCACGAGATCGGTCTAAGCGGCGAGCGGCGCGGCAGGGGCGATGTACATGGCGCGTTTATTCTCGCGGCGCGCGGCCGCAACGGAGTAACGCGCGCCATGTACATCGAAAACGCTTGCCGCTGCCGCCCGCCGCTGTAGGTCGTGACAGGGCCGTTAAACTCACGTAATGACATCGTTACATGGCGCATATCAAATAAATCTACCATATTTCAAGCAATTCTTCGTCTGCCTCATGAATAAATACGTTTAATAATTGATTCTACAAATAGACGTAAAGAAACGTACATTATTAAAACAAACCCGTACTTTGTATTCAATTTCATAAATATTTAGACATTTTTAATGCAAATACACGTATCCAGGCATAATAAAAATATTCTGTTTGCTTTGTTAATTTATCATGAGCTAATTATATGCCTGTGTTTAATGTTTGTAATTGGGATTGGGCTGCTAATTTAATCTTAATATATAAAATCCTTGCGTTACTGACTGACTGACAGACACGCTATAGCCGAAACTATTGGGCGCAGGAAGCTGAAATTTGGCATGTATATTCCTTGGGGACCGTAGGGGTGCACTAAGAAGGGATTTCCCGAAATTCCCACGGGATCGGCCGAAACAGGTAAATTTTAAAAAATACAGGCGTAGCTGCTGGCGTCCTCTAGTTCATTATAAAATATTTGCTTTGGCAAAGTAATTGTGTTTGTATCTGTATTTTGAATAGTCGAAACAATTGGATTTGGCGCTTGTTTGCCAAATTATTATAATATTTGAACAATGGTTTATCTATAATTAAAATCGTTTAGGAATTGACAAATAAGACTATCTTTTGGTGGAAAACACAGTAGGTCCTCGCCTACTGTGTTGTCCACCAATAAAGTGACGCATTGAGAATAGAAAGAGACAAGACGTACCGAATGTCATGTGGGTGGGGTAGTAAGCGACTGAGGAAAATACATGAAGAAAATAGCATCATAGAAAGAACTCTACAACAACCCGTCTGGCTGGAGCGCGTAGTACATTAGGGTAAGTCAAATTATATTGACTAACAATGCTATTATGACAGAAATGAAGAGAAGCCTATGTCAAATGGAGTGCGAAAAGCTGGTGGATGACCAAATACATACCTACCTGCGTATTGTGTAAATTTACTTGTAACCTATAAGCATCCGCAAAGCTCAATGTTATCTGAGCGGTATTTTCTTCAACTCCACTATAATATTCAACACATTTGTGACAAGAATACACCAGAAAACAGTAGTAGTATTGTAACATCTTCTCACCTTTATAGTGTTCGTGTATTTCAGTGCTCAGATGAGATGTGTTGCCGTGGAAATGCGCTGCGATGAATGGTCGACGCGCTCCTTCCTGGAAACCAAAATATGTATTGGTGAAACGCATTTGGTGTGAAATGGAATGCTCTTTGAGTTGTTTATAATGCATAGAATGCGGATATACCCTCTCGAATGTATTCGGCCTTTGAAAGCGTAGGTTGTATAAATTTGTTTAGCTTCAATATCTCGCTTTCCTAGGTATAATTGGCTAGGTCGCTATTTTGCGAATCCTGTAACCTATAGGTCCTGTAATCCTGTAGGATGAGAATTTTGCTCAATTTGCAGCACAGTAATTAGTTTTGTATGCAGTTTCTGAATAGGTTTTAAAGCGCAAAGCGCAGCGTCATCATTTGTGTGGGTAGCGGAGCCAATTTCTGTGCAGATATGCACATAGATGCAATTTAAGCTCGGAGCACCAACCGTACAACAAGATTCAATTTTCCATTTTCTGTAAAAATATCTGTTTTAAAGTGAAATTTTGCTGTTTCAAACTCTGAAAATGCTAGTCTCAAAATCGTCAGTTTTTTCTCGAGCTTAAAGTGTGATTATGGGCTAAAGTGTCACCCTTCAGTCGTCCCATGTCGTGTGAAATATGTATTTACCAAGAATGAGAATAAGGATTGGTAAATACCTTCCGTCGTTCTCTAAATCTTAGGTGAGCAAAAGAGAGGGTTGCTAAAAGGAAAAGACATGAAATCGGCTTTGGTAGTGTATTACTTACCTCGTATTCGCTATTCCTCGCTGTTCTAGTGACGGTGTGTAGAGCCATCTTGTTTGGAGAAGATTCGGCTGGAGAGTACTTCTTGGTCTTGCGTCTGAAACAATTACAAAGGATCTTTAGTAGAGTATTGGGTGGAATTTCAGTGAAAGTGGAAGACCAGTCCTAAAGTGCAGTGCAGAAATGGTGGTAAAGTTCATATAAGGAGGCATATAACGTAATAAACACAAAACTACAGAACGGATTTTAGTTCAGTTTTCACCAATAGGTAATGTAATTCTTGAGGAAGGTTTAGGTGCATAATCATACACCTACACCTTCCTCAAGGCGAAGAATAGTAGAAGATATAAATTAATACACAAACACAGATTTCAACATAATTATTGTGTTTAGCATGATATGAAAGTTTGCTACCATCTTCTACATTCATCCTTAAACATAATTTATAACACATTAAAGCAAATACATATTCAATGTCCTACATAGTACATAGCAAAAGTACACGTGTGTATGCAGTAAGTAGCCGTGCCTCTAGCTTAAGTGAAATGCATTTTCATTTGCGGCGGTAATTCAATTCCCTCTCTTGAAGGCAAAGAGAACTGCGGCTTGTGGTAAATAATCGTACATTTCTCTTGCTGGTAAGCTGTTACCGTAAACTATATTACTTTGTAAGTTACCCAGCAGTTGCTAAATTGAAATGTTTAATTACAATGAACTTGTAACTTAAATTGTTCGTATAATCCCTGCGGAAGCTTAATTAATAAAAGAGAAAACTGCCAATGAAAACTGTTTTTCACTTTCAGATCTACTGGTTTAATTACTTTTATAACTTACTCTACTGAATAATTCCTGTGTGAATACTTAAAATTATGACCGTCTCATCATCATCAGCCCTTTACACTGTCCCACTGCTGGGCACTGGCCTCTTCTCACTATGAGAAGGGTAAGGCCATAGTCCACCACGCTGGCCAAGTGCGGGTTGGTAGACATCACATGTCTTTCGAGAACATTAGTGAGAACTCTAAGGCTAAGAACTCACGGAGCGATTTTCACCCGCGACCGCTGCGGTTGCGGGCCCGCAGCTTCTGTAGAATGCAGATATATATGTAAAAAATTAAAGCAAAACTCACGACGCGATTTTCGCCCGCGGCGTGTGCGGTTGTTTGCGGTTCCCGCTGCACCGGCGGGCAACTAGTGGAATCGTGCGGGCCGCGGTCAACCGCAGCCGCGGCGGGCGGCGCCCGCGCGCTCTGCGGTCGGTTGGCGGGCCGCGGTCGCGGGCGAGGGGCGGGGTATACAGAAATCCAACGTCATTTTGCACCAGCCAGTGACTTGTGGCATCGTGACAAATGTTTGTGCATGTTTAAAATTAAACAAACATTATAAAATGGATATTGAAATCGATCTACTAATTACTTACGTCTTGCAACCGCCCGTCTTGCGATCATCGCCCGCCACGTCTGCGGGCGATGATCGCAGCCGCGGCGGCTAAAAAACCGCGCAAATAACCGGTCTCGTGAGTTTAGAAATAAAACCGCAGTTCCACAGCCGCGGCGGTCGCGGGAGAAAATCGCTCCGTGAGTTCTTAGCCTTAGACATGCAGATTTTTTCACGATCGATGTTTTCCTTCACTGATAAGCAAGCGCTAATTAACAATTTAATACGCACTTAACTCCGAAAAGTCATAGTTGCGGGCCGTGGATTCGAAGCCGAGACCCACTGCGTAGCAGGCTGTCGGTCTCTCCACTCAGCTATCGCTGCTTGCTGACCGTCTACGACAGTTTAATTTCATGATGGTATGTAAGGTTTATGCAATTTTGTATTGCCAACTTTACATATATTTCTTTAAATTAATCCTGTGTAGCGGACGATTTTGCATATTTATTGAAACAACCGTCAGAAAGATTTAAACATCTATTTGAGGATCATATGAAGTGTTTTTGCGTATGGAATCGAACTCTGCCCACACAAGTTACATAAATATTGTCTGTGCCTAAACAGCGAGGTGACCGCTTATACCACTACGTAATCCGTACAATTTTGAGCTTTCAATACCTGATACTTTAGTCAAAAAAAAGGTTGTCCCAAGGCCTACTGGGACAAAAAGTGGACATAAAACAATGTCAACCATAAATGTCTTAACATATTCAAAGTAGTTGCTCAGTGTCATTACTCGAAGTCTTCCCTCGACAACTAACTACGTAATAATGCTGAACAAACTAACTCAAGTATAATTAGTCCAAAGAAGCACCGGCCAACATTCACCAAGCGTTATGAATATTTACGTTGGTGTCTCTGCTCTGGTCTCAATCCTGGTATCGCATACAAAACAACACTTGTTTGCATTTCACTCATAGCCTTTTTAAATTAGTGGCGAGCCATTGGGGAGGGCTATATCCAGCAGTGGACTTTGGTAAGCTGATGATGATGATGATGGTCGTCATCGACCTAAGGTTACCCGGTTTGCATCTAAGGCTTATCATCTTGTCTCGTGGTTCGCTTACTAGGCTAACCATATGATGATGATGATAGCTTGATTAGACAGAATATGAGCTTTTCCCCAAAGCGATTGCCGTCTGAGCTCTTTCTCTATTGATTGTTCATATTATTTATGTATATAAGACTAGAATTTGTATTGTCCGGTCTCTATATTCCCATTTCTACAGTCATACACATATGGCAGTAGCTATCGATATATCAAAAGCTTTGACACCCAACAATCAGGACATCTTAATATATAAAATCCTTGCGTTACTGACTGACTGACAGACACGCTACAGCCGAAACTTTTGGGCGCAGGAAGCTGAAATTTGGCATGTATGTTCCTTGGGGACCGTAGGGGTGCACTAAGAAGGGATTTCCCGAAACTCCCACGGCATCGGCCAAAACGGGTAAAATAAAAAAAATGCAGGCGTAGCTGCTGGCGTCCTCTAGTCATCTTATATTTCTTGTAGGTATATTAGTTACTTTTGTGATCTGCAGCACGTACCCATACAAACATAATTTACCTCAACATTTCACTCTATGGCGCTTTACTATTATTTACCAAAGACAACTTTAATATGAAATACATGAGAATCGAGGCGCGTGTCCTCAACTATTCCTCATAAGTTGTACCTTTGTAGTTATGGAACTACGAACTACTGCCATTAGTGAGAAGTTTCAGTTTATTTGCCCTACCTGTGAACGCTTCATATTAGGAACGTCGTCCACTTAAACGAAGATGTAAGGCGAGTGGTAAGATAGAGCAGATATAGAAACATACACACACACAATATAACATTTTGATTTTACAACTTTAATACTTGTCTAATGCATTGCCAGTCAAATTAGGGAAGTAAAATAAGTAGTCATATACAAAAAGTAGGAATCTCAATTATCATCGCCATTAAAATTGTAAACTCTGGATCTAGAACAAATATGCCGACTGTTACTGGAATGTTTAGTAGTACATTATCTAAATTAAATTCCTTACCGAGTCTTTGTTATATGAACATGTATACTAGTTTTTACTAAAGAATTATCGATCTATCTTGTATAACAGTGGCGAAAACAATAACTGAAATCATTTTCACACATTTATTTTGCAACAACAACTCTATCGTGAACAGGTCTATTGTGAATACTATTGCAGACAACTGAGTAATGTGCCATGCCTAGGGTAGGTACTATAATTTGAATAGATAAAACCTTTACCGACCTAAAAATCACATTCAATAATAAACCAATGGCGAACGCTAGCAGTTCGATCAATGGTAAATAGTAAAACGTGCAATAAAACTTCCAAACACAGCCGTTACTTATCTCACTTATTTTGCTCCAACTTCAAACAGAATAGACATTTTCAAGTGCAAGTGACTTAGCTGTCTGAAATAATGGCCCACTTCTCAACAACTTTGGTAATATATAACTAAGTAGGAAGTAAGACGGAGGATTTAAAGAACTGTCAACTTGCTTGTAACTAACGTAAATTTACGAGTAGACGCCAACTTTAGTGTATCTCTATGATTTAATGTTGTTAGGAAATGAATGAAGTTGTTACGTAGCTGTGTGAGTGTTGCTTCCATTGCTTAGAAAGAAGGAAAGAGAGAGAGAGGGTGAATATTTTATTTTATTTTACTGGTTTAACTTTTTATTTTATAACCTCCGCTTTAGGAATAATTCAACGGACACAATTACACATTTACACGGTTATTCCAGTCTTCTTCTATTATAGACAGCAAACTTCGTGAAACTGTGCTCTATGTACATTTTTTGTTGACTACGGTGGTGGACTCTCCTTATGAGCCGTCTCAACTGACGCCAACCCGGCCAGAGTGTGATCCACCGGGCTTGAGACTGGCGGAGGAGGTGTGTGGAGGCTCTCCCCTAAAGGCGGGGCATACCCACTAAAACCACCGCGAAGTCCCTACGGGTCCCGTGTAGCGGTGGGGTCACGCGATTCGCGGATAGCATACTTTTCCGTGACCCCACCTGGGGTCCGCCTGTGTACCTAAGCGAACTACATAAGTACACACTTTGATCATCACATTAGTTTTATTTCATTTTAAAGCTCTGATCTTTAGTTATCTTTCTTTATTTCACCACGATCTTCATTCGTATTTTTTTACTGAAAACGTGATGATGGCTTTTCATAGTTTCGTGCAACATTGATTGACGACCGGTTGGCGCAGCGGGAGTGTAAGCGACTGCTACGCCGAAGGTTCACGGATTCGATACTCGCTCAAGTCAAACATTTGTGTGCATGAACATGGATGTTTGTCTTGGTCTGCGTGTATCTATGTATAATATGTATGAATTTACAGAAAAAAGTATATATGTATGTTTATCCATTATCTAGTATCCATAATACAAGCTCTGCCAGATGGTGATGTGTGTATGTATAATATTATAAAAAAAAAACAAATTCATGACGTAATTGAGAAGACATGATTGTCTCATTCTTCTTTCAGACCTGTGCTATCTGTTTCATCCTAAGTTTTGTAACGTTTTCCCTACTTAGGGGGTGTTTAAATGAGAAACGTGGTTAAATGTTACAATAAAAATTAATTTAATTCGTCAAGTAAATCTAACATCATTTAGCAAAGCGTTTTACTTACGAAAAATTTACAATAAAATGCTATCGAAAAGGTATAGACAGGGTCGCGTGATTCGGCGATGGTAAGGAGTTTGTTGAGGGTCCGCTGCCAGGTCGTCCAGGAAAGCTGGTCACTTAGCTCGTCTGCCTGCAGGCGTCAAAAAGGATCGGGCGCAGCCAGCGCTTCAGTATTTATAGTCCGTTGCAGGGCGCGGGCGGCGGGGTCAACCGGGCCGAGTGATGCGTCAAGGATTGACGTCACAGTTTTATATCGACTACGAGCTTAGTCGATTATCCCTATATTAGTGGACGGTGACCTTTAGATCGTGCTCGTTAAGCTCACAAGCCCAACTTGCCTCATCAACATCAATTCAATTAAAACCTTTTGAAAGAACTAAAAAGTATAAAAGTCTCAAAGGATTTCAACTTTTAATAAGAATTTTATAAACATCTTTTTACTTAGAATCTTTTGAACATTTACTACAGACCAAAGCTTCGGTCTTGCTGAAAGTTTCTAGAAAACAAACTATAAATGAGGCGTTGAATTGAGCTTGATCTTTTGGGACTTCTGTCACCTTCAGTTTCTCTACTAGGTATCTTTATCATCTATAGCCAGATTCAGAAAAAATAATGAGTTTTGTAGTTCGTTGAAATGTCGTAGAACTTTAAACAGTCTTCAAAACCACAAGGAATCATCTATTTAAGAGTATATTGGCGCACAATTACATACCACGAAGGTGGAGGGAAGTAAAAGTCATATTTCTCCCAAAACCGGGCAAAACGGATTACACTCAAGCAAAATCGTTCAGACCTATCAGTTTAACCTCCTTCTTGCTGAAAACGCTGGAGAGGCTCACTGACAGATACCTACGGGAAGGCGCACTGCTACGCAGACCACTACACCCGCAACAACACGCCTACAGAAGTGGTAGATCAACGGAATCAGCGCTTCACTCCGTAGTGGGGACCATAGAGACAGCGATATCTGACAAACTAATGACCTTAGGCGCCTTCATTGACATAGAAGGCGCCTTCGACAAAACTAAATTCACCAGCATTAGCCGAGGCCTTGACAAGTTCGGAGTTGAACAAACCGTCAGTGGCTGGATTGATCAACTCCTGAAACAAAGGGCTATTTAATTCACGGTTAACACCACCACAAGGGGGATAGTAGCAAAAGGCTGCCCACAGGGAGGTGTCCTATCACCCCTGCTTTGGAACATAGTGGTAGACGATCTGTTGAGAAGCCTGAATGACAAATGCTTCTACACGGTCGGCTACGCAGATGATATAACCATCCTAATCAATGGAAACTCGGAAGACATGATCCATTATCGGATGCAAGCAGCCATCAGGATCATGGAACAATGGTGCAACCACCATGAACTGACGGTCAACCCAAATAACACGGAGCTAGTACTTTTCACTAACAAAAGGAACACCCGTATGACCAGAAAACCAAAACTTTTTGGCACGGAGCTTAACCTATCGAGTAAAGTCAAGTACCTGGGCGTAACACTAGACTACAAGCTCAACTGGAATAAACACATCACCACTAAAACCACAAAAGCATGTACAATCTTCTGGCAGTGCAGGAAAATAATAGGCAAGAAATGGGGTCTCAAACCATTCATCACCCTATGGATCTACACTGCCATAATACGCCCCATACTTACATACGGTGCAGTAGTGTGGTGGCCACGCACTGAACTAAGCACAGTCAAGAGCAAGCTGCAGAGCATACAACGCCTCGCCTGTCTGGCCACAACAGGCTGCACGAAAACAACTCCAACGGCGGCATTGGAGGTGCTTCTCGACTTGCGACCATTGCACCTCATCATCCAGCAGGAAGCAGGTGCCGCCGCGATCCGGCTCGATAAGTTCGGGCTTTCGAGAAGAGACGACCGAATAACCCATGCACGCCTGAAACGGACATTAACTAACGAGATCCCGATGCTAGATGCAACGTGCGACCTCATACCTAAAACCTTTGTCTTTGACAAAAAATACCGCATACAACTGCAAGAAGAGCACAAGGATAGCTCTGGTATACACGAAGTTAGAGTATACACAGACGGCTCAAAAACAAAGCATGGGACAGGTGCCGGAGTATTCTCCTATGACTTGAACATCAATCTCTCAACATCGCTTGGTAAACTCAACACCATCTTCCAAGCTGAATGCGTTGGGATTATAAGGGCGGCGACGGCGATCGCGGCCAGTAACGTGAGTAACGTGTCAATACGCATCATCACAGACAGTGCCTCAGTACTACAAGCTCTCGATGGCAACTGCTTTAACAGCGGCCTAATTATGGAGTGCCACCAAGAGCTGCAGAAAACTGCAGCGAGGAATCGGGTCACGCTCCAGTGGATACGAGGACACAGTGACTCCACGGGCAATGACGCAGCAGACCAACTGGCAAGGAAAGGTTCGGACATAACAACTCTGGGACCCGAACCAACTGTTCCGATACCTTTCAACCAACTAAAAACGTGCTTACGCGAGAGAACCCTACAACAACATGAAAAAGAGTGAGCAGAGTTAAAAGAGTGTAGGCAATCTAGATGCCGTTCCCCAATTAGATAAACGACTCTCGCAAAAACTGTTGCACTCCAACAGGAAAACACTCAAGCATCTGACTGGCATAATAACCGGCCACTGTCCACTAAACAAGCATCTCTACAATATCGGCGTCACGGACAGCCCACTATGTAGGGGCTGCATGGAGACCAAAGAAACACCCGCTCATGTGATCCTATATTGTACCAGCGTGAGCGACCAACGGACGAGGTTCCTGAACAACCCCAGAACCATGAGCGAAGCCATACGTAACACTGGTCAACTCATGGCCTTCTGGAAGGAGCTTGCATGGTATGAGTAGCAGGCGACAACCGTGTCCCTGCTAAAGCACAATGGCCCAATTAAGTGGCTAAGTGCGGAAAACACCTGTCCAACTAACTAACTAACTAAGAGTATATTGGAGTAGTAGAAAATATTTATTTCACTTCCCTCCTTACATTGGTAGCTAAGTAGCTATCAATGTCTAAGACTATCGATATAGACTTTATAATTATATACACAAGAAGAAAGTCTCGAACGTTTCCACATCGACCGTAAATACAACTACAAACTTACGATACGGATCAAGGAGACAGTAAAGTTGAAACTGAATTGAAGTGGATATTTTATGTTTATATTCATCCCCTCGTTGGAAGCAATCCAACAGGATTGTCCCGACACTATCTACAGTACCTATCTACTCCATCAACGTATAAACAATGTTTACCAACGTCAGTTAAACTGCTATTTAAAAACACCCAATCAACTTGACTTCATTGCTTGTTTTCCGAACATTATTTCAGAATTAAAATAGCGACGCTTTGAGATCGAGTAATTCATTTTGCGCTTCAAAAGAGCATTTCTTTTGGAGAGCGAATTCAATAATGTTTTGAAAAACAAGACATGATATATTCATAAGGATGGAAGATGGGGGATGGAGAGAAATTAATACCTACTACACAAACAAAGGACTCCAGAGAGTGTACATGCTTATTAAACTAGTTTGCTGATCGTGAGGTCCCGGATTCGATTCTCAAGTCGGGCAAAAGTGTTGCTGAGTTTTTCCGAATCTTTAGTAGCAGCACGGCGTCTGGTAATGTGCCTGGTAACGGCAATAGGCTTGCTCCTTATTACGTACGGGTATAATATTCCACCTTTGCCGGGAAAGTACCCCTCCGGGAAAGTACGTGACGATAAAAAAAGAGCGCCTCTCAAAAGAAGGTCGGTTCTCAATCCTGAGACTCTTACCATTTTTAGTTCTAGGGTTTCTGTATCGACAATGTGTTAACCGCGCTTCGTGTAACCGTGTCCCTACGTTGGACGTCAAAGGACACTGTGGTGGTTTTAGAGAGTAGGCCAGAACGTCCCTAAAAATCTAAAGATTTTTGTGACGAAACCGTCCATCTATTTGTCAAAAATTATCGGATACCAAATAAGGCCTACGGTTTCTTTACATTCGATATCTATACAATTTTTTAATAAGTCCCATGTTCAACACTAGCCCTCAGGTTGGTGCTCACATTAAAATTTTACACAGACAAAATAAACAAGCCATCTTTATTTTGCACTTATCAGGTGATTAAGAATAAAAAATGCATGACTGTGGGATAAAATATGCTCAGTTTAATCTGCCCGTTGTCAAATATTAATTACTTTAAAGTACCACGGCACTTTGTATGTTTGGAGTTCTGAACTTCATTTTAGCTACGAAAAGTTTGAGATGAAAAAACAATGTAATTACGATACACGAAAGTACCGGCGTCAAAATATTTTATACAAAGTATTGTAATTTTGATTAAGGGTTTTGGTAGTATAAAACTACGAGTAATAGTCTTGGGTATATCTTGATGATTCGATATGTTTTTAGTACATTGTAGAATACTAGCAGATGATTGTCAGAGGTGCTATTAAATTGTGCTAATGGAAAATTTTCCCTGCGATGGACGACTCACTCGAATGCGATCACTTTATGTTCAAACTCTGACTCGCTCCCTGGTGACGCTCTGGTCGACTTCAGGAGGATTTCATTCATTTCTGATAATTGTGATCACCGATGTTTCTACCAGTTGATTCCCATCTACACCCCAGTGTATAGTTGCTTTTTGCTTTTACTTCTTGATAGAAACTGCTCGTAAGACAGCGTACAACAGGGCGATAACACGATACCATTCTGGGAATTCTATTCTATTGAACACCAATATTACCAAGCGTACCTCGCTACTCATAAATTTAGTTCACGTTTCAGCTAGTAGGTATATCCGAAGTGTTTGCTTCGCTCGCGGCTCACGGCGCGAAGTAAGTGTCAATAAAGTTCGCTAGCGATTCGCCACGTGGCGTCGATATTGTGATCTAACAAGTTTACACACACAATGTTTACTGTCGACCATTTCTAGTGGATCATGGAGCTTATTTGGGTGTTATGCGATTATTTGATATGTTGAGGTAAATAACGTGGTTGTAACGTTGTTTGATGAACGTGTTTGTTTTGTTTAGCTCTGGAATTATAGTTTATGTTTTTTTCCATGCTGCTAAGCTTAAGAAGTAAACATTATATTGCCAGCACCATGAACAACACTTTTTTTATTTATAGCCGTTTCGTCATGTTATGAATTGATAGTTCCCACATAATAGGGGACGAGCCTATTGCCGTTACCGGGCACATTGCCAGACTCCGTGCTGCTACTGAGAATTCGGAAAACCCAGTAATACTTTTGCCCGATATAGGAATCGAACCAGGGACGTCCTGATCAGCAGTCGTGTACGCTATTCACTGGGCCACTGAGGCAGTCAATGAAAAACACTGTGGATGACATTTGTGATGTGAATGTGTGCTCAGTAGTCCAGATGTTCTTCGAGTTCGTATCTCACAAATTTCTGTTGGATGCCATGTCGCAAAAAATTATAGCACATCAGGATGTATCACTTGAGGTCCTAACGATACTCCTAACACACAAATCTGTTCAGGCATTTAGACGTTACGGAGACATGAATAAACACATACGATAAAATCTAAAAACGTAGTTCAATTTCCATAGGTACATACATACATGAACCCTGAACATTTAGTCAGTCGTGTAAGAAACTGTGTCAACAAGCTTTAAATATCAGTGGGAGTGACGAGTGAATCGACAGCATTTATAAACCGATACGGGATCGTATTTCGTGACCGCCATTAGTTTAAATGATATATGTGGGAGTGATAAAACGTTTAGTGTTATTACTGACGCATTCTCAAACAATTAAGTTGTAACCGATCTCACTAATTGTTTCAGATAGCGTACTGGGATTAAGACTTTTAATTATTTATAATCAATTCTGTATTCAGTGAGACCGTAAAATTAATTAATGTATGTCGTAACTCGTAAGGAATTAGTGTGTATGTGTTTATTTAATCTGAAGGAATATCTGAATTAATTGATATAGTAGCTACTTTCAGCTTGAATGTCTAACCGCTAACGCTATCAAAGTAGGGTACTGCCTCAGACCATTTACTATAAGATTTTTATAAACTTCCTAATAAATTTCGATAAGGAATATTGCTACTTCTAGTGATGCTTTTTGTTGGCAACTTAGGCCCAATTTTCTAGGCTAACTAGATTTCAATGAATAAATGGGCTATTTAAAGAGCGGGACATTTTTCACATGCAATCCTAAGAGATAGCTACATATATTCATAAGCTTAGCCCAGTGTCAGGTTATTTGTGGATACTGACCTCCTATAACGCCCGTCAAAGATATTCATCTTAATATATAAAATCCTTGCGTTACTGACTGACTGACAGACACGCTACAGCCTAAACTATTGGGCGCAGGAAGCTGAAATTTGGCATGTATGTTCCTTGGGGACCGTAGGGGTGCACTAAGAAGGGATTGCCCGAAATTCCCACGCAATCGGCCAAAACGGGTAAATAAAAAAAAATGCAGGCGGAGCTGCGGGCGTCCTCTATAATATATAATAAGCGGCGATAGCCCAGTGGTGTACGTAAGGGACAGCCGAGACGATGGTCTCGGATTCGATCCCCAGGTACCCCGGGCACACACCTGTGACTTTTCGAAGTTATGTGTGTATTAAATATTTTAATTATCGCCCGCTTAATAATGTGCCCGGTAGATGACAATAGGCTCACCCCCTATTACATTGGCACCGAAACATAACTGGCGAAAAGTGGGTGTGTAATACACCTCTGCCTACCACTTCGGAGATTACAGGCATGAAGTTATGTTATGTATGATATTCATGATGACCAGGAGCGGAGTACACTCCGACGTAAATGGCAAGTGAAAATTCAGTTGATATGTAACAACTAAGGATATACAAATGCATACAGATATTATACAGATAAATTATTTAATTTCAATGTACAGTGTCAATTCAGTAATTGATTTCAATTCGGAGGTATATGTAGTCTGACAGCCCACACTTGGACAAGACTGTTGCTCCCCCGGAGGACGTGCGTTCAGGGTCAAATTAATTTGGCAAGTGTTTTGCTGAAACGGTATTGGTTGATGCAATTCGTAAATTTATTTAAAATATAATAGCTATAAGAGATGTAACGGGCGACGCAGCAGGGGTAGGCCTCCCGCAAGGTGGACCGACGAACTGGTTAAGATCGCGGGGAGCAGTTGGATGCGGGCGGCTCAAAAGCGGTATGTGTGGAGAACCTTGGGGGAGGTTTATGTCCAGCTGTGGAGGTCTCTAGGCTGTCATGATGATCGATAAGAGCGTTATCACCAAAGCAATTCATATGGGTACACACAGAGTAGTGCTGTGTTACGGCTGTGTGAGGTACCAATACAAGTAAACTTGGATACAAGTCGGAGCAAAAATGCGTTGCGTGTTCATTTGTACATGGCAAATGGCATAGCTACGAGTTTATCACCTAAAGATGCAGTTCTGTGGTGCTGTGACAATGGCAAGAATTCGAAATACGGAAAAAAGTAGTGTTGCCCAAATTCAGTCTTGGTCTTGCAGTCTTGGTCTTGTTCTTGCGTTTTTGCAAGACCAAGACCAAGACTGATCGTGCAAGACTTGAGCAAGAGCAAGCCTGCAAGACTCTTGCGTCTTGCAGCTAGGACTTAGCGCTATTTCACGGAGTAGTTAGGTGTAACAGTTCGGTGTATAGGTACGCTTAGGAATTCTATGAGACGCAAAAAACTGTATCAAAGAATATGAAAAACTGGACCTATGCGCATTACGACTAATAGGTACCATAAACATACCTACATAGCGAATAAAAAAATATCCATTAAAATCAAACTGAGTGCATGCATAGTTATGTTTTAACCATCGGCACTTTGATAATGCGGCATCAAAGGTTTTGTACTTACTTCTCAAAGAAATTTGCCGCTTTTCGGAAGTACATGGTTATGATACACGCGCCGGCGGCTTCTTTTGAAATCATATACAACAATCGTTGCCGCCGCGCCGAAATCACAACATTTGACACTATTTGATTGCCGCCACAGGGCGTAGGTAGACTCATGAAAAATAATTTCGAATTTTAAGAGTACCTACAGGTGTTCCAAAGAATAAATAAGTTTCAGAGTGCTTAGAATGAAAATGAATACATTATACTGATCACGCAAGCAGTATTATGATTAGGATAAAATGGTAAGAATAGGTAGTAGATGTCATAATAATTTATTCTAGTAAGTATACAGGGTGTCCGAGTTAGGCCCAACAATATTTAGAGGTGTTTATCTATATCAAGTTTGGAATCGTATGCGTAAATGTTAATAATGAAAGCGAAACTTTTTTTTCCATACAAAACTAAAAAAAATATTTTTTTGTGTTTTTTTCGACAACCCTAACAACTCTATAGTCGTGGTTGTGGCACGCACACACGTATACTATCACCCGTCATCCCCGCTCCTCCACGCCACCCGCGCCACGTTCAGCGCACGTGCACCTACTTAAAAAAAACTTTCTGTAAGTTATGCAATTAATCGCATGATGTAATAACTTGCATAGGTACACATTTTAACTAGTTTAATTATTATCATCATCCTAACCTTATCTGTGGTCTAATTAGTATCTAACTAAACCTAACTGGATAACCTACCTGCCTATGATTAGGTACAATTATTGATGAATAGGAAAATAAATTGCGATTATTTTAAATCGAAATGTAACAGGTGCCTAGATAGAACCTGACACATTACAAGTAATTCGCTTATCTTAATTCTAATCTAAAAATTTAGTTATCTGAATTAAAATACAATACTAAATTTATTTACCTATCATATCACCAAATAATGTCAAGGTGCATTGCTTACCTTAGGGTACCTAAACCGAGGGAGTGAGAGTGATTAAAAATACCATTACTAATTTAAATAGTAATAGACTGATAGGTAATTGCAAGACTTGCAAGACTCTTGCTGCAAGACCAAGACCAAGACCAAGACTGGGAGCGCAATACCAAGACCAAGACCAAGACCAGGTGTATTGGCGCAAGACCAAGACCAAGACTGGCTAAGTCTCGTCTTGTTCTTGCATTTGGGCAACACTAGAAAAAAGCAATCGTCTTTGTTCTCGAGAGATCATTTAGCTAGGAAAAGCCGGCATCTTCTAGAATAGGGTTTTGACATGTATAAGCGTTGTAAACAACCAAAATGCAGAAATAAATATTTCATTACATCTTGGCACATTATGCAGACTTTGCTTTTACCTATAGTGTTATCAGTGTATCAAGCTGGCGATGCATACGCGCCACGGGTGGGCTGGTAATACGTTTATTGACGCCTACGCTAAAACTATCAAACACGCTAGCAGATCTAATCATCACGGTGACATCCTGAGGCTATAATTGGATAGGTTATATAACTTTACTAGACGTCGCCAGAGGCTTCGCCCGTGTCAATTATACATATAAACCTTCCTCTTGAATCATTCTATCTATTAAAAAATCCGCATAAAATCCGTTGTGTAGTTTTAAAGATTTAAGCATACATAAACAGACAGACAGAAGACCGACTTTGTTATATACTATGTAGTGATGAGTAACTAGAGGATGCCCGCAGCGCCCGCACATTTTATTTAATTATTTTTTGGATCCCGAAGGAATTTCAGGCAATAGGGAAGTTTCCTGCTAATGAAATAAATTATAAAAGTTTCTTTATCTAATAAAACATGTCAAAATAATGGTAGTTTTATTCATCAATTAATGTTAAAACTTCATGTTACATTTTTTATTGTCAATTTATTGATAATAAGTATTCCACTTGACAGCAATAAATTATGACGTCACTATGTCATATTTCATACTTGACAAACGCCGCGTGCCGTAGCCAAAGAATACAGATTTACATAATAGAAGCGCATTTCTTAAGGATTTCGTGTGCCGATTCCAATTGGCGTGTTGGCGGGTGTCGTCAGTTCGTCTCTCTTGCACTCATAGAGACAGCTGTCACAGCGCGACTGCCACGCCGCCTAGCGGCAATTTGGGTCACAGAAAGTTTGTCTACAGAGCGCCCATAAGAAATGCGCGGCTATATAAATATCTATGCTCTATGCCGTAGCAAAGGTCGTTTTTGACATTTCAATAAAATTCTTTGATTTGACTAGTTGGAAACAACCCTATTCCTTCTGGCACCCTTACGGTGTCTAATGACCGTTCATGACACATTTCAGCTTCTTGCGCCCTATAGCAATGAATACAGATTTACATAGAAGCGCAGTTATTAAGGATTTCGTGTGCCGAATCCAAGTGGGGATTGTCTCCAGTTTAGTTCGTAGTTGGCGCCGTTGGCGGCGCTGGCGTCGTTCTCCGTCTCTCTTGCTCTTGCAGTTAACATACGCTCGAAGAACGTTCGTCTCTCTTGCTCTCGTAGAGACAGCTGCCACAGCGTGACTGCCAAGCCGCCAAGCGACAATTTGGGTCACATAAAGTTTGTCTACAGAGTGCCCATAGGAAATGCGCCTCTATGTAAATATCTGAGCTCTTTGCCTTTAGTTATGGCCGTGTGTTGTCTGTCAGTTAGTCAATATCGCAAGAAACAGTCTTCGGGCGTGTCAACACTACGCCAAGTCATGAGGGTTCGGTTCCCAGACATGCGACACACAAGTTCCACAAATAGTTGTTTCCAGTCTGAGTTACCTTTGTGATTACTTGTTTGATTATACATTTTATATTTATATTTTAGTAGACAACATTTTTTTTATAGACTCACGGCTTTATCCCCGATGAGGTAGGCAGAGGTGTTATATTACACCCACATTTCGCCATGAATGTTTAGGTAGCACTTAATAGGGGGCGAGCCTTTTGCCGTTACCGGGCACATCCTCCGTGCTGCTACTGAGAATTTGGAAAAACCTAGTAACTAGGGAATGCAAATCTGGCGAGATTTAGGCTCAAGCGAGATCTCGCGAGATTATGAAGCCAATCTCGCGAGATCTCGCCAATTTCGAGATCTCGCGAGATTGACAATGTGGATGTTTTTTTTTGTAAATAATCGCAATATTTGATTAATTAGAATAAAAATAATAACCATTTTAAGTATTATAAGAAACATGATTTATCACGATTTTTTCAATAGACTTTTATGCTTCAAACATTGTTTGACGTAGGTCTGTTATACTTTTTTTAATAAAGTTTTATGAAGTAAATTTTTACGGACGGATCTGTCAAATAAGAAAGGAAAGCAACAACCAGTCTTCGCTTCTAATTTCAAACAAAAATCTTTTAGTAATAAAACATTTCTTTTATAACAAACAAATCAACGAGAGATCAAAAAAATCTATGTTACTAAACTGAGGTATTATTATCAATTAGGTAAATAAAACTATATCTACTCAGTAGACCTTTTAGATATTACAGATTATATACATACATACATAGACGCACGCCTGTTTCGCCGAAGGGGTAGGCAGAGGCATATTAAACGTCCACTTTTTGCCAGTGTTTTGATCCCACGTAATAGGTGGCGAGCCTATTGCCGCTTATTGGGACATTTTGTTTGCCAGAGCCTCGTCCGTTGATCGGCAGGTGCACCACTTGCAGGTGAGGTTGGCTTGGGACCCTAAGTTCTTGGTGGGAATCCTATGCACCTTACAGATTATTTAACAAAATATACCAATTAGACAGACTTTTAGAAATTACAGAACCTACTTAACAAAATATACCAATCAAAAGAAAGATTGGTTCAGTTCAAATCACAAGCCATTATTACGAATTATTTTCAAAGTAGCTCCTTCAGAAGCACAAAATGTCCAAAGAATCGTCTGCTAAACGGCTTCCTTTTCTGTTGGCCAGATAACCCGCCGCCGAGAAGACCCTTTCGGATTCAACGCTAATTAAAAATTCTCGCAGTTCTCAGGCAGACATCCACGAACTGCAAAAGTTTGCCTTTTAACCCCCCGGACTCGTATAAATTCATTTAATTTTTTTATTAATGCCGATACCGACAGATTGCAACTCCGTCCGAGTCAGTTCGCGCTTCTAATAAGACGTTTTTATGCTCGAGTGCAATCTCGTAAATCTCGCCCATTTTTCGACCGAGATTAATCTCGCTAAAAAAGGCCGAGATCTCGTGAGATCGAGATTGCATTCCCTACTAGTAACACTTTGCACAACCCGGGAATCGAACCCGGGACCTCCGATCAGCTATCCACTGGACCACGGAGGCAGTAGACAAAAAATACCTTTGCTATTCTAAAGACCACTCCCAAATTAGAAATTAATACTATCTCCGCCACGACATGGCGTTTATTTTTAATTCGCGATTGTCTTTAAAAAAGCAAAACATTTTTGATGAACACCCACCACACCACTGTACATGTATATTTAGACACCGGCATTAAAACCAACTCTGTTTACTTAACTCAATTAAAAACTTTATTGCATCGCGAACTCATAAAAAGTTGGCAACATTTTACCGCGCCGGGTAAATACGTAGAGTTGTACAGGATACATTGCGATCTCGAAAACTGTGGTAACATTTTACCGCGGCAAGTAAATACGTAGAGGATACATGACGCAAATTGCGAAGTTTGGAAGGTAGTCATAAAAAATATGCGGTGGTCACGAAACCACCGCGGTATCCCTCGGGCACCGTTAGTACAGTTACAAACTAATGAATTAAAATCGCGTGGCTGAGTGCGAGCAATCTGGTTGGCTGGTTGTTTATGTATGGTGTAATGGAATGGTTGGGCTGTTTATAAATAGTTGCGAAATGAAGTAAGAATAAAATGTAATGTCTCTGTTAGGTACTTCGATTTTTTTAGGCGTTTAGGGTTAACTTTGATTTTAAGGTGTACTGCTACTGCTACACCATTATTTAAATGCTTGGAAATACTGCTTGCAACAATGCCGAATATTGGATACTAACTAGACGCAAAAGTACATGGTTCTCATCCCGAAAGATTATTTTAACCTACGCTTAGACTAATATATAAAGCTGAAGGGTTTGTTTATTTGCTTGAACTCGCTAATCTCAGGAACTGCTGGTCCGGTTTCCGGTTAAAAATTCGCTTTGCTCATTTATCGAGGAAGGCTATGGACTATATAACATCACGCTACGAGCCACGGAAGCGGAGCAGTAGTCTTAAATAACGCGGGTGTAACCGCGGGCTCATCTATTGATAATAACTACGGCAGACTAATTCTTAAATTCGTTCATTAGCTGTGCATAGGGTTCCCAACAAGAACTTAGGGTCCCAAGTCAACCTCACCTGCAAGTGGTGCACCTGCCGATCAACGGACGAGGCTCTGGCATACAAAATATCCTGATAAGCGGCAATAGGCTCGCCACCTATTACGTGGGATCAAAACACTGGCGAAAAGTGGGCGTTAAATATGCCTCTGCCTACCCCTTCGGGGAAACAGGCGTGAGTCTATGTATGTATGTATGTTCTTTAGCTTGATCGTTAGTACCAATTATGCTGTTGATTTATATCTTGAATACCTAATAAGTACCTATCAGTTTCAATATTCTCTACATATCAACGGCACCAATAATATTTGTCAATGTTAGATAATAACAAGGCACAAGTAATAAATCAATTTAATAACACCCGGCGTTGAATTGAGACTTTCAGAGAACTAAATTATGATCAAGTTAAATGTCAAACGAGGAAAAGATCTGTTAGGATTTGCTATAAGTAAGAATAATATGGAAAATATATACCTACTGTCGAAAGTTAAATTGTACTTTTTTTAATAACTTGCATTATAGGGAAAGAAGATAGGATAAATGAAGAAAACCAATAAAAAAGGTACCAGGCGAAGGCTATGGGAAAACCACTATGCTCTCTTAAATGTGTATGAACTAATAATTTTGCAACCTAATGGAAGAAAGAGGAACCCACCACGCACCCTCGGATTGACCACACCAACTATTGCAATAGAAAAAGGTTGACAATTGGCGATGGGCAACGACTGAGGCTCAGTCTCACTCCCATCGCTCCTGAGGATGCCTCGTGCAGAGGCGAAACACGTGTCGAAGAATAGTCGGCGCATACAGCGGGATACTGCAAGTCAGGTATCTTCCTGGAACCCATACCATTCCTATATCCCTTATCCTTTTAGAGGAGTTCGGTATTGTCAACCTTTTTCTATTGCAATAGTTGGGGTGGTCAACCCGAGGGTGCGTGGTGGGTTCCTCTTTCCTTCCATTAGGTTACAATGGAGTTCCGCCAAGTAACGCCTGATTCAATCAACTATAATAATTTTGCGTGACCTTCAAATGACTGAATCCTGGTACCTACTTGGTACTAAACCTCTTACTACCTTTACCTCAAAACACTGCACACGAGATGACTGTCATAAAACATCTATACAATCCATCTCAAGGCTAAACAGCCAAGTCTTTAAACCAATAAAACTAATAGCCCAGAATGATGAACTGCTGTACAATCATAATATTTCACTAAGCATTTCCGCACAAACCGATTTAGCATCTCATCCCGTGGCGTGAAAATGGCGCAATAAAAATAGCAATAATCATTATGAATCCATGAATATTTGTCATGAGTGCGACATGATGAAACCGGAGGAGGCTGCGGTCGCATTCCTGATTGCTTCGCGACGAATAAAGACGGCGACCGACTTGAGCGTTTAGTTCTAATTCTAATGTTTCAGACCGAACGAGCTTAAAGGATGTACTTGGTACGAAGTAAGTCCCAGTGGGTGTATCTTTATTATTTGACTTTTATTAACACGATTTTATCCACTTTAAATTAAAATCCTATACTCGTAACTATTACTGCTACCGTGCAAAAATTGCTAACAAAGCTAGCTAAACATTGAAGATCATGTGGCTAGTTTCCTAGAGCTCTGTATCGTGCGACGTGGAAGCTGGATGAGTTCTATGTGTCTTTGTACCGATCCACATGATACAAATAAATTTAATAGCTTTGTTGGTCAAACATTTGCAATGCATGTTTTATTAATCTTAGTACTGGTAAAGGTATTGGTAAAGCTTGACTATGTAGAATTTTGAGAGAATTAGTATCGCATCGTTGTAGAGTATAAAAGATTTAGCGCTTCAAACATTACTCAATTTAATCAATACGTGGCCTTGTCTTGCGAACTCCAATAATAGCTTATGATCACAATGCAAATGTAAGCGCCTCGTTCATAATTACTAGAATCTACACTAATATTATAAAGAGGAAAAAATTGTATTTTTGTTTGTTTGTTTGTAATGGAAAACTACTGGACCGATTTTAAAAATTCTTTCACCATTAGTAACAACATTATCTGCGAGTAACATAGGCTATATTTTATTTTGGAAAAATTGGGGTCCGTTAGATATTTGGGTTTTTCGGGTACGCGAAGTAGTTCCCTCAGGACACGGGTGAAACCGCGGGAAACGGCTAGTAAAAAATAAGTGCGGTAAATATACCTAGAGTTAGTACAGCTTTACAGAGGGGCTCCTCTGTAAAGCTCTCTCTGTTACGGCAGTGGGTGTCACAAGTCGGTGACCACCTTTGCGTGCAATTTATATCTCCAATGGAATTTGCGGTCGTCATTACTTTAGAACTAGATCTTCAGGTAGCATTAATATAATGCTCATTTAAATTGTTAAATAACTAGTTTTGTGCGTCGTCAGGGTCCAAGGGGAACCTTGCAACATGATCTTCGTTTAATGCCAGAGCTGTTTATAAGTTCATTGGATATGATGATGCTATGCCATTAGTGTTGCCCAAATTCAGTCTTGGTCTTGCAGTCTTGGTCTTGTTCTTGCGTTTTTGCAAGACCAAGACCAAGAACAAGACCGCGTATTTTTAGCAAGACCAAGACCAAGACTGATCGTGCAAGACTTGAGCAAGAACAAGACTAAACCTGCAAGACTCTTGCGTCTTGCAGCTAGGACTTAGCGCTATTTCACGGAGTAGTTAGGTGTAACAGTTCGGTGTATAGGTACGCTTAGGAATTCTATGAGACGCAAAAAACTGTATCAAAGAATATGATAAACTGGACCTATGCGCATTACGACTAATAGGTACCATAAACATACCTACATAGCGAATAAAAAAATATCCATTAAAATCAAACTGAGTGCATGCATAGTTATGTTTTAACCATCGGCACTTTGATAATGCGGCATCAAAGGTTTTGTACTTACTTCTCAAAGAAATTTGCCGCTTTTCGGAAGTACATGGTTATGATACACGCGCCGGCGGCTTCTTTTGAAATCATATACAACAATCGTTGCCGCCGCGCCGAAATCACAACATTTGACACTATTTGATTGCCGCCACAGGGCGTAGGTAGACTCATGCAAAATAATTTCGAATTTTAAGAGTACCTACAGGTGTTCCAAAGAATAAATAAGTTTCAGAGTGCTTAGAATGAAAATGAATACATTATACTGATCACGCAAGCAGTATTATGATTAGGATAAAATGGTAAGGATAGGTAGTAGATGTCATAATAATTTATTCTAGTAAGTATACAGGGTGTCCGAGTTAGGCCCAACAATATTTAAAGGTGTTTATCTATATCAAGTTTGGAATCGTATGCGTAAATGTTAATAATGAAAGCGAAACTTTTTTTTCCATACAAAACTAAAAAAAATATTTTTTTGTGTTTTTTTCGACAACCCTAACAACTCTATAGTCGTGGTTGTGGCACGCACACACGTATACTATCACCTGTCATCCCCGCTCCTCCACGCCACCCGCGCCACGTTCAGCGCACGTGCACCTACTTAAAAAAAACTTTCTGTAAGTTATGCAATTAATCGCATGATGTAATAACTTGCATAGGTACACATTTTAACTAGTTTAATTATTATCATCATCCTAACCTTATCTGTGGTCTAATTAGTATCTAACTAAACCTAACTGGATAACCTACCTGCCTATGATTAGGTACAATTATTGATGAATAGGAAAATAAATTGCGATTATTTTAAATCGAAATGTAACAGGTGCCTAGATAGAACCTGACACATTACAAGTAATTCGCTTATCTTAATTCTAATCTAAAAATTTAATTATCTGAATTAAAATACAATACTAAATTTATTTACCTATCATATCACCAAATAATGTCAAGGTGCATTGCTTACCTTAGGGTACCTAAACCGAGGGAGTGAGAGTGATTAAAAATACCATTACTAATTTAAATAGTAATAGACTGATAGGTAATTGCAAGACTTGCAAGACTCTTGCTGCAAGACCAAGACCAAGACCAAGACTGGGAGCGCAATACCAAGACCAAGACCAAGACCAGGTGTATTGGCGCAAGACCAAGACCAAGACTGGCTAAGTCTCGTCTTGTTCTTGCATTTGGGCAACACTATATGCCATGCTACTGTGATAATCGCGAATGGTTTGTGAGGTTGGATTCAAACGATATGAATGTATGGACTCTTGCTGTTGTTTCATGGAAACCTCCTATGGCCACTGCCCACCCAACCCCCTACTAAATATGCCTATGCTGACAAGCAGGCACAGCCAAAACTATTAGGTACAAGAAGCAGTGGCATGCATGATAAAAAGGAATTACTTACCCGAAATTCACACGGGATCGGGTGCATCCTCTTGAACAGTCTTTCCCTAAGTGGGCGTGACGCCTCTTTGTGAGCGCTGCAGGCCTCAGGGGCGTTAAGAGACCCAGAAAAAATGGGTCTTTGTATAGGTCTAGTACTAATGTAGAATGAAGAGTGGTTTACCTGTCCTCAGCCTTGGTCATGACCCTGGGCGCCGCGAACTCATCAACGGAGTCAGCAGACGAGTCAGGGAAAACGCTGCGTTTGTCACGGCCGCTCTCCTCAGCAGGCACCGGCTCAGCTGAAATAAAAATGACTCTTAGTGCAATGGAAGTGAGATCATTTTGCTACAAAAATAAAAAAGAATGCTTTTTGAGTTTCAAAAGTCTATCGTTTGATAGATTTTTTTAAAACTTTAAGTTAAGGTGGCCGCTTTGAGCTGACCTCCCCTAGATAGTTCTAGTAGTTAGTTAGTCTTGACCTAGTAGTTAGTTATGATTCAGGTGCAAGTATTATTCACGTGAACCGAGCCGCAGGCGAGGTTTCGTTTATGTATACTACGAAATCTTTTTTGTGACCTATCAAAGGTCTTTGACTGTGTGGAACATAATACACTTTTACTTAAATTGAAACTTAATGGTATTAGAGATACCGCACTCAATCTTGTTGCCAGCTACCTTAGTGATAGAATTCAGTATGTAGATGTTAATGAGAGTAGATCTCTAGGTTTGCCAGTAGGAATAGGCGTTCCACAGGGCTCTATTCTCGGTCCATTTCTTTTTTAAATATATATTAATGATTTGCCGTTCTTTGTACAAAATTTATGTGATATTGTTTTGTTTGCCGACGATACGTCACTCATTTTTAAAGTTGATCGTAATTTAAGTAACTTTGATACCGTCAATAACACTCTTGCACAAGTATTAGATTGGTTTTCGACAAATAATTTGGTACTCAACTCAAGCAAAACCAAATGTGTTAAATTCTCTTTGCCTAATGTCAAATGTGTTCCTACCAATATAATTTTAAATAAGGAAACAATTCAACTAGTCCGAATCAACCGTATTCTTAGGTGTAACTTTAGATTGTAAGCTTCAGTGGGGCGCCCAAATATCCTGTCTCGCAGTAAAACTTATTTCTGCAGCGTTTACAGTTAGAAAAGTAAGGGAATTCACAGATATAGATACTGCTAGACTAGTTTACTTTAGTTATTTTCACAGCGTAATGTCTTACGGAATAATGTTATGGGGTACAGCTGCTGATATACAGACTATTTTTGTCATTCAAAAGAGGGCCATACGTGCAATTTATAAGTTAGGTGCTAGAGATTCTTTACGTGATAAATTTAAAAAAGTTGAAATATTGACAGTTGCATCGCAATATATATACACCACTTTTTTTTTATTAGTACTAAAATTTTAACAGGGCACTAAGTAGCTTTAACTGATCATATTTATGTAGTTAAAAAATAAAAACACTTAGTCCCAAAACTGTCTCAAAACTGTCCACAAAAATACGTAATAATTGGTTAATGCATAACTACTAACAGTAGTAAATTATTCCATTGATAAATTCCCCCCAGTCCCTCTGCGCGCGCGCCGCGCTTCGATGCTACAAACAGTACTAAATTAGTAGCGGACGTAAGCGTGTCGATTGTTTTCGCTGCAACAGTTAATTGTTTGTCTACGTTTTTCCGACGCGATGGCTTATCAGTTCATAAAATCCCGGGAGTATGTAGCTATGCTTCGTGCGTACTTTTTGAGTGGAGGAATCGCGAGTGCAGCTGTGTACCCATGGACATCATTTTGTGAGTGTACAAAAGTAAGCCGGTTAGTGTCTAAGGATTAAAACAGCGCATATTGGACGCTTTTGACGAAGTGAAAAGACTGTGATCTGTGAATTGACAATGGTCGTGGACATTTCGAAGGACAATGGAAATACTTGTAAGTTTAGTAAATAATACCTACTTAAGTAAATAATAATTTGAGGCGGGCGTCTCAAAATCGGTCTGTGTTGAGAACTTTGAGGGAGGCCTATGTCCAGCAGTGGCCGCCTCTAGGCTGACATGATAATGATAAAATAATTTGTAAATAGCAGATGATTCTAACTTCATAAATACGCTAAAATTACTCTTTTCTTTTATTACAGAATACCTTCTTTTATTTTGATATGTGTTTGCTTTCTAATTACATACCTTTGTATTTAATTACTTGCAAAACGGTGAATTTTGCCGGTCTTAAGCCCGGATAAACTATGAAGGAGAAGGTAGGATTAAGAAAATTAAAAAGTAACTACCTACTCTGATTATTTTATTGTCTAAGGCTACCTACATTAATAAGTGCGACGGAAAGAGTGCGTAGGTGGTAGCGCCATCTACCTTCCTATATATAACTAATCGCATCAACATGAATCGTTCCACGCTTGTCTAGTGCGAGCGATATCATATTTCCGTCCCTCTCTTTCCCTCTCCCTGGAAGAGGCACTGCCTTGCGCCTGATTTCGTCGCCGCGATCGTGAACGCGACGGACAGTCTCGAACATTCCGCTCGCTAAGAACGCCGTCTCGATACCGCTCCGCGCCGCACCGCTGTATCGCCGTCTCGTTCGTACCGCGCCGCTCCCGTATGTCTTTATCACCGCTTCCACCAAGGAAAACCCGCTCGTGAGTGAAGTGAAAACAAGCAGCTGTATCACGAAACCACCAAGGCTGTATAAGGTAAGTGCCTTCCATCCTTAAAATAGCCTATACCCACTCAACCACCTCCTCCCGTATCCATCTCCTCTTCCCTTATTCCTTTCTAGGCGACCCAGAACTCGCCCTAATACAGTCCATTTCCTTTTCCAAGTCGCCTAGAACCCTACCCCACGGTTTCGGTATAAGCCGAACCATTTTTTTGATCCATACGAGTCGGATTCACTTACGTTTTATACGTTATACCGCTATACCTAGGCAGTTATAGCACCTAGCTATACTCCTAATATATTCATATAACCGTCACATGGTTATTTCCGCCCGCATTAGTAGGTAAACTTTTATGTAGCTACCTACTTATTAAATTATTATTTCTGCAACTATCATAGTTGTCTTATAAATCTCATATTTCAAGCAACTTTTAGTTCCTCAGCTCTAAAGTGTTGCCTACTTAGCCTACTTAGGTAAAATAATAGATACATTAGATATTCTTATTTTGTTTCGTTCTCATTAGCTTATACTTACGTAAGCATGTCACAACAAAAGAAGTCACGCGTGTCGGAAGACAAAGAGATGACAATCTTAGAAGCAAAACGCAATATTTTATTTGAGCGCATCCAAAACATATATGAATGCTCAAAAACCGCATCTATGTCTGACAGCAATAGCGAAGCATTTCTCAGTTATTGTATAACAGTAGATAGTATTCGAACAGATTTTCATAAGTTGTTAGACGATTATAACGCAAGATTACTTTCTATCAATCCTGATGAAAAACCGAACTATCAGGCGTATACCGCATTCGAAGATCTTTATTGCATTATTAAGCGTATACAATCGCAATTGGAGGGTAAATGTTCAGCAGAGCCCGTTGCCCGCAAACCGAGATTACCGCCAATCGAGATTATGTCGTTTGACGGAGATATACGAAATTGGCCGTTATTCTATGCAAGTTTTAAGTCTACGGTGCACGATAATGGTTCTCTGACAGATGCTGACAGGTTGTACTATTTAATAGGTAAACTGTCACCGAAGGCCCAGTCCGTATTTGCAGGTGTCACACCCAGTGCTGAGAATTATCAGGTCATATTTCAGTCACTACTTGACAGATATCAAGACACGCGCGTCCTAGCGTCTACGTACTTTGACCAAGCTTTAAATCTCAAACTGTCCGGCAACGCGTCTGTCTCGAATTTCCAGCTGTTTATTGATAACTTCGTAACCGCGGTTAATTCTCTTAGGAATTTAAAATTAGAAGATCTTTCCGACTTTATGTTGCTTCAACTCGCTTTAAAAAAGTTTGACACTGATACAATTCGCGCATTCGAGATGACGGAACGCAATAATAAAATACCTACACTAGATAGTTTTATTTCGTTCATAAAAGATCAGTGTCGAATATTTCATAATACGCAGTCGGGTTCACCTGGCCCGTCTAACACTAACAGCAACAAACAAAGGTTGAATAAATCGCGAAATAGTAATAATAACTCGGTCCCTAATCCACAATCTTACGTAACATGTTCGGAATCTAATAGTAATAATTCACAGAAGTGTCTGTGCAGTAATATAGTGCACGACCATTACTATAAGTGTCCCACCTTTAATGATTTAAATCCAATTGCTCGTTTTAAAAGCGTAAAAGATAACAAAGCTTGCATTAATTGCTTAAGCATAAAACATAAAACGAGTAATTGTTCCAGTAGAACGAGATGTCGCACGTGTAAACAAAAACATCATACACTGTTACATTTAGATAAAAATAACCGGTTGTCAAGTCAAGCCGCTAACCTTGACACACTTGCGCCGCAGGTGCAGCAGACCACGGTAGCTGCGCCTTCCGCGTCTGAGGGCGAAGTATCGTTGTGTACGACATCCATTGCGCGGGCGACGCGCACGCGAGGACGGCACTCGCGCATCTATAATGATCCGCGCAGGGCCAAAACGCGATGTATGGCGTCTAAGACTGTTCTGTTAGCGACGGCGCAAGTTATCGTTTATGATGTTAATGGGTCGCCGCACATGGTACGTTGTCTGCTAGATAGCGCATCTCAGACCAATCTAATAACATCGGAATGCTTCAAACGCCTCGGATTATGGAATAACTTTAAAAATACTAACTCAACCGTCAAAGGGATAGGCGGATCAGTAAAGCATTGCAAAGGTTCCGTAGATATTAAAATACATTCGCGTTTTAATAGGGACATTAATTTTAACATTTCTTCGCTTATCGTGGAGCGTATCACGGACGCATTGCCGAACGCTAATGTAGACGTAGCATCACTCACTCATCTCGAATCATTGCCGTTAGCCGACGCGGAGTTTGCGAATCCGGCAGGCATTGATCTTTTGATCGGAGCTTCGATATTTCCGCACTTGCTACTAACTAACATAGTTCGTAGTGAGCGATATGATTTACCGCCCGCTATTGAGACGGTACTTGGGTATGTGATTATGGGTACCGTACCTACGTTACATACTTCTCATTGTATTACGTCTTGTTGTTGTTCTGCTCTTCAAGAGATCAAGGTGGGTGCTAAAACTATGTGTAAGATAAAGCACTAATTAACTATGCTATGCTATGCTGCGCTATGCTGCGCCATGCTGCGCCATGCTTCGCCATGCTGCGCCATGCTGCGCTTTGCTGCGCCATGCGGCGATATGCTGCGCCATGCTGCGCCATGCAGCGCTATGCTGCGCCATGCTGCGCTATGCTGCGCCATGCTGCGCTATGCTGCGCCATGCTGCGCTATGCTGCGCTATGCTACGCTATGCTAAGCTACGCTACGCTACACTATACTATACTACACATCCGCTTTGTATATAGATGACATTGCCTGTAATGTCATACCCGCTCCGCTAGAAATTTCGCTTTGTGAAGAGCTTATTCAGCTTTTCAAGCGAGGCCAGTTTGATCTTGTCAAATGGACAAGCAACTTTAAGGAGGTTCTCGCACGCATACCAGATTCTCATAAAGCTTCTCCAGACATTAGGTTTGAGAAGTCTGTACCGCATAAGGTTCTCGGTTTACGCTGGGACAAATCCTGCGATAGTTTTCGGTTTGACGTCTCACCGCCAGATGATAAGTGCGCCAAGCGCACTATGCTATCCACAGTAGCTCGACTATGGGACATAATGGGTTTTGTGGCTCCCACAATTTTGTACGCCAAGCTCTTGATCAAAGAGCTTTGGCTATCAAAGTGTGAGTGGGATGATACACCCCCTGACCATATTGTCGCCGCTTGGGGCCAGTTTTGTATTGAGCTTACCGCGCTCAATCATATTACTATTCCGCGTCATCTTGGGTTGGTGGATGGATGTACCGTCAACTTAATAGGTTTCGCTGACGCCAGCGAGCGTGCTTACGGCGGAGTCGTATATCTGCAAGTCCGCATTGGTTCTAACTACTCGGTGCAGTTAGTTTGTGCCAAGTCTAAGGTCTCGCCTGTTAAACCATTTCAGTTGCGAGACTGGAGTTGTGCGCGGCCCTTCTGCTGTCTCAGTTGCTCCACTAGGTTCAAGACACAGTTTTGCCCCACTACTCTATTAATAAATATACGCATTTTCCGACTCCAAGGTAGTGCTCGCTTGGATTTATTCTTCTCCTCACCGCTGGCAGACTTTTGTCGCCAACCGCGTTAGTAAATAGATTGAACTTGTTCCCGCTACTTGTTTCAATCACGTCGCGGGTTATCATACTCGTCTTCAGGAAGAATTCTCCATAGATCATATTGACTGGAAGTTTATTCCACCAGCATCACCACATTTCGGTGGATGTTGGGCAAGCATGGTCAAAGTAATTAAAACGCATCTCTTCAAAGTTATAGGTCAACACATACTCTCTCACGAAGAGCCTTTAACTGTCCTTGCACAAGTCGAGGCACTGATCAACTCGCGTCCGCTTCTAACTCAGTGAGATCTAGCCTGAGGTTGGACCTACCTCTTAGTTTAAGTATTTAGTTAGTAGTTTTCGCTATTATTGCGTTTGTAGTCTTCGCTAAAGTTAATTTAGATTAATTTTATTGTCATATCGCTGTCTTAGCCTATTGAGGGGTTATGCGGTAGTACACCCAACATAGCTAAGTTCAAGTCTATTTTTTTTTAAAGGCAACCCTTTAGGGCCGGGGGGATATGGTAGCGCCATCTACCTTCCTATATATAACTAATCGCATCAACATGAATCGTTCCACGCTTGTCTAGTGCGAGCGATATCATATTTCCGTCCCTCTCTTTCCCTCTCCCTGGAAGAGGCACTGCCTTGCGCCTGATTTCGTCGCCGCGATCGTGAACGCGACGGACAGTCTCGAACATTCCGCTCGCTAAGAACGCCGTCTCGATACCGCTCCGCACCGCACCGCTGTATCGCCGTCTCGTTCGTACCGCGCCGCTCCCGTATGTGTTTATCACCGCTTCCACCAAGGAAAACCCGCTCGTGAGTGAAGTGAAAACAAGCAGCTGTATCACGAAACCACCAAGGCTGTATAAGGTAAGTGCCTTCCATCCTTAAAATAGCCTATACCCACTCAACCACCTCCTCCCGTATCCATCTCCTCTTCCCTTATTCCTTTCTAGGCGACCCAGAACTCGCCCTAATACAGTCCATTTCCTTTTCCAAGTCGCCTAGAACCCTACCCCACGGTTTCGGTATAAGCCGAACCAGTAGGAGTAGGACGGAAAGTAACCATCAATGAAGTATTGTAGTGAATGGATTGTAAAATGTGTCTATGATTTAGGTGAGATTTTCTACAAAAAACAAATGATTATAACTTAGCTATTTATAGATATTATGAAATTCTTATGTCACATATATGATAATAATGTCTTCACTAATATGTCCTTAAAGTTTTTGTACTAATTAAAAAATAGTGGTGTATATATATGACGGCGCGCTGATTATTTAGCGTATATGCTTTTATTTTGAATCTCTTGCCGCCATTGCGCCCACAATGGAGAAAACCTACGAAGACTGCTCCGAGAGCCCTCCTGACGCTTCCACATATATATATATATATACACCGCTATTTTTTATTTAGTACAAAAAATTTAACAGGGCACTAAGTATCTTTAACTGATCATAATTATGTAGTTGAAAAATAAAAACACTAAGTCCCAAAACTGTCTCAAAACTGTCCACAAAAATACGTGATAATTGGTAAATGCAATACTAATACTATGACCGACCCGTGTACTATCATACCATTGATAAATTACCTCCCCCCCCCGCCCCTCTGCGCCTGCGCCACGCCCCGATGATGCGAAAAACAGTACTAAATTACTAGCGAAAGTCAGCGTATCTAATTTCGTTGCAAAACTTAATTGTTTGTCTACGTTTGCCCGACGCGATGGCCTATCATATCAGTTCATATCACGGGAGTATGTAGCTATGCTTCGTGCGTACTTTTTGAGTGGAAAAATCGCGAGTGCAGCTGTGTACCCATAAACATCGTATTGTGAGTGTACAAAAGTGACCGGGTCAGTGTCAAACAATTAAAACAGTGCATATTGGATGCTTTTGACAACGGTGGTGGACATTTCGAAGGACAATGGAAATACTTGTAAGTTTAGTAAATAATACGTACTTAAGTAAATAATAATTTGATGCAGGCGCCTCAAAATCGGTCTGTGTTCTCCACACACCTTGAGGAAGGCATATGTCCAACAGTGGACGTCTCTAGGCTGACATGATGACGATAAAATGATTTGTAAATAGCAGATGATTCTAACTTCATAAATACGCCAAAATTACTCTTTGATTTTAGTCCAGAACACCATCTTTTATTTTGATATTTGTTTGCTTTCTAATTACATACCTCCGTATTTAATTACTTGTTAAACGATAAATTTTACCGGTCCTACGCCCGAATGAAGTATGAAGGAGAGGGTAGAACTAACAAAATTAAAAAATAACTACCTACATTTATTATTTTTCTTCATTTTATTTTCTATTGCTACCTACATCATAAGTGCGACAGAGAGAATGCAAATGAGCAGGATGGAATATTATCAATGAATTAGTGAATGGATTGTAAAATATGACTATGATTTAAGTGAGATTTTCTACAATAAACAAATGATAATAACTTTGCTCTATATTGATATTATGAAATTCTTACGTCACATATATGATAATAATATCTTCGCTAATCTGTCCTTAAAGTTTTTATACTAATTAAAAAATAGCGGTGTATATATATATATATATATATATATATATATACATTAAGAAAAACTTAATTCTATACCGCAAAAATAGTAATTTGCACAAAGTGAACACAAGGAATAAGCATAAACTGGTGGGAACTAACTACCGTCTACATAAAGTTCAGAACTCATTTGCGGGGATTGGTATACGATTTTTCAACAAATTGCCTCTTGAAATAATGAATTTACCCATGCACAAGTACAAACGGACAATTAGGAACTTTCTTTTACAAAGGGGTTATTACACTATTAAGGAATTTTTTAATGATAAGACACCGTGGGGATAGGCTTAGGCTTGTTTAACTCACGATTATTTTATTTACATGTTAAGTGGAGGTGCCTCGTGAACACATGATTTTTGCAGGATTTGGATATTTTTATGATTTGTTGAATTTCGTTTAACATTATTTATCTCTGATCATATCATTGTTCACTTGTCACCTTCACAAAATTCTTTCTACATTTGCATTCCTTCACGCGTTCCACTAATTTATGTTAATAATAACGATCTGGAAAATGGAGGTAATTGGCGGTCATGGTCAGCATACCAATAGATTGTTTCTTACTGCTGGTACGTATACCGTTGTCGTCATGCTCACTAAAATGTCATTTCTTGTGGTGGCGTCGTGTGTCGGGTCATCCCTATCCCTCTAATGAGCGAGAGGGGTGATGGCTGGCACATGCGTCATACTCGTTAAATATATACAAGTGATATAGAAGGTGTAACAGTTGCAGCACCTTACAAAATGTAAATTGTGTATTATGCAAAACCTGGCGATGAAAAAGAGTGACCGTGAGTTTTATTGCCCGTTCATTCTCATGGTTCTACCTATTGCTTTGCGAACGCGGCAGTAAATGTAAATGTAGAGTCTATAAGTAATTATTTTATAAATTTATTATTTTGACGTTCATAAGCGTCACATTGTGACCCAAATGAATAAAGAATTTTGAATTTGAATTTGAAACATAAGGGTTGGTTTAAATCTTTATCATGAGCATTCCACACAATTCATGTTTACTGTTTGTATTTGTTTACGTAAGATATATGCACTAGAAGTAAATATACCGATTGGATAATGCGTCATACTGCGACAGTTTATTTATGCTGTCATCTATTTTTTATTTTGTATGAATAAATTGCCGCAGTCTAGACCAAAATGCAAAGATTCCATGTAGTGAAGAGAGGATGGAAAGCGCGGATTTCGCCTCTGGTTCTGTACTTTAGATAATTCTCATGTGAGAAGGTAGGACAATACCAATAATTCATGGAACCATTCAAAACCCCCGAGTTTTGATGTCCCGACATCAAAACTTTTTAGGGTTCCGTACCTCGAAATGAAAAAACGGAACCCTTATAGGATCACTTTGTTGTCCATCCGTCTGTCAAGACCCTTTTTCTCAGAAACGCGTGGAGGTACCAAACTGAAATTTATATCAAATAGTCAAATCAACTGTCCCTTGAAGCTGTGAAAAAATCAAACTACTAAGCCAACGCAATCAAAAGATACAGCCGTTAATGCTGCAAATTGCCGCAAATATTCGGAACTCAAAACCTACAGGGTACTTCCCGTGAACTCAGAATCTTGAAATTTGGTACGAAACAATGTCTAATAGCACAAATAAAGGGAAAATTGCGAAAACCGTAAAATTTTAGTTACATCGTATAAAAAATATTTGTATTAATTTTAAAGTTACTACCCCTTTCCACATGAACGCGTAAAGTTATTAAATTTAAATTCATATCAAATACTCGGGATATCTGTCGCCGGGAGACCTAAGGCGACAGACGGAAAGTGGGTAGGATTTAGGGTGTAGTGAAGTGGGTTTTCTCACTGCCGGTCGAGCAGACTCACAAGACCGATCATGGTGACGGCTAAGGGTGTCTTGGCCGCAGTGAGAGGTGAGGGGTAGGGTATGAGTCAAAGCCGGGAGTGAGCTAATGACTGCTTTATTTCTTAAAACTATAATCTTATATACTAAACTTATTCTATGTACACATATACACGTATTTAGTTGTGTGCCGTCGGTGTATTGTGCCGATGCAGCATGTCTGAGCCGACCGCCGTACGTGATAAATTACATGATCTTAAAATATCACGCATCTTCCTCGGTGATAAGTTGGATGTGTGTTGGAATGCCAAGAATGTCATGTTCATGTTTGAACATTCTGGCGTCTCTCCGGGATAGGCTTCAGGAAGGTCATGTTCCGGCGTGAACATTCTAGCGCCTCTCCGGGGCAGGCTCTAGAAAGTTCTTATGTTCAGGCGTGAACATTCCGGCGTCTCTTCGGCGTAGTGTGCGTCCACAGTGAATGCGCGGTGACTGGAGCCTGAGGCGGGCGCGGCGAGCGAGGGCGTGCGGTGGCCACAGTGTGGCGCGAGCTCTTGTAGCGGTTCGTCGTATATCAGGTGTTGCAAACTATGGACGACGATTTGTTATTTTTACTAGACAGTCCGATTCTGAGATGGGAGGTGTTGAACACTAGAGATGGTGTGCACGAAATAAATAAAAACAGAGGAATAACTTGTGAATTTTTTAACTTATATGAAGAATTGAGATTATATCCTACAAAATTCTTTGAGTATACTCGAATGCCCTCCATTACTTTCTTGTTATTGTGCGATTACTGTGGTGTGGATGTTTGCTTTGCCATATAGGTGGTTTAGATTAAATTTCACTTATAAACGATTCAGTATTTACCGCCATTTTACGACAATTAACAAATACAGACGCGCATACGCCGAGTGGCAAGACCGAACTGGTTTGTTACCCCCGCCACTCGCGCATTGGGTCGCTCGCTGACTAGGCTCGTAGTGTGGACATAACGCGCGGATCTGAACGTTTGAAAACTACGCGCCCTATGTCGCTCGGGTCTGTCGCACTAGGCGCCCGCCTTAGTCACTACAATATGGTCGCAAGCGGCGGTTTAATATGTTTGATACTTCGCGCCCGTTGTCGCAGCCGCGCTAGGCTGGCAATGTGGACGCACACGTAGGCTTCAGCTCAACGTTAACGGCATCTGTAGTTTGTTGTTCACTTGTGATTCGTTTTCTTGACGGCTTCGGTTGGCTGACTGTAGGCCATGTATGATGCGGTCCTGGCAGCGGCAGCTTATTGCGTTGCTTGCTGTGGAACCTTGAGGATCGTTGCGGTGGATATGTTAAGTACCTATGTGTAGTAGGAAAAAACAAGGTATATTTTATATTTAGTCAACATGCAGTTGTTTTGTACCATTGCATGTTATTCACCCCTCCAGAAATTATATTCCTTCCCTTATTTAACAGTAGTATTAGTTGTAGTAGTAGCAATTGTAAAAGTAGTTTCTCTCAACTTGGCTACCGTCGCAGTAACCAAGTCCTCCTATTCCTTTGTTGTAGTACTAGTTTCCCTCAACTTGGTACCGTCGCAGTATCCAAGTCCTCCTATTCCCTTGTTGTAGTAGTAGTTTCTCTCAACTTGGTACCGTCGCAGTATCCAAGTCCACCTATTCCCTTGTTGTAGTAGTAGTAGTTTCCCTCAACTTGGTACCATCGCAGTATCCAAGTCCACCTATTCCCTTGTTGTAGCAATAGTTTCCCTCAACTTGGTACCGTCGCAGTATCCAAGTCCTCCTATTCCTTTGTTGTAGTAGTAGTTTCCCTCAACTTGGTACCGTCGCAGTATCCAAGTCCTCCTATTCCCTTGTTGTAGTAATAGTTTCCCTCAACTTGGTACCATCGCAGTAACCAAGTCCTCTATTCCCTTGTTGTAGCAATAGTTGTCCTCAACTTGGTACCGTCGCAGTATCCAAATCCTCCTATTCCCTTGTTGTAGTAGTAGTTTCCCTCAACTTGGTACCGTCGCAGTATCCAAGTCCTCCTATTCCCTTGTTGTAGTAGTAGTTTTCCTCAACTTGGTACCATCGCAGTATCCAAGTCCTCCTATTCCCTTGTTGTAGTAGTAGTTTTCCTCAACTTGGTACCATCGCAGTATCCAAGTCCACCTATTCCCTTGTAGTAGTAGTAGTTTCCCTCAACTTGGCTACCGTCGCAGTAACCAAGTCCACCTATTCCCTTGTAGTAGTAGTAGTTTTCCTCAACTTGGTACCATCGCAGTATCCAAGTCCACCTATTCCCTTGTAGTAGTAGTATCCCTCAACTTGGCTACCGTCGCAGTAACCAAGTCCACCTATTCCCTATCTCCCTAGTGCTAACCTACCCCTGTTAGGTATATTGTATAGCGAGGCCGTGTACACTGTGGTCACACAGACTGTCGCGTATACAACCCTAATCCCTAGTTCCCTAGCAGTCCCTGGGATCCCTGGGCCGGGATATCTGTCGCCGGGAGACCTGCGGCAGACGGAAAGTGGGTAGGATTAAGGTGTAGCGGAGTGGGTTATCTCACTGCCGGTCGAGCAGACTCACAAGACCGATCATGGTGACGGCTAAGGGTGTCTTGGCCGCAGTGAGAGGTGTGGGGTAGGGTATGAGTCCAAGCCGGGAGTGAACTTGTGATTGTACAAGTTAGGGCCTAACCTTCGATAGCTCTTAAGTATAGCCCTAAGCTTGCACGTACCTAAACCTAGACTTATCCTAATTTAAGCCTACTGGTTCCTATATCTAGCCTAACCTATCTTATGATATACCTATCCCTATTTTAGATCTAACTCTAACCTAACTCCCCAGTCTACCCTAGCCCAGTTAGGTATAGTGTATAGCGAGGCCGTGTACACTGTGGTCACACAGACTGTCGCGTATACAACCCTAATCCCTAGTTCCCTAGCAGTCCCTGGGACCCCTAGGCCGGGATATCTGTCGCCGGGAGACCTAAGGCGACAGACGGAAAGTGGGTAGGATTAGGGTGTAGTGAAGTGGGTTTTCTCACTGCCGGTCGAGCAGACTCACAAGACCGATCATGGTGACGGCTAAGGGTGTCTTGGCCGCAGTGAGAGGTGAGGGGTAGGGTATGAGTCAAAGCCGGGAGTGAGCTAATGACTGCTTTATTTCTTAAAACTATAATCTTATATACTAAACTTATTCTATGTACACATATACACGTATTTAGTTGTGTGCCGTCGGTGTATTGTGCCGATGCAGCATGTCTGAGCCGACCGCCGTACGTGATAAATTACATGATCTTAAAATATCACGCATCTTCCTCGGTGATAAGTTGGATGTGTGTTGGAATGCCAAGAATGTCATGTTCATGTTTGAACATTCTGGCGTCTCTCCGGGATAGGCTTCAGGAAGGTCATGTTCCGGCGTGAACACAGTAGTTTACTGGATAAACAAGCTTTACTTCAAAAACAGGCACAATAGTTTGCCATCAGAACAAAAATCACGTAGGTACTCTTTTTCCTTTTTAGAGTAAACGGGAACCCATACAGTTGGTCGAGTTTTTTGTTTTTGCTAAGCTATTTAAGTAATATGTCTTTTTTTAACGACGTCAGGCGCTCTAGCTATTGTTCCTATAGCACGGACGGTTTCACAAACATCGAATCTTAAAACACAGAATAGCTGGACGAATATTTTTGGTTCGGGTACAGATAATTGTTGTACCACTGTATTTGACCTCTTGTCGGGATCGAGTTCATAGCACGTCACGACTTAATGACCAGTGAGCGAGGCATTTTCACTGCACTTGCACATTCCTCGGAATAAGCCCGTAGTAAGAAAGTTAAGCTTTAACAACTCACCAGATTTAAGCGTGAGCTCAAGGTCGGGGTCTTCCGGGTTCTCGTTGAGGCGTCTCTTCAGCTCCCTGATGTTGGACTTGTCCGTCCTGAACATGACCACGTCGTCGGTGAAGTCCATGGAGGGCGCCACCGAGTCGTGCAGGCTCACCATGTCCTCGGGGCGGAGGTGCACCATGTTCGTTGTGCCGATCTGGAACAAAAAAGATACATGTATACTAATTTCAAAAAACTATATTAAAAAGACAACGCCCGCGCAAGGAATAAATTATGTGTCCCTGGGGCCTTTACAAACATGCAACCAACGGGCACAATTAACACCCAGACTTGAAACAACAATTTATGGATCGCACAAAGTGTTGTCTCGTGTGGGAATCGAACCCACAACACTAGATGCAATGTCAAGCGGCGAGGCGGCCGCTTTAACTACTATGCGAACCGTTAAGTAAAGAAGTCGTCTTAGCGTTATCTCATTTGCAGTTCAGATGGAAAAGTCTTGAAGTCTCTTACTTTTGACCGCCGTTAATGTCAACAGCTATGCGATATTCCAAGGCTTAAACCAGAGTCAGTACGTTGGAGGGACCTGACTCCTGTTAACAACTGTCAAAGATCTTCATGACAGCCGGGATCGATGGTTTAACATGCTTGTCGAGGCGAGCAAGCGATAAATAATTAACAGCTTAACGCATAACGCTTAACGTATATATAACTACATACAATAAGGTGTGCGCCGTCGTTTTGAACCCGATACTCTCCGCATAGCTATCAATCTGTTGGTATCTCCAATAGGTTATCGCTACCTTGACAATTCTTTTAGTAGTATATCTCAGATATAATTTTACTAATATACTAATGTCAATTACCTAACATTAAAAGCTTTTATAAACTATGTTGATATCACAATCTGAGATTACAATTTACAAAACCTTTGCCATAAACAGTGTGAAATATCAAAAGCCATAAACATAGCTATGTCACGAGAATTCCCGTATTTATCACTCGCGTCGGCTCGATCTTGTAAGAAAGGAGGCGCTCTATTGTCAGGCAAAAAGGAACGGTCAGTCATTATCATTCGGTCTTCCCCTCATTAAAGGACCGCCCCAAAGAGGCTAGTACCGCAACCACAAAATACATTGAGTATATCATATGGATTACATAACCGAAACATAAAAGGGTGCCTTAAACACGACATACAATATGTATCCCTTCAAAGACAAATTTATATCTAGATGAATTCTGATTTATTTATTTTGAATATATTTCACCATATTTCCAAGAGTTGAGCCGTTCCATTAAAAACAAAGACGCGAATGTTGTTAAAAGAAAAAAAAATGAAAAAGGTAAAGAAAGATTGTGAATCAGAGTGGAAAACGCTTCCAGGTAAGTGCTGGAGATGATAGGACGACAGACGAAAATACAATGCGACAACCCTTTATTTTAACGCTCAATAAATATTTGTCGGGAACCCTTTAGATATTATGATCGAATTGTGAAATATTGGTCTAAAAGTGGATCGGGAACAACTGCACTGTTTAGGTACTTGTAAAGACTTAGGGTAATATTGTACCGGCACGGCAACGACGCAGTTGCAGTACGGTGTAGGTGTAACAACTACAAGACGGCAGTCTTGTAGTTGTTAGGTACAGGTAAGCGCGCTGATAACCCGCCGTTGGGCATCTTATGTTTAGACTAGAGGACGCCAGCAGCTACGCCTGCAATTTTATAATTTACCCGTTTTAGCCGATTCCGTTGGAATTTCGGGAAATCCCTTCTTAGTGCACCCCTACGGTCTCCAAGGAACATACATGCCAAATTTCAGCTTCCTGCGCCCAATAGTTTCGGCTATAGCGTGTCTGTCAGTCAGTCAGTAACGCAAGGATTTTATATATTAAGATAACAATCATCATCATCATCAGCCCTGTATATTGTCCCACTGCTGGGCACGGGCCCCTTCTCACCAAGAGAAGGGTAAGGCCATAGTCCACCACGCTGGCCAAGCGCGGGTTGGCAGACTTCACATGTCTTTCGAGAACATTATGGTAAGACGTCTCGCAGATTTCCTCACGATGTTATCCTTCACCGATAAGCAAGCGATAATTAACAGTTAAATACGCACTTAACTTCGAAAAGTCATTGGTGCGTGCCATGGATTCGAACCCGAGACCCTCTGCGTAGCAGTCTGTCGGTCTCTCCACTCGGCTATTAGGTAACAATACAATACATATGTAATATCCGACATACGATTTAATGATAAAGAAATCACAATTTATTTGATTACTAGAGGACGCCAGCAGCTACGCCTGCATTTTTTTTAATTTACCCGTTTTGGTCGATCCCGTGGGAATTTCAGGAAATCCCTTCTAAGTGCGCTCCTGCGGTCCCCAAGGAAGATACATGCTAAATTTTAGCGTCCTGCGCCCAATAGTTTCGGCTGTAGCGTGTCTGTCAGTCAGTAAGTAACGCAAGGATTTTATATATTAAGATTAAGCTCTCGTGGAAAGAGGGGTACCGTTATGTTGCCTGCCTGATGTCACAGTACTTGTAGCATTGTGGCTGTATCATACGCATGGCGATGGCCCTTGTGCAATAGCCATGTTTAGTTTTTAGCCGTGTATCGAAATTTATGTCAGTATTGTGTAGAATACATGTGCCTGCACAAACAATTGGACTTCGTGCTCATACAGCCCAACACGATGCTCTGTTGACACCAACTCTGCCAAATGCACTAGAAATACCTAATTCAAACAACAAAACAGCAAGCTATTGTTAGCTCATTTCATAGCACATAAGCATGCCAGAAGCTTTCCCAAAGTATAATGGCGTCGACTCTATATTTATGTATTAAACTTTTTGCATAACCTAAAACTAAGGTGATCGGACTTAGTGTCAATAAATGATAAATGCAGTAAAGCATTAGGTAGTCGTATTCCAACTAGGTATTTATTAACCAGAAAGAACCAACAGAATCATCATCATCCTCCTAGCGTTATCCCAGATTGAACCCCGGGTCCGCTTTCTAGTCTAACCGGATTTGGCTGAATATTAGCTTTTCCACAGAGCGACTGCCTGTCTGACCTCCGCAACCCGAAGGGATAGCGATATTTCATGGTTTAGACTAGTGTCCGTTTATTTAAGAGGTACTGACGCCCTATACGACTGTCAAAGATCTTCATGACAACCGGGACCGACGGCTTAACGTGCTCTCCGAGGCACGGGACAAGCGATAATTAACAATTCAATACGCACATAACTTCGAAAAGTCAGTCGTGCGCGCCGTGGATTCGAACCCGCTACCCTCTGCATGGCAGTCTGTTGGTATCTCCACTAGGCTATCGCTGCCTTAAAGAACCAACAGAATCAATGCCATTATTTACGTATTACAAAAAAAAATCTACATAGTAACGCTCAATGTGGAAATCACTTAAAAACCATAAGCCATTGAGCAAAAAATAAATAAACCATCATCCTAGCGCTGTCCCGGCTGCGATCCAAAACCTACGCCTTCGAGCCCAGGGTCCGCTTAAAGAATTGAATAAGCCAAATCTTAAAATAAATTTTACTTCATCTCTTGACAGTTGATCCTTGTTAAATGTAACGAATGTCAATCACAATAAACACTTTATTTCCATATCAGAAGTTCCTAAAGCCCAAACACAAATGAGAGGTCGATTGAAGTCATGAATCGACAACATAAGAGGAATGGACGAAAAGGACCACTTGAGACATTCAACTGACGTCACACATTAGACGTCAAAGTTAATTTATTTCACCGCACTCAAAGTGACAAACCCATCCATCAAAGTAAACAAGAAACCTATCTGCAGATAGACATTGAAGAGAGAAGAAGAAAAAGAAACATTTAATTTAAATAGCCCTGAACTTACGGTTTTCTACTCTTATATTAAGCTAGTAGGTCCTAGGTAAGTCAAAACCATCAGAGTTAGGTCACATTAAGTAATCGGCGTTAACTGGTTTAGTATGAACTGCATATTTTATTTTCGTACTTTCATTTACAAAATTGTAAACCTACAATCACCATACGAAATGTAAGTCTGACAAAATCTGATTTGTAACCATTATGATTTTCCTATTTTAATAAGTCTTCTACACTAATATTATAAAGAGGAAAAAATTGTATTTTTGTTTGTAATGGATACACTCAAAAACTACTGGACCGATTTTAAAAATTCTTTCACCATTAGAAAGCTACATTATCTGCGAGTAACATAGGCTATATTTTATTTTAGAAAAAAATAGGGGTCCGTCAGGACGCGGGTGAAACCGCGGGAAACGGCTAGTCCTTTATATATTTACAATAGACATAGTGAAAATGTTATTGTTATATCAATGTAAGAATACGCTCTGAAGGACACAAATCCTATCCACGCCATTCCATCCTAAATAACGTTCAATATACTTAAGCTCTAGAAAATCCTCGAACTGGTTCCCAATTACATTTATAAATCGGCAAAAGCCCATCCAACACTCACGTGCCTCCAACTAATAGTCGCCACTGGCCAGATTTCACAGGACCAAAGCCCCGAAGGCTCAACCCACACAAAAAGTATTCTGTAAGTATCTAAACACACGATGCCGAAGTTACGCGACCGAATTTCCGCGGCCGATTTTAGGTTCCGATGTATTCGCATGATATGACACACCATAAGCCCTGAACTTACGCTCGTGCTACGAACTACGCTTGTGCTCTACTACTAGAAAAGTTGCCGCTGAACTTACGCCCGACCGAAGTTACGCTGTACGTTATAACGCAACGTAATTTCGGTATAATGTGTCGTCAGTAATTCAAATAGCATTGCAGGCGAAATCATGCCGAATTTCGGACGCGTAACTTCGGTATAGTGTGTTTAGATACTAATACTAAACATGATAAATGTTCGGCCATGTTTTAATTTGAAACTCGACGTCGAATTAATTTGAAACTCTTTTTATCGTCTGGAAGCGTTTCGAGTGTTTTGTTTTGCTTGATGAACGTTCATCAACACTCTTCGGTAATCGATTTGGATTATGTGCGATGTGTTCAAAATTTATTCCTGATTTATATTTGACGTGTTGCTCATTTCTTTGTGCGTTGATTTTGGGTTGAGATGGTTCTGGTATTGGTCAAATAGGGATCGTTACGCATAGCTTGGTGTAGTGGCGATACAAGTGCAGTGAACAAACTGTTGTAGTAATTTCGCAATCCGTAAAAAACTACTTCTATTCTATCATTGATTAAACGCTTATCGAAAATCAATTCTAGGTAGCGCTAGTCCTGCGTCGGCTGTTAATACTCCTATTGAAAGAATATAAAGAGTGCACTTCAATTAGAAAATACAAACAAGAAGATCTAAGCCGTATAAGTGCAGAGTAGGTTGTTGTTTGTATTGAGTGGACAACCTGTCTACACAATACGTGCTCTTTAGAAAGCACTGGGTTGTTATCAGAGCTTAGCAATGAACTTTACAAGGCAAACTAAGTACTGTGCACATGTCTATGGCAAACGTATATCTTGAAAAGATTTAAGCGTAAGGTTATGTGTTTGTTAATAGAAATAATTAAATTATTAATTACAAAACCTTTGAGAATATGTTTATATCGCATTGAGACCTACACAATTACGTTCAAAACGAATCACTTAAATAACATTACGATTAGGGTCGTAGCACACATATCAACTCGGAAAGGGATCGTCACCGTATCGCCTTTCGCCTCGCCGTCAAACAGGCGTCAACCAGACGTAACCACGTAACGTAAGCGGATCAGAAGCTCTGGCACGTCGACTCGGCTACAGCTAGGTGACGCCGCCGTGCTTACGGCTCGCCGACCGCTGGTGAACGGCTAGGCGGTATTACTTTAATCATTTTGAATCCGAACGTTAAGTTTAGCGCACGGTTATGTCTCGGTTCACAATACGTGTGTCGGCTATCATTGCCATAGCACTTGCTGAAGAGGAAAAAGAACACGACTGGAAGCTGCCTTGTGAATGACAGCCAATGAAAGCATGCTCGGCAACGCAGACCGCGGGAGGGGCGTGGACGAAGAGAAGTAAGCTAGGCTACGCAGAGCCGTAAGCTAGGGTACGGAAAACCGTAAGCGCGGAAACTGCCACTGCCAATCGACCTCGCAACGCACCGCGGTTCGTGAGCCAGTCCCGATGCGAGGCTATTACGTTACGATTCCGATTAGTGTGCGTTGCAGTAGGTAGTTCCATACAAATAATATTGAACGGCTCCAGTTGAGTAACGATCCCTTTCCGAGTTGATACGTATGCTACGACCCTTACCAGTCACATACACCATGACACTTAAAAGCAAATCACACGTACATACACGACAACCACATAAATTAGGCGCGCTTATTTGTAGAAAAATGTATTGTTCAATTGACACGAACCACCATTTGTTGTCATTATCAATCTCCATGTCGACCTGTGTGTCTTTAGGTCCGCTACACACCGCTTCCACTAGCGTCAACGTAACAACAAACACATTTTGTAGGTACCACAACCCAACCGCAAGAAGCCGATGCGGCACTATTCACATGTAACCACGACTTAACCGCACTTTGTAGTTTGTTGGTGCGTGTGGTTGTGCCTTATTTGAAGCAATTATCGTCGCACTTAAATGAGCCATTACAATTAGGTACCTAATTAGTTGCTTTATGCGAATGGTATAAAGTCGTTCTTTTAGCTTCGAGCCAATAGAATTAGGTTATGTATATAGAATTCTTCGCTTTAGGTATGCCAGTAGCACTAAGTCGTTTTATAGACCGTTATTTTTCTTGGCCTTTTAACAGTGGATGTAGGTATTGCAACTGCATCAACCCTACTGACAGCAATATATCATATTATGGTAATCTGCCATATACCGTCACTCATTTGGCACAAAATTAAGCTAATCATAATGCCAGCAGAGATAATTTATTTAGGTTTCCTGTGGATAAATCTCAAGAGAATCACGAAATTTCATGTAACCAACAAGCAGCGGCAGCCGCGTGGACAGACCGACGGACTGCTACGCAGAGGGTTTCGGGTTCGGATCCACGGCACGCAGCAATGACTTTTCGAAAGCTTTTTTAATTATCGCTTGCTTATCGGTGAAGGAAAACATCGTGAGAAAACCTGCATGTCTGAGAGTTCTCCATAATGTTCTCGAAAGACATGTGAAGTCTGCCAACCCGCACTTGGCCAGCGTGGTACACTATGGCCTTACCCTTCTCATAGTGAGATGAGGCCTGTGCCCAGCAGTGGGACAGTATAAAGGGCTGATGATGACGAATAAGCAGCAAGAAGCTTGTTCATTATAACTCAGAAACAACATGACTTTTGAAATATTATGTATTTAATCTTTCATATACTTACGCATGTATTAAATCGATAAGCCGTCACCACAAAACCTTGAAAGCATAAATTAATCTTACATCAACATAACAAGGTGATACCTTTGAAGCCTCATGTTACCTACCCTTGTCTAGAGAATTACGTTTATTTTGCCCTCTATCACTACATATTATAAAACAAAAATATTCTGTCGCACCTGTCTGTATGTTCGCTATAATCTCGAAAGCTACTGAACGGAGTTTTATAAGGATTTCATCAGAGTACGGAGTGATTTATTAGGAAGGTACTATCCTTCCATCTTCTTCTTTCTCTTAGCGTTATCCCAGTTTCAATCTGGGGTCCGCTTTCTAGTCTAACCGGATTTGACTGAATATTAGCTTTTCCACGGAGCGATTGCCTGTCTGACCTCCGTAACCTGAAGGGATAGCGATATTCCATGGTTTAGACTAGTGTCAGTTTTATTTAGAAGGTACTGACGCCCTGTAACGATTGTCAAAATCTTCATGACAACCGGGACCGACGGCTTAACGTGCTCTCCGAGGCACGGGAAAAGCGATAATTAACAATTCAATACGCACATAACTCCGAAAAGTCATTGGTGCGCGCCGTGGATTCGAACCCGATACCCTCTGCATGGCAGTCTGTTGGTATATCCACTCGGCTATCGCCGCCTGGTACTATCCTTCCACATGGTGCATAATATAGCTCAAGAGATTTTTGGTATGTATTAATTAATGATCGGTGCTAATTTTAACTTTGCTCAAATCTATTTTGTAGTTGTCAGCTCAAATACCAAGGGGAAAATGTAACAACAACTTAAGTAGCTGTGCAACTTCGTCTAGAATCTTTTTAAACGGATATTGACTTGTATAAGTGTTGTAAACAACCAAAATGCTGAAATAGATATGTTTTTATGCCTGAATTTTAGGTTCCAAGACTGGCGAGTGAAACCGAGGGATGCAGCAAGATTATCTACAAAATGGTTTTACCCCTGCCTTACTTTGGCCATGTTTACCTATAAAACGGTTTAGCCAGGTATAATAACAAAGCCGCCGTAAATACGGTCAGTAAATACCAATCGCAATTCATTACTGAACGATCTGCGGTCACCGTAGCTTTAAGGCTGGTCGGAGATAATGTGTATCGATTTTCATATTAATTACCCCTGGCAACACCGAGCTACGGCGCTCACCGCTGGGCCACGATATAGTAACGAATAAGGTTACAAGACGCGAGATGACGCGCGGTGTTTTGGCACATTACGAAAATAAATATTTTCATAATCAAATATTTTGCTCTCGTACGGCGTAGTGGTTTAATTAGTCACCTTATTGCAATGCGTCGAACATCATGGGCCCGATTCCGGTACTCAACATTTTATGTAATCCGTAAATAGTTGTCTTGATTCTGGGGGTTCTGTGTCCATTGTTTGAATGTTTGTAAAGTCGCACTTTAGTGGCGGTTTGTGGTAAATACCGTGATATTTGCTTTGTATAAGATTGCGCTGATTCCGTTATCATCGGAGATTGCATTTACATTGCATCTCGTTTGTGACACAAGAGCTCGGACCAAATGCTTCACGTCCCCGCCGAAGCACGGTCGCGCTCAGATGTACCTAAATGTCACAAGGATGACCAGGAGTCGGTTAACTTTGCAGATCTGTTACGAACGATAAGTCAAAGTAGTGTGTAGCATGAACGCCACATCGCACCGCCGCGTGTCGCGCCATGCACCGCGTAAACCAAAGTCGTGGCCCAGCCTTTATTGGTAGAGGTTTGAAAGCAATTTCAAATATTCAGCCTTCAGGATTAATCGAGATAATAGCTTTTGTTTATTGTTGAGTAAGTTGGCTTCAGCAGTATTGATTTATAACGGCATCTGTTACTGGGAATGGCAGTATGGCGATTGATTGTCAATGATCTTTTTCATAGCGTGGTGGCTTTAAGGTATTCATAATATAATCTACATACAGCCTCCATAAAGCTGATATTTTTGTACTTACTTGTATGTACATATTTGAATGTAGTTTATTTGTCAAAAAACATCCACAATTGTATACAGCTTTTAGTAAAAATTTAAAATTTAATACCAGGTATCCATCCAGGCTTCGGCTGCCAAATATAAAGACCAAATATTATAATATCAACTGTTACCCTATGACAATTAAAAGATTTAATAAAATACTAACTACTAACATAGATAGTTATATTATAACGCTTAGGTAGTCAGTAGGTATTTGAAAAAAAATATATTCAAACTTAAATTGTGAAGTATTCAGCGCGATCACTTAAAAAAGCGGCGGGGTAAACATGTGACACTGACAACCTGTGCGTCAACGCAAGATTAGGCAATTAACTCGCCGAGCGACCTTAGCTAACCTACTATTCTTATTTTACTATGCCTGTATTCGCTTTATAAATTTTAGGTCCCACGTAATAGGGGGCGAGCCTAGTGTCGTTATGAAATGAAACGAAAACTATTTATTGCTGTCACAACCAAACAAACATAAGTGAAAGGTGGTTAGATAATAGGTATATAGTAAACACACAAAAATACAAAATTAAGAAATGCATCGCTAACAGTTACATCGCATGCCAGGGTTAGGTCGTGGCGGCAATAGGACCCCGTTCAACATAATACCAGACTAACCGGCTCTGATATTCTACGTGGCTCTGCTAGTGACTCACGAAGATACAAAACAGTAGTTACACTAGCCAAATCATCATCCTCATCCTCTTAGCGTTATCCCGGTTTCAATCTGGGGTCCGCTTACTAGTCTAACCGGATTTGGCTGAATATTAGCTTTTCCACAGAGCGACTGCCTGTCTGACCTCCGCAACCCGAAGGGATAGCGATATGGCATGGTTTAGACTAGTGTCAGTTTATTTAGAAGGTACCGACGCCCTGTAACGACTGTCAAAGATCTTTATGCCAACCGGGACCGACGGCTTAACGTGCTCTCCGAGGCACGGGACAAGCGATAATTAACAATTCAATACGCACATAGCTCCGAAAATTCATTGGTGCGCGCCGTGGATTCGAACACGATACCCTCTACATGGCAGTCTGTTGGTATCTCCACTAGGTTATCGCTGCCACTCTAGGTACATAACACTAGCCAAATATAGCCATAAAAAAATATAAACTTAACATGCCTACATATTCAAAACAATAACATCACGCATAAACAGCGAGGGCGCGGAGTCAACGTCGCATCAACGTTACCGGGCACATTTCCTGACTCCGTGCTGCTACCGTGCTAATTCGGTAAAACTCAGTAACACTTTTGCCCGGGCCTCCGGATTAGTAGACGCAATCGCAATCCACTGGACCACGGGGGCAATTATCTTATTTCAGAAATTTATTATTTCAGGTAGGTGCTTTTATCGACATAGGTAAGCGAAGCCGCGCTAGCTAGTAGATGATAAAGACGTGGAAGCACACAAGCGTTAGCGATGTGTCGAGGTATTGAGATCGTACTTATTGAACCGATGTGCGAGCCGCGTCTAATACGTGACCCCTTATGAATTCATTATAATATTACATACGTACAGTCAGCAAAATACGCCGATGTACATTTAAGAGATTTTGAGGGACTTATCGTCCCAAATGATAATTGTTCTTAATATTTTGTAGAATTTCTAGACGAAAAAGACCTGCTTAAATCATAATTTATAAATAAATTTGTATACCTTTATAGAATTCTTTCATTACTGACTGACAACTCACAGCTAAAACTATTGGACGCAAAAAGCCGTCATTTGGCATCTGTGTTCCTTGGAGACCAGCCTTGCCAGAGAAGGTATTTCCCGTATTTCCAAAGGATTGAAAAAAAGGGTTTAATTAAAAAAATGTGCAGGTGTATCTGCGGTTTTCCTCTAGTAGTAAGTATAATTTCAGGGGTTTAGGTTCTAAAAGACTTAGCACAGATTTTGAAGTGTGCAGTGACTTTTACTACTGACTGTACCAATATAATATATGGATACAATAAGGAACTGCAATGTGACGAGTATTGGATCATATTTATGTAACAGCATTACCTAGGTAAGTATACTTTAAATGAGGTCGAAAAAAGCTTTGATATGCCACGATTGCATTTGCTTAAGAAAATTCTTGATTTACATTTTCAGGTTTCGTACGTGGCTTTGGTACCCTCATGGTATGTCAGGTTGCTGTAAATTACACATCTCTCAACTCTTACCTCGTAAGTACTCTTACCTCCTCCACTATCACTGGTGAAAACCGCATGAAAATCCGTTCAGTAAATTATGAGTTTACTTACGCGAACAGAAAGACAAAAGTACATAAAATGGTCTTGGTTTTGCTTACTTTTACGCATATTAACTGTTTCCATAACTAGCAGTAATACCAAACTCTTCAAAAGTGGTCAAATTCTTCCGTCATTTCAAGCAAAAAAACAAAAGGACTTACATGTTCAGCTCTCTTATCATAGTCGGGGTACCAGTCCCCGCTTTCGGCATCATCGACGGAGTCCAGCAAGTCTTCATCATCGCCCAAGTTGTCATCTTCCAGCACCGTGAGGCCATGCAGCTTCTCCAATGAACTGTCTTTCACCACGCTCTTCCCGAGGACTATACCGCTTATGTCTTCGTCTGCGTAGATCTGCAAATAATGGTTAGTTTTAGTAATTGAATGCAGACTTCTAAAAGTAATTAGCTTAGAGTCTTCTGCCTAAGGGTGTTGTTCAAGTGGAGATGTACTATGCAGCTTTGTATTCTGTTATATCTGGTAAGACTAGTAAACGGCACTCCTAAGTCTTGTATATCGGGATGGTCAATCGGGATAACGCGAGGGCGATGATGAATAATAATTATGGTCATGTACCATGTAGTTTTGTTAGGAAGATGTGAAGGCTAATCTACGAAACTATATGACCGTTACCACTGATGCGAAGTGGGGCGAGTAACATATGCTTTTAAGATATTATCAATAATCTAAAGATGATTATCATCACTCAGTTCATCTCAGCTACCGCTCGGTTGCCTAACACATTTCTGTGTTCTGTGTTTTGTGCAATGAATTACATTCAGAACCTATAAACTTAATGTGACTGACTGAAAATTATAAATTTTATTATCTACGTGAAGTTTATTTTGTTCTGAATTTTGAATCTCGGGTAAACGCAAGCCTTTTTCTTTGAAAGCTCAAAGCAAAAGTTTGTGATTAATAAAAAAACATGACACTTATGTGTTCGAAGAGTGTGTGTATGTGATACATTCTACATAAGGTTAGCTGTGTTTTGAGAGCTGACTGTGTGTATATTTGTTGTTGATATTTATTGACTTTCGTGGTATTATATTCGAATATATCCGTAGGCATGGAGCTCTTGCGAGTGAAATAATATCGGCAAAAATTTTAAACTTAACCTGTAAATCAATTTATTCATGATGCTTTCGTCATTTTTAGCATAACCATTTTCAAATTATTACAGTTAAAGTATAGAAAAGCACTAAGGCTTTCGGAAACAATGAACAGACAAATACATCTTATATAAATAATGTTTACAAATTAAAACTCAGGCAGCAAAAGGTTTTGTTAGCATTCGCATTTCGTAAAACTTAGGTAGGTTACTTTCTAGATAAATGTTACAAAACAAAAAATAAAATTGTAGTTCTACAGCTCACGACATCGACACGAGAAATGTACACTACATCCATTTCTGTTCTCGTCGACAATTTCCAATTAAACAACTAGTTTTCTAGTGCAATAGAAAAGTACCTAAGGGAATTTATTTTCTCTTACAGAGTGGTACTCTTACATCTACGTTGAAATAGCCGTTTACACAGCTAGTCCTTCCTCTGAACAGGGTCTTTTAATTACACTTTTAATTTTAATTTGACGGCCGGTTGGCGCAGCGGGAGTATAAGCGACTGCTAGGTACGTCGAAGGTCACGGATTCGATTCCCGCTCAAGTCAAACATTTGTGTGCATGAACATGGATGTTTGTCTTGGTCTGGGTGTTTTTTTGTATAATACATACATACATATACTCACGCCAGTTTCCCGGAGGGGTAGGCAAAGACTACGGAACGCCATTTGCAACGATCCTGACATATCTCTCTTGCTTCATTTACTCCTATCAAATTTCTCATGCATGCTCTTCGGTTAAGGGTACTTCTAACCTGTTTTTTTTTAGGATGTCTCCAATCTTGTCAGAGTCAGTCCGTCTAGGTCTTCCCTATCCTCCTGTCCCATTCACACTTGACTTATATAACTTCTTGGTCAGTCTTTCGTCATCTATCCTCTCCATGTGTCCAAACCATCTTAGCATACCTTTCTCAATGGTTGTCACTACATCTTCTTTTACCCCACAACACTCTCTTATCACACAATTAATTACTCTGTTGTTCAAAGACATTCCACACATACTTCTCAGTGATCTCATTTCTACGGCATTTATTCTACTTTCATGTCTATTATGCCATACCCAACTTTCACTACCATACATAAGTGTAGGTACTAACACCCCTCTATGCACAGCCAAACGTGCCTTTTTGGACACGTTTTGACTGTTCATAAAGGCCTTCAAAGCTCCATTCACCCTACTACCTGCTTTAACTCTTCTTTCAATATCTTCTTCATTCTTACCATTCCTAGTAAACAACGTACCTAAATATACAAAATGATTCACTTGCTCCACTCGTTGACATATATCTTCTTTATTCTTACCATTCCTAGTAAACAACGTACCTAAATATACAAAATGATTCACTTGCTCCACTCGTTGACATTCGATCATAACATTACAAGCCGTAACACATTCCTCCTTTTCAAAAACCATAACTTTCATCTTGCTCACATTCACTTTCATTCCTTTCCTCTCTAACGCACCATGCATGATTGTAACCGTCTCCTGCAATTTCTCGGCTGAAGACGCAAGAATCTGATCATCAGCATTAAGGAGGCATTTGACAAGTAACCCATTCATCCTTAATCCGCAGTCATTATATTTTAGATCTTGCAAACAACTGTCCATAAAGAGGTTAAACAGCCACGCCGACGCTACTCATCCCTGTCTAACACCTGACTCGATAGTAAACCAGCCAGGGCATACCCCGTTTATCCTCACAGAAGTTCTAGAATCCTCATAAAGGGATTTCAGAGCTCAAAATGAGGCTGCTATCCACCCTATTCATTGACAGTACCGACCACATTTCATTCCTCACCACTTTATAGTAAGCCTTTTCCAAATCCACGAATGCGCAATAGACCTTTTTGACCTTCGGCCAAAAACTTATCGGCTATGCTTCGCAAGGAAAAACATGATCCGTACATTCCATACCCTTTCGGAATCCCGCTTGTACATCCCATATTTTCTTGTCGGTTACTTCCATAACTCTTTCAATAAGTACCTTTGCATACAATTTGCCAACAATGCTGATAAGGCTAATGCCTCTATAGTTTTTGCAGTCTTGTTGCGAGCCTTGTCCTTTATAAAGAGGCCCAACTACAGCTGTGGCCCAGTCATTAGGTACTCGGCCGGTTATATTGAAATAAGAGATAAACAAATTTATAAACAAATATAAAATCTTGAAAAAATATTCAGCCGATTATTTTATCCTATCACATAGCTAGTTACTTACTACTAATTAGGGCTGGTGCACATTAATTATAGCGAAACGCAGCCCAGCGCGTTTGTCGCTGTCAAACTTTTATCGACATTATTCTATATCTGCCCCGGCCCTTACGGGACGAAAACTAAACCACAGATTACTAAATAGTTACTTCATAACTAAACAACGCAGCGCTAAACTTAAAACTACATCATACATAAAACATATCTCTTCAAAATAACTCCTCCCCATCCATATCAATATTTCAAAGGCACTTTAATCTATTAAAAGGTACTCAATTACAAGAAACAATCTCTCTTGGTGATAAAAGCAATTTGTCATCTGATGCTCGCATATGTTATTACAATGTACGTACTTATTAACTGCAGCCGACGTCGAACGATCAATCATAATAAACGAAGCATACGAGATGAGGGACCTTCGGATATTGGTTTAAAATTAAACTTTATTACTTAGGGCATATGAGTTATAAATATATGAACGTATTAAGCCTAGTGGGGAGACTGACAGTCTGCTGGTTAAATTCTGCAACCCACACAGCTGATTTTTTTAAAATGATGTGCGTATGTACTAGATGCCCGCGGTTACATCCGTGTTATTTAGGAATACCTAATGCTACGCACCCGTGGCGGTCACCCACATTCACATTCCAGATAGTAGAGCCTCGGTGATTTCAGCACGAATAGTCCGGCTCGACCGGGGAAGTACTACCCTCTCACAGAAAATCTACGTAAAGTAACAGTACCCAAACTGTTGCGTTTCGTTTAGTGAGTGAGAGTGCCGGAGGCCCATCCCCTATTCCTTCTCCTTCATCCTATTCCTCCTCCTGTCCTTTTTCCCAACCCCAAGGGGCGGCAAACATGCGGCAACGCTCCCTGATAAATTGGCTATCCAACATAAAAATAATTATACAAATAGGACCTGTGGTTCCTCAGATTAGAGCTTTCAACAAAAAAATCAAACACTTGACGGATTAAGAATACGTAATGTCACCACCCCATATCATCCCATGGGTGTGGTAAGAGCCGACAGAGCGAGCATATTATGCAGAGAACAGCACTGTAAGAGAAGGAAAACTTGATACAAACCCTATACCAACCCGTTTGGCCAGCGTGGTATAGTAGGCCAATTCCTCCTTTCAAAGGAGAGGCCTGTCCAACAGTAGACTGTTAAAGGCTGATGATGAACCAAAAAAGCAAACACTTCAGCTTTATTATATTAAGTAGTAGATGAGCCCGCGGTTACACCCGCGTTATTTAAGGCTACTGCTCCGCTCCCGTGGCTCATAGCGTGATGCTATATAGTCTTTAGCCTTCCTCGATAAATGGGGTATCTAACACTGAAAGATTTTTCAAATCGGACCAGTAGTTCCTGAGATTTGCGCGTTCAACCAAAAAAACTTTTCAGCTTTATATACTATTAGTACTTAAAAGATATAAGATAGAACTACATATATATCATAAAATTAGTTCAAAGTAATCTTAATATTATATGAAGAATGAAATCTTAATATTATAAGTTTTACAAGAAAATAAACGTTAAACGGAAAAGGTCATCGTACAAATAAGATTAAGCTCATTTGAAATAATCTCATTTGACTTTTAATTGGGTTGCCAGATTATTCCATTTGATACAGGTTTCAGATATAATTAGTATTTTATACCGTAATATTTAATTCAGATAATTTTGCCTTCTTTTTGTGCCAGTTGCAGTAATTTTGTTTTTGTTTGAGAAATGAGTTATATTTTGCTCTTTTAAAAAATGTATATCAGCATTGCTTGGCTGATATAAGGATTTTAAGATCCCAGGGAAACTACCTTCCACCACCTGTCCTACGAATGAAACGAGAAACCATCGCAACGTTCCTATTACCTATTTGAAAATACCCATGTTTTCAGAAATTGTTATTCTGTCAACCTACCGGAAATTTCTTACCGATGGGGTAAGTATTTCACGTGCTTATTTAATAAAGTGCAATAATAAGAGCATTAGAACGTCTAACCAAGTTACGCCTACACACGTAACTACGTATATGCATAACAATTAGCTCACATATAACATTGATTGGAAGCCCTACATACGCTTCAATTACTGCGATCCTTTGAAACGCGAAACGTGAGCTCGAATAGGACCATGTCGTCATTAGCAAACACTTCTAACTCACTCACACCTATTATTAACCTATATCTGGAACAGAGACGGAACTATTAGTATTGAGTTTAAAGCTCGTGCTTCGAATTAAACGCTTCACAACAAAAATAAATTAGCAATCACGGTGTTTGATCGAGAGGAGATGTTATATACGCTTGTTACAAGATTTATCTACTCGAGTAAGAAACAATTATTTTTACCTTGTTTGTTTCTGATAAATTCCTTGCAACAACTAAACTACTTTCAAATTGCTGTGCATTTGTTATCGCCGTTTTATAGTCTGTGATCGCTTATCGGCATTTTGCTCAATTGTTTTATCAGGTACGAAGTTGGTAAGTAAACAATGGCGTGGTCAATTGCAAGAGGCAACCAAATTATTTGGATGCTTATGAGTCTTCGTGATCAAAGATATAGCTAAATTATATTTTATACCAGTGTTCTGGTATTCCAGCTTATTGTCTGATCATAACTTAACCTTAACGTACCCGTTGAGTCATAGGCACGGTAATATAATCTAACAGTATTGTAACTCGGCCGCCTTCGTGAGTTATATACCTACCAGACGCGCCGCATGCGAGCTGCGGCATGATCGCGGCTGTGGGTACTCTTGGCACAGTCCGCACAGTATAATGGGTACTCTCTCCTTTTAACTGTTCTGTGGGTACTCTGCTCGAGGCGCGTAGGTATAACTCGAGTTTCGTGCGTTTGTATGGAGTTACAATACTGTTAGATATTATTACCGTGTCATAGGACAGGCGACAAGAGTACATAAATAAGCACATAGCTTCGAAAGGTCAAGTCGCGCTACGGGTTCGAAATCCAGAGTCCTTTGCCTAAACCCCGTGGCAGTGTCTTGGTCCTTCTATCGGATTATCGCTGTCCTGCGCTGTTCATTTGATGGATATCTGTATAGGCACATACATTCTTGCGTTACTGACTGATTGACAGACAACGCACAGCCGAAACTACTGGGTGCAAGGAGCTGCAATTTGGCATATGTGCCTTGGGGAGCGTAGAGGTGCACTATGTAGAGAATTTTCGAAATTGCCCAGGGATCAGGCAGAGACGGATAAATTAAAATTAAATATGCAAGCGTAGCTGCGGGCGTCCTGTAGTTTCTATAAGACGTAAGCCAAATCTTTGTTCCCATTGTTCAACGAACTTTAGTACACAATCCAATTCGAGTAACAACAGTAACAATTGTGGGCATTCCTACACTGTACCTACTACCTACATAAACAAGCTGTGCGCCCTAATACACGTGTTATTGAATAGAAGAATAGAATAGAATATCGTTTATTTTCTAGAATATGGTATCATACATGTGTTTTAAATTTAACGTCCTGCATATTCTGCCACATAAGGCGTTTGATTTTACTGTTAGAGTGTGGGTAATAATGGCAGAGCACGATGTCTTCAAGGAAAGTCAAAATAAAACTGGCATACACACGTAGGTACATGGTAATTACAATAGGGAAGTTTCCTGCGAGTGAAATAAATTATACAAGTATTTTTATCTAGTGAAACATGTCAAAATAATGGTAGTTACATTCATCAATTTATGTTGAAAGTTTATTTAACATTTTTTTATCGTCAATTTATTGATAATAAGTATTCTACCTGACAGCAAAACACTGTGACCTCACTACGTCATATTTCATACAAAACCCTTGGCAAAGGTCGTTTTTGACATTTCATTAAAGGTGTTTGATTGACTAGTTGGAAACAACCCTATTTTGAAACTCGAAAAGGTTTACAGAACCTAAAATATGATGTTTACAACGTCACGCGCTTGTATGTAGCCATCTGTAAAATATGATGTGTTTCAGTGATTTTCATCGCAGGTCACAATAATAAAGAATAAGAAATGGAAGCCAAGGCAATACGGATAGATGTAATTTATCTTCTAAAGGAGATTGTTAAAACCGGACGATTATAGAAATTCCTTAGTGCGGCCAAATACGTGATAAAACAATCCTCATAAATTATTTACATATTCCAAGAAACTTAATCAGCCCTCTCCAACAACCATTATTAAAGTACCTTGAAATCAATTACGATATTAAAATGTTCACAAGTATTCTGGCAAGTTGAACCGAGTTTTCTAAAAGAAACAACTTGAGAAGTAACTTTGTCGACCAAAATAGAATTCAAATGTATTGTTACAGGTGGGGGTGGGGAGTTACCTTCAAACAATTAATCAGCGTATTTTTCTTCGTGACTTCGGAGGAAAAACGCAAAGTTTTCTGTAAAGCTTTTCAAAAGGTTAATCACCCGTTGACCTCTTCGAAAAGCTTGATTTCTGTCAAGCAGGCAATAGGATTTGAAACAACAAAATTTGAAAAGCTTGATTTATGGAAGTTTTTTAAAACTATAACCAATTATATATTTGACTTTCATCAAGCAGGCATCGTGATAACCGTGGTGTAGTCCGTAAACCATGTATTTAGTGAAAAGGTGCGGATTCAATTCGAGGAAGAAAATGTTTAGTCATCCTTGAAGAGAAATGTACCTCATTATAAACATTAAACACAATAGAAGCAAAGGAAGGATTTATAACTGAAAGGGGCAAAAATAATAAAAGAGTCCAGAATAGTGTTCTTCAACAGATTTTCATGGTATGGAAGAGCAATGTCAGATCAAACAATAATAAATAAACTAATCCTAATCATCATCATCCCGTGACCACAGCTGGTGTAACCCATGACGACAAGTCCATCAAGGCAAATAAGGGCAAGCATAATAAAATTAAAATATCATATACATATATTGAACCTTTTTAATAATAACTAATTAAAATTACTGCGGACCCAATTGTAATTAGTACTGTTTTATGGTGAACTTTACAGGCATTCTACCAATGGACATAAATAACACCCAGATTCGAAACAACATTTTGTGGATATTACGTAAAGTGTTGTCCTGAGTGGAAATTGAACTCACAACACTAGACGTACAATCAAACAAGTCGGCGCTGGACCAGTTTGAAAAAAATCCCTTGGCTCGCACATAGAGTTGAGGCACACTAGAAACTGGATTTGTATACGAGTGTCAATGTGTGTGTAAAGTAGCACTAGAAGCGACGATGTCTTGCTGAGCGATTCTAGCCCTTATGGTGGTCTAGCGGGAAGTTGTTCGACTGTACTTAGTTATAAACAACGAAGCTCGCCACTACGCGATTTGAGCAGTCAATTACGCGATTGCGTCCCATTACATAAATGCGAATAAATCAAACCATTATTTCTTACGAGCTCTTCTTGTCCACACAGGCTACGAATAAATATCTATGATACATGAATATATGAATGTAGAAAAAGTTGTCAAGGTGAATGTCCGCCATTTGAAGCACGGTGCCTCTTGAGATGCGGTACTTCTATGTACATATTTGATATAAATCAACAGACGTCAATCGTAATGGTGCTGATAGATTTGATCATTCACTTGTAAAAGAACATCGAGCATTCACTGCTTTAACATTTGTCCAACTGAACAAGGAACAGAGCCAAACACCGCTGCGATAGTATTACGATCTGTACCATCAATGGGACTGTCTAATGCAGCCATTCTCAAAGTGTGCTCCGCGGAGCCCTAGGGCTCCATGAAGCATCTCTAAGGGATCCACGTGTTGCTCAAAATCAAATAAAATGACTAAATTGGAACTAAATCACTGGATAGCAGACTTTGTTTCATTTTGGGGCTCCGTCCAATACTTGGTTATCCAAAAGAATTCCACCTCGAAAAAAAATTGAGAACCACTGGTCTAATGGTACCACGGTAACAAACAAACGGATCTTTCAGCGAACGCTCCAGTCAGCAAAAAGTTCGAAACAAATTAACTGGCCATTCGATAGATAGAATGATAGAACGCTCCGTAGAATGCTCGCTAAAACATTATCTTTTGATTGTGTGTTATGTAACACTAGATAAGCCCGCGGTTACACCCGCGTTATTTAAGGCTACTACTCCGCTCACGTGGCTCATAGCGTGATGTTATATAGCCTATAGCCTTCCTTAATAAATGGGTTATCTGACACCGAAAGATTTTTTAAATCGGATCAGTAATTAGTTCCTGAGATTAGCGCGTTCAACCAAACAAACAAACTCTTCAGCTTTATAATTATATTAGTATTAGATTCGGAAGAATGCTCATTACAGGTTAGTGCTCAAGTGTATCAGCGCCATAAGAGGACTTATTTTTGATCCGTACCCAACCTTATTGAGTTGACTTTCAACAGCGGACCTCCTCATTAATAATTGATTTCTTTCATCCTGATTCTATTTTCGTTTTAATGATTTAAAAGCCCGTATTTTATTGAAGAAATATGTATTCTGTGGGTGTCATATAATACTCATAATAATGAGACGCAAGGAAAATTTGGGTTTCTTTGCTTATCTATCTTCTTATGTGACGGATGTTACTGTTATGTAAACATCATACAATATTATTAAGTTGGTCTTACTCGCGATAATTGACTTATTTATAGATATAAATTTTATATCTCTGTAATTCTCCTACGTTTTTTAAAATCGATTTCTGTTATGTAAACATTTTTGTGTTAACTTTATTGAACCTACACGGTGAGTACCTATATAAATGGCTTCATCTCAAATGATCTGAGACAGCGAACAGCATAAGACCCACCGTTTATTATTATTAAATCGTAACCAAAGCGATAAAAAGTTTTAAGACATCTGCAACACTTAGTTTAAGTTTTTATCGTGGTAGTTTTTATCGCAATAAGAGTGGCAGAATATAATGCAGGTCTCATATAGCTGAAACCATTGACACGAAGAAGAAGAATATCGTGGTAGTAGGTAACATAATAGATCCAAAAATATATTTAGAGCCATTATATTAAAGCAACAATTATTTATCTATTCCCAGCTGACACCTATAACCGAGATTGATCAAAATAAACTGTACACGTGTCGTGAAACTTTGTATGAAATCTTTTTTCACCCTCTAAGTACCTTTTTTTATTTAATTATTTTATAGCCTCTTATATATATTTACGCCTGTATCCCCGATAGGGTAGGCAGAGGTGTAATATTACACCCACATTTCCATGATTTTTTAGGTCCCACGTAATAGGGGGCGAGCCTATTGCCGTATCGGGCACATTACCAAACTCCGTGCTGCTACTGAGAATTCCTTACGGAAAACCCAATAACACTTTGCCCGACCCGGGAATCGAATCCGAGACCTCCCAATCCCACGCGCACATTTATGCCGCGAGACCAACGAGGCAGTCTGCAAGTCAAAGTACCTATTGGTCCAAATATCTCCGTACTAAATTATCGACGCTATACATCACACGTCTTAAATAAATTGAGCGACTTCAAATCTTATTAAGTGAAAATGTATGAAAAATACACCTGTCCCAAATAATTAATGAGAGTTGTTCGCATAATTTAAAGGGCGCCAGATTTATCAGAGAAATGTATTACTGTGTACAAAATGTCGCCGCGCGTTCGTATCATGTGCTTTTATAATGAATTAATTATAAATAATGAGTTTATTAAGTCACCGTAAGCTCTTTGATCGAAGCAGACACAAAGGGAAACACTGCGATAATTGTTAATTATAAGTTTAATAAAGTAAATCATGTTATTATAGTAAAATACTACAAAGAACCTTAAGGTTACGAAGTAATTATTTGGTAACTAAAGATGCCCGCGGTTACACCCGCGTTATTTAAGGCTACTGCTCTGTTGCCGTTGCCCATAGCGTGATGTTATATAACCTATAGCCTTACTCGATAAATGGGCTTTCTAATACTGAAGGAATTTTTCAAATCGGACCAGTAGTTCCTGAGACTAGCGCGTTCTACCAAACAAACAAAAAAACTCTTCAGCTTTATATATTAGTATAAGATGCTGCTGTCTGTGCTTAAGGTCTGTATTTGTCCTTCAGTTAATCTGCATAATATGTACAAATAGAAAAACTATATACTTACTTAAAAGCTGTGGCATGGTTAGGTATAAGTACATTTCGACCAACCTATGCCTTTAAAGTTTAACGCGACAACCAAAGCATTTAAAGCTGTAACACAACATTTTGAAAACCTGAACATTTAAAACGCCGCACAATTAGCACCATAAAGGATTTTAACACAAAACACAAAGTGCTAATTAAAGTTACATAAGAAATGAGTAACCAAAGCTAAATAAAAGCGAGTATATTTTTATCACACGCCGCGGCAAAGTGAATAAATGCGCATGAATTTATGCGCGCAATCAATTCTGGTCTAAATCTGTCTTGACTACCATTGAGCCACTTGGTAGAAACCAAACAAATAAGATCTCTCAAATTCAGTTTCACATGGTGTTAGGTAGCACATCGAGAAACTCCTCTATCGACTGGATACGAAATGTAACTTTCTAAGGTATCTCCTTAACCTTTTTATACGCCGACAATACTTACTAAAGGTGAACACACACTTATCCGGGCCTAACGCGTCGAACGTGTCGAACGAAACGAATTTTAGAATTCTGTATATGAAATTTCATTAAACCTCGCACACTTCCCCGCGTCGAATCGTCCGAAGGGAAAGTGTGCGAGGTTTTTGATGAGATTTCATATACAGAATTCTAAAATTCGTTTCGTTCGACGCGTTCGGCTCGGATAAGTGTGCGTTCACCTTAATAGTTGGGTAGTAGCTCACCTAGACACAGAAACAAGGCTACGTTACGCTACTTCGCAAAATAATTTACCATTCCGTAGAAAGACAAGCAAGTAATGTATCGTGCTTTTACTTCTGCTATGCTTTACTACTAATACTTTTCTACACATTTTTGGTAATGAATCTGCTTTTTTCACCCTAGTGAATGCTCACTTCGTGGTTCGATATCTATGATTTTTTTAAGACTTACGCCTGTATTCCGAAGGGGTAGGCAGAGGTGAAATATTACACCCACATTTCGCCATGAATTATTAGGTCCCACGTAATAGGGGGCGAGCCTATTGCCGTTACCGGCCACATAACCAGACTTCGTGCTGATCAATGACTACAAAGATATTTAAACAGAGTGTCGAACTTTAAGCTTTATCCTAATACTAGAGGACGCCAGCAGCTACGCCTGCAATTTTTTTAAATTTACCCGTTTTGTACGATCCCGTGGGAATTTCGAGAAATCCCTTCTTATTGCACCCCTACGGTCTTCAAGGAACATACATGTCAAATTTCAGCTTACTACGCCCAATAGTTTCGGCTGTAGCGTGTCTGTCAGTCAGTCAGTAACGCAAGGAATTTATATATTAAGATGACAAAAGACAATTATTTAAAACTCACTCGAACTAGGATATAAACACTTGCAGACACTTTTCTACACTATACTTAACATACACATACAAAAACCTGCACTCTTAGGTACCTACTTCAATACAACTTTAATTTAACGCGAACTATACCCACATATTTGTATTCAGGTATATCATCCACATAACTACATAAACAGTCTGTCAAGATATCATCATGCTCTCGTGTCTGGCAGACGTGAAATTACATAACATAAGGGTATTCATCGCCAGACCCACACAATAATCGTCTAAACAACACTACATACGTACCAAATAGCTTTAAACATCAAATTAAGCTATTGACGCCGCTAAATTGAGCTCGCTAGGCCAGGCAGAGTATATTTTGTGCTTTAATTTATAAACGCAACTGCCGTTTATTTAAATGTATCCCACCTTTACATCTAAAGTAAATATTGTAATACTAGACGTCGCCAGCGGCTTCACCCGCGTCAATTATAGGTACATATGAACCTTCCCCTTGAATCTTTCTATCTATTAAAAAAACCGCATTCAAATCCGTTGCGTAGTTTTAAGATTTAAGCATACATAGGGACAGACAGACAGAATACAGACTTTGTTTTATACTATGTAGTGATATCATTATTTTTAAACGGTCTTCACAAACAACATTACAAGGATCGTCAGATCGAAAAAAAAAATCTTTGTCGACAAGTTTCAGTGACAAATCTGGCAATAAATTCGACCTATATTACGTGATTCGATAAACTGTTAAGGAGGAGAGTGGGTGTAGAAAATATTGTACCAATTAACTTCACTTTCGAAACGAAACGTACGTTTACAAAGGTACGTAGTATATGTCAATAAAAATAATTTAAATGTAATGAAAACTACCACGCACCCGCAAGCTTAAATGCCAATAACCAGAAACTAATTTAGACACAAAACCAAGGCCAACTATGTGGTTGACCACTGTTGAGTCACTCAGCTATGTAGCCGAGAATAGTAGGACAAGTGGTGTTTTCTTGGCCAACACCATATTACAGTCCACAAGTGTGTCTGCAAAGACAAATGCACTCTTCATTCCCTCACTCTCATAGTCCGATAAGAAGGCATATCTGACACGACAGAAGTGAGATGGGGCGTGGGACTAGCAGCTTAACGTGCGTTTATGGCTCGTTACTGTAACATCGCTAACTTCCTGAAACCGAGCTTCTATTGGAGTTGCAGGACCCGCGTATCGCATCCGAAATCTCATGATCGCAAACTCTAACACTACCGCTTTACTTTAGTTATAGTCAAAGTACAATTTAAGCCAACTTTTTGGAAGAGCTTCTAGTAAGCTCACTCACACATGTCTGTATAAGCCTTTACGTCATGGTATCTTCATTCACATAGCAACATGTATTGACGAAATTATTCCATACATGTCACGTTCGGATACAATTGATCTATAAAATACGTCCAACTAGCATTTAAATGATTATTAGTTAAATGAATGCTTTATTCGACTACTAAATTATTTCGTTGTCCGATACACGTGTGTTGTCAGATAATTTTGTCAAAGGTTAATTATGCAGAATATTTACAATGATAAATAAATACAATTTTGAAATGGCAGTTAACGCTCACATCGTTGCCTGGATGAGGCGATTTGGTATTGAGTTAGGTATATAATGCGCTTCATGACTTGGCTTTTTGTGTTTTGCTTCGTATTATTTTTTTTAATTTCTTGCATAAGTCTCGCCTCTGCAACCCGTAATGTTCTATAGTTTTGTATTTGAGACTACTTACACTCCGTAAATACTATCGAACTTAAAACTCTGCGTAGCAGTTATTGTCTATTGGTATTTTATACATTATCGGCCTATACGTCGTACTAACTTCTTCGAATTCGGTTTAGCGTTTTTGTTGTGAACACATAACAGAAAGACAAATAAACAACAGACATTATTGTGTTTAAACATTATTGTAGATATGGAAAGCGAACCTAATACATCGCCGAGTCAGGTAGGTATAAATATGGAATTGTTACAATGATCTCCGAAGACCTGTATCGTCTGTTGTGTAGGATGGAGTTTAATGTACCACCTACGTTCTGTTGGCCAAAACCTAGGCCGACTTTATACAAATATCGACAGCTCTGTATACCTTGTTCGTATTTGGTTGATAAACATACATACATTGTATATTTATTAACATTGCCGTGAGACGTGGTAATTTAAGACGATTTTTTGGAATTTCGCACTGGGCCAAACGCAGTAACACAATTACACCAGCTATGTTTCAAAGCTTACACTCTTTTTACAAAATAAATTAGCGGGTCTTAATCGCGTACAACTAACTTATAAAAAGTATAAATACCTATTTGGTCCCGACGTTTCGTTCGTCTTGCACCGAGCGTGGTCGCTGAGAGACTGATGAGAGCTATTAAGACCCGCTAATTTATTTTGTATGATGTATACAAATTGCGAAAGTTTAAAATCGATTACACTCTTTTTATTGAGCATATTGGCCACAAAAAGTACATTGCCAAGCTTCGAGGCGTTCATAAAATTTCTCAACAAATTCATCAATAATATTACTTAACCCGAATCATTCTACGGATCAGAAGAAAACATTAAAGGAATTTACTAGAATGAAAGACATTCTGACAATGAGGTACCTATTCTTCTGCTCCCTCAATTTAATAACTAGAAAAATAAATAAACTTTAACTATGTTTCGACAGCTACAAGCGTTTTTTGTATGCTGATTTGATTAAAGTTCGATAACAATATTTGAAGCCCAATATTTATTTATTTAAAACACAACGAGCGTCGCAATGGAAAACGAAATAAGATAAAAGATGAAGAAGATGTTCGTGACCAGCATAAGATTCCCCTATTTCCATTATTTAATGGCACTCTGAATCTTTAAGCAGTTTGTTTATAATAAAAACGATGATCCGGACGCACAGATAAATGTTTATCTCAAGTATTGTCTGGCACAAGATCAGCCAGATTAATACATGGCCGTCGCCTTGTTTTTAAAATCTGTGGCGGTTCGTTGAACTTTTGACGTTTCCCGAAATTTACATCTTTGCACCGCATTTATTCGCTCGTAAAAATAATTTGAAACGTTTTATGCGAACGTCTATTTTGCAGGGCAATTGGACGCAAAATTAAGTGAATAAGTGGATTATATTCCATTTCCCAGCGACCGTAAAGACTAGTGACCCATAAATGCAAAATTACTAAATGAAATCGGGTGAAATACATGAATAGTTGAAGCATATTTTTTTATAGCAGCTAGCTATAAAAAAGTATTGTCAATTACTGCTACGCAGATACTGTTTTACCTATTTTTTTCTAGTCACAAAAATTGATGCTCTTTTATGCTGGCGGAGTATGTTCGTAATTTCCTTGGTCTCAGGTTATCATTATCAACTAGAGGATGCCCGCGGTTACACCCGCTTTATTTAAGGCTACTGCTCTGCTCCCGTCGCTCATAGCGTGATGTTATATAGCCTATAGCCTTCCTCGATAAAAGACCTATATAACACTGAAAGAATTTTTCAAATCGGACCGGTAGTTCCTGAGATTAGCGCGTTCAAACAAACTCTTCAGCTTTATATATTAGTATTAGATTAGATGTCATTCGCAATTTGAACTCAGGTGATTGAAACAATGTTTATATTAGCAAGAGCAAATAAAATTTATTCAGTCAAAATACATACGTCATATAAATCAATGAGCCTGTCTGTATATATATATATATATATATATATATATATATATATATATATATATATATATATATGTACATTCCCGGCGGATTGTTTAGTCTTGCTTGTCCGTTATATAGGACTTTGAACTGGCTCTCATAATGGTCACCTATTTGTTTGGTCAGCATTTCACCGTGTGATCGTTGCTTGACCTCGTAATTTGACTCTGCCTATGACTGCATTAAAGAGGTTTTAGTTGCGGTTTCATCTGCGTGGGACAAAGCATGCTTTGATACTATATTTTCTTCACTCATAAAATTTTGCTTTGCGTTTTGACTTTCAGGTTTGTAAGCAGAGAAGGAAGTGGCGTTGTCTCTGCCTATTCCAACGGGGAAAAGCGCGAGTATATGTACGTATGAATGTACTTTTGAAAACCTTCACATCATCTACGTCACTCAATGATAGAAGTTTATTTTATCAACAATAAAAGAATGCTCTATATTGAAATAGAGCAGATATTGCTTTATCCGTTTGAGCAGAATTTCATGGAAGTCTATAGGATATTGCGATGCGAAGCACCAAATCAATCACGCAAAAAATGTTAGCATAAACTTACGAAATGTTTTATTTCCAAACAGTCTCTTGTTTATTTTAGCCTGAAGTATTTCATATTAAATTTTCCTGGTGTATATTTAACAGTACGTACTACGTACGGTAACTTGCGGAAATGTAGTTCAACTAAGAAACTTAAGTTATAGTGTAAATCTCTAAGACAAGTATTGGTGGTAACAAGTGAATGTAAATAAATAAAATAAAAACTTTACCTATATTATGCGATTAGTGAACTAATGTGTAAATATTCGTCAAATACCGGACTAAACACTACAACCAGGATTTGCAAACATGAAATGGAACTGTAAGTGTGAATATTGAACAATTTCATTCCAAAAAGTTATCGAATTGTATTTGATGTGAAATTGAAAACCGTTTTTTCACAACAACAAACATTATTTTGAATTTAGTTCTGACAATAGTGATGATAAAACTAAATGTTGCCATCAGAAAATAATTAGCAACACATACCAACCTATATTCATACTAACAGGTTTACAGCAGTGACACCTGTTGACGATTTGTAAAATTACTTAAAAGGATTGATAACTTGGTTCGATTTACCCCGATTAGTTTACCACGCTATCTAGTTGTACGTCACTGGACTAGTGAGGAATAATAATTTCACCATGTCTCAACAGCTAACTAAAAGTTCAAATAATATCCGCAAGATGCCAACACAAGTAGTATGCTTTAAATGTAAACATTCCGTACATGTGAAAAATACTGCTATATGTTGTGTTTGCAATAACCGATTCGAATTTGATTGTGACGGTTATCCCGAGAAAACCTACCGTTTAATGACTGCAGAGTCAAAAAAGAAATGGAGATGTAAGATGTGTATCAAGAAAAAAGCTACTACCATATATACCGAAACATCTAATGTAATGAACAGAAAAAGGACAGACCATTCTGCAACTGCCTCAAGCCGCTTAAAGATCCACGGTAATTTACCACATACCCAAGATTCTCACGTGCTAACCGACTACGAAACATCGATTGAAGTGGATATCTCGCCAAATAAAATGTCAAAAAGTGAAGACAGTTTAGCTACTACTTGCAATACTACAATGATAGAAATGCAGGATACAATAGCCCAACTTACTATGAAATTGGAAAACACGGAGGGTGAGTTAGAGAATATTATATTAGAAAACAACAACTTACAAGCACAAGTTCATAAATTAATCACCGAAAATAAGATGTTAAAGTCATTATGTCACTCATCATCAATATTGGAAAGCAGCCCTATTCCCAACAATAAAAACGAAAGTCATTCTTTTATATTTCAAACTGTATCCTCTACGCCTGCATTGACCAAACCAACATCGAGTTGTGATAATATTAGCGATACACAATTCTCACATCTACAACAAAAGATTATAGACTTGCAAAGAGAATTACGAAGGGCAGAACAAGAGATAGAAACGCTTAATGCTCATATACAGAGTTTGTCACAAACGCTTAAAAACCCACTGAAATCGGCACAAGGCAATAAAACAACAACTTACGTAACCAAGCCTACCACACAACAACAAAACGGTGAATGTGGAAAAAGGATAATGATCTTCGGCACCCAGCAGTGTGTTGGTCTGGCTGCTGCTCTTATTGATTCGAGGAAAACGACGCAATATGAACAATACCGGGTACTAGCCCATACTATGCCAAACGCACGCTGTGACGATATAGTGAAGAGCTGTATCAACACTTCGCTTCGACCGGACGACAAGGTTGTAATATGTCTAGGCGAAAATGATTACTACATGAAACATATCCTATTTCAATTAAAATATTTATTAAGAACACTTTGCAATAACAGTATTTTAATTTTAAATGTACAAAAGAACTCTTATCTTGATGTTATCAAACTGAATAATCGCATACAACATATTTGTAAACAATATAGAAATAGCCATTTCACAACTTGTAAAAGCCCTAATTTAGGTCTAGTTAGTAAAGCAATTAATTATATTATAGATTGTGAATATTATAAGGTAAATTTTTTAGATCCCGCCATTCTAAAAACAAGGTTCAGTAATAAAGCAGCGATTTCATCGCCAAAAACCACGACAATTGAGCCAAAGAAAGGAACTATTCCTTTTTATTTCAAATTAAACAGAAGCAAAGCCAAAGAACAGGAAAAAAGTATTATTACTAGTACCTCTCAACAAATAAACAAAGGAACTATTCCATATTATTTCCCCTCTAATAACAGTGACACATTTTTTCGATCTCAAAAATACACCCCGTAATGCTCATAACTTTAGGATACTACACCAAAATATAGCTAGCGTACTAAATAAATTAGATATATTAGAATTAACCTTAGATGAAATGCGAGATGTACAAAATTATCCACACGTGATTTGCCTGTCTGAGACATTTATTAAGAAAGGCCATGAAAATGATGTTAGGTTATCGGGTTACGAAATGGCAGCAAATTTTTGTAGAGAAAAAAATCGAGGTGGGACTTGTATACTAATAAAAAATGGTCTAATGTTCAATGAACTCTCTTTTATTAAAACATTTGCTACGTTAAACATATTCGAAATCTGTGGCATAGAACTGTGTTCTGAGAATCTCATAATTATTTGCGTATACCGGACACCTCAATCTGATCCAAATCAATTTATAGCCAAACTAGACTCCTTTTTACATTACCTCACCTTGAAATATAAATCTTCTAAACGCATAGTTTTAACAGGCGATTTTAATATTAATACGTTAAAGAAAGGGAAGGTCACCGATGAATTCCAAGACTTAGTTCATAACTACAACATGAAACTGCATATTAATATAGCTACTCGAAAATTTTCCTGTATTGATCACATTATGAGTAACATTTCAGACGCAATCGGAACAGTATTACCACTTCATCTCTCTGATCACGACACAGCGCAGATGCTATGTTTTCCGCTCAAATATCAAATGGTAGATACTGCAGTATATTTTATTTACAGGCGAGATTACAGTACGGAAAATATACATAAGTTTATTAAATGTTTACAAAATCTAACCTGGACAGATGTCTACCGGGAAAAGGATGCTAATGCAGCATTTGATTGCTTCCATCAATTATTCCGATTATTTTATTTTCTCTATTTTCCAAAAGTGAAGATAAAAGTAAACATTAAAAACAAGAGTAAACAAGTTTGGATTACAAAGGGTCTGAAACAAAGCTGCCGAACTAAGAGGTTTCTACGATATCAATACTATAAGCACAAAAATACCAATAATAAAGTAAAATATACGATATTTTCAAAAATCTTACAGAAGTGCATTCATAACGCTAAACGAATGGCTAACATAAAATTTATAACTAAAAACAAAAATAAGTGTAAAGCAACCTGGACAGTTATAAAAAGAAAAACACATCATGCAAAACCCAGAAACAATATAGACTTAATTCAAATTGACGATACAATATTTACAAAACCAGTAGAAATAGCTGCTGTCTTTAACGATCACTTTATAAACAGCACACCTACACAGCAGGGCACAAAGCATAATTGTAGTATAAATTCAAATGCAAATTCGATGTTCCTTATACCTATGTCAGTAAATGATGTGAAAGAACAGATAAAGTCTTTAAAAAATACGAATTCTGTGGGTTACGATGAACTGAATACTAAAATCATTAAGCTATGCCAGAACGAATTAAGTGGAATCTTAACGCACCTCATTAACCTTTCCTTTTCGCAAGGAGTGTTTCCAGACGCATTAAAAAGATCGATAGTTGTACCACTATATAAAAAAGGGAAGAAGTGTGAAGTGACAAATTATCGTCCCATAACATTAATACCCATCTTTTCAAAATTATTTGAGAAATGCTTTTTTAAAAGATTGATTAGCTACTGCGAGAAATATAATATTATAAAGAAAGAACAATTCGGCTTTCAAAAAGATAAATCCACAACTTTGGCTATCTTCTCATTTCTTAAAGTAGTCATGACTAATATCAACAACCGTCAATTCACAACAGGACTATTCTTTGATTTATCGAAAGCATTCGATTTAGTCCAACATGATATATTAGTAAGTAAACTCGACGCTATAGGCATCAGAGGAATTCCACTGCGATGGATATCGTCCTACCTAAACTACAGGCAGCAAAGTGTCACAATTAATAGAATTAATGAACATAAGGAACTAATAGCATATAACTCTGATTTTACAAGCGTCAAACGCGGCGTTCCCCAGGGTAGCATACTAGGCCCTATATTGTTTCTTTTATACATTAACGATATCGTGACAGTGACAAACCATAAATGTTTCCTTTATGCCGACGACATTGCCATAGTTGTTAACAGCGACAAAAAATTTAAGACAGTAACTGATCATGAAGCGGACATTAATAATACAATAGACAATCTAATTAACTGGCTCAATAATAATCATTTATCTATAAATCTTAATAAATCTGTATACCTTCAATTCAATCAATCGTACAATAATAAATATAAATTTAAAATGAACATACCAAAGATTACTCAAGTAGCTCAAACAAAGTTTTTAGGAGTAATGGTTGATGAGAACTTAAACTGGAAAGCACAGGTAGAAAGTGTATGTAATAAAATTAATAAATTTGTATTCGCCCTAAGACAGATAAAAAATGAAACAGATATGAAAACATCTGTGCTGTCATATCGAGCATACGTGGAATCCTTGCTACGATATGGGTTAATTATGTGGGGAAACAGTACCGACCTAAATAGAGCATTTGTCGCGCAAAAAAAGTGTTTAAGGGCCATCTATGGAATACCACCAGACGAGTCATGCGTACCGATATTCAAAAAGCTGGGTCTGCTACCATTGCCCGCGTTGTACATATACGAAGCTTGTATGTTTGTTCAACATCACAAACACCTGTTCAAAACTGCGGCAGATGTAATTTCTCGAAACAGGCGCGACCCACACCGACTCGTATTTGACGATACACCTCAATTGACGAAGTATAACAAGAGCTGCGTAGCCATGACGATACGTATTTATAATAAATTACCTACTTCATTTAAGGCTTTAAATAACAGGCTTTTTAAAATCAAAATGAGTGATTGGCTTAAAGAAAATTCATTTTATAGTCTCAATGAATATATGGAGAGTAAACATATTCACAAACTATAACTATAATTTTGCATGCTTAGTTTAAGCAAAACATGTATTGTACAGAATTTTTATATTGTAACACCTTATACACCATGTTTTTAGCAAATAAATATATTATTATTATTATTATTATAAAATAAATTGGGTATAATATTACACCTCTGCCTACCCCTTCGGGGATACGTACAGGCGTGAGACTATAAAAAAAAGAAATATTGAAATGAAATGAAATGAAATGAAAATGAAAAATGATTTATTGCTTGTTATATTAGTTCTCTGTCATTAATGATATTGTTACACTGCATTAAAAACTACATCGGATCGTTGCAAATGGCGTTCCGTAGTCTCTGCCTACCCCTCCGGGAAACAGGCGTGAGTCTATGTATGAATATGAATGTATGTATGTATGAAAAACTACGCGATTTAAACAATATCAGGACGAAGAGAAATCTAAATAAATCCACTTTTTCCTTTTGTGTGCTTGTTCGGCCAACTCTGGTGTCGGCGTTTATAGGCCGTCCGAAGGTGTCCAACATGGCCTAACGATACTTGTCTAGAGACAAGCAGCGAGACCGAGGGCTTTACGAGCTTTCTGAAGCACCGTAGCGGTTTGATGTGAAAGCCACAGCAAGTGGTCATCCATCGAAATGGTAGCCTGTGTCAAAGTTCCTTATCTAAACGTCCAGTGAAGTCACGATACGAGCGCTACATAATAATGTTTTATAAACTAATTTTCAGTTATTACAATCCCAAAAATGTTTCGGTCACAATGTTCCTATAAGCAGTTTATATTTAATCGGATTATAATCTCGTAACTTGGCAGAACGCCATTTTAAGGTAACAAATGGTAATTTGGCGGCAAATGAGCAGAATCATTCGCTGCCAAAGTGCTTTTGGTGCCACAATCCGTCCGTAGCTCGTAGGTACGGTAGGTACCTACGGATTGTGACAAAGGATTGAAAACAATTTTGTTTTTGTTAAATTAGATTAACTGACTGCCTCGTTGGTCTCGCGGCATAAATGTGCGCGTGGAATTGGGAGGTCTCGGGTTCGATTCCCGGGTCGGGCAAAAGTGTTACTGGATTTTTCCGAATACTCAGTAGCAGCCCGGAGTCTGGTGATGTGCTCGGTAACGGCAATAGGCTCGGCCCCTATTACGTGGGACTTAAAAATTCATGGCGAAATGTGGGTGTTATATCAACACCTCTGCCTACCCCTTCGGGGATACAGGCGTGAGACTATAAATAAATAAATAAATAAAAATTAGATTAAACGGATGGACTAGCGGTCGCTTGTATATTCCATCGAAGGTGTTTAACGCGACTCTGAGTGACGTGGGTTCAATTCCCACACGAGGCGACACTGCGTATGTTTCACGCATTGTTCTTCCGAGTCTAGGTGAAAGTTTATAAAGTTTGCGAGATAGGATTTATTCCTAACGCAGGTGTAATATTAAAAGCAAATACCTTCCTTTTGCTAAGCCAGCAGCTCAACCACATCCGTTCACTTATGTTTAAGAACTGTTATAGCATTGAGATCGCTTACTACCTTGACAGCTTGCCACGTCTGCCTCCAATGGCGATAAAAAAAATCCCATATTATGATAATTCGCCAAATGTACAGGTTTTTCCATACACAATAAAAATTGTAGGTATTTCGTACGATCATTCACGTTTACGACTACTGCCGCGCCTGATCAATTTACTGAAGGAGTATTTTTGACAGACAAACCATAGAAACATACTTGTATAATACTCCATATCATCGTCAGATCTATGCCACTTCTGGATACAACCCTGCTCTCACTATGTGAAGAGTTAGAGCATAGGCCACCACACTGGTTAAATACTAGTATTAGTAGGTAGTAGAGCCTTGCTGATTTCAGCATGAATGGGCCGGCTCGACCGGGAAAGTACTACCTTCTCACAGAAAATCGACGTAAAGTAACGGTACCTAAACTGTTGCGTTTCGTTCGGTGAGTGAGAGTGCCGGAGGCCCTATCCCTTATTCCTTCTCCCTCATCCCACTCCTCATACTATGCTCATTCCCAACCCCAAGGGGCGGCAACGCACTTTTGACTCCTGTGGGGTTGCTTGTGTCCATGGGCGGCGGTAATTGCTTACCATCAGGCGATCCGTCTGCTCGTTTGCTGCCTATTAACATAAAAAAAAAACGCATTGAAGGACTTTACATGCAGGTTTCTCCACGTAGTATTCCATCATAGTTATCGATTTAATGCGTACATTCTTAACTTCGAAAAGTCAGTTTCGTTCGTCTGTTGGTACTACGTGGTAACTGTAGTATTTTATGGTCCAGGTGTGCTCTATTCGATAGAAGTAAACGATATATATTCAGGAAAGAAAAGTGTCCTGAAGATCGTCTCACCAAAAATACGCACTGGTGTGCCAGCGTAACATGCAAAGAAGATTAGTCTTACGTTATCAGTACAGTGTCACTTAGGAACATAAAAGATATGCTTTGCCTTACAATTGACCCGGAGACCTATCACCAGGTTAGATGACTAATAAGAAAATCACCTAATAATCTGGTGCGAATTATTTTGAGCGGAAAGTGGGAAGGAAAAAGACCACGAGGCGCAGACCTAACCGAATCACGGGTCACATTTATGTCGTTCAACGAGTCCGCAAAACATGCGAAATACCGTAGCGCGTGGAGGCGACTAATCTTATACTAATACTAATACTAGAGGACGCCAGCAGCTACGCCTGCATATTTATTTAATTTACCCGTTTTGGCCGATCCCGTGGGAATTTCGGAAAATCCCTTCTTAGTGCACCCCTACGGTCCCCAAGGAACATACATGCCAAATTTCAGCTTCATGCGCCCAATAGTTTCGGCTGTAGCGTGTCTGTCAGTCAGTCAGTAACGCAAGGATTTTATATATTAAGAAGATATAAAGCTGAAGAGTTTGTTTGTTTGTTTGGTTGAACGCGCTAATCTCAGGAACTACTGGTCCGATTTGAAAATTCTTTCAGTGTTAGATAGCCCATTTATTGAGAAAGGCTATAGGCTATATAACATCACGCTATGGCCCACGGGAGCGGATCAGTAGCCTTAAATAACGCGGGTGTAACCGCGGGCTCATCTAGTACACAATAAAACACAGACGACACCAGATACGATCATGATCATGATTAGTAAGGGAACGACTGCAGATAGATGTGACTATTGATCTTCCTGGCGAGGTAATTCCATAAAAAAAATCACGAAAGCTTCTCCTTGTTCTACCCCTTACAATGTTTTTGCCAACCACACATCCCAGTACAAATAAGCAAGTTATTTTGATTGCCATTAATATGTATATGACAGTATATTATTGACACTCGTTGCGTAACACAAATTATAGCGATGATTGGCTCGCGCAGATTGAGACAACACATCACAGATCATTGTGTGTGACAATTGATTTATGTCACACGTGTAAATTATCTTTAATTGAGCTTACCAGAAAACAAGACAGTGTTACTATATTCTGTTCGGTATAATAGCAATGCGCCTCTTATGATGGGTATAAATTTTAGCTTTTTTTTATAACTTAATGTAAGTTTGGTGTGGTGACGGATTAAGAATACGAAATGTCACCACCTCCTATCCCATGGGTGTCGTAAGAGCCGACAGAGGGAGCATATTATGCAGAGGACAACACTGTAAGAGAAGGAAAACTCGATACAAACCCTTTAGGTATCAACCCGTTTGGCCAGCGTGGTATAGTAGGTAGGCCAAATCCTCTTTTCAAAGGAGAGGCCTATTCCAACATAGGACTGTTAAAGGCTGATGATAGATGTAAGTTTTTATGACAGAGAGTGGCAGACTAGCTGACAGCCCACCTGATGGTAAGGTTATAGCTTCAGGTCGCAGACACAACCAAGCCGCTGCCTAAACTGCTCTAATTGCACTAGCAAGAGTACCATTTTAATCGGAACACAGTTAAAGTGCAATATGGTTTAGCTATAGGTATAAATATACAGTACTCCCAAATTAATGAAGAATGCGCATGCAGATCTTCGTTAATTGTCGTATTCCCGGAAACACCCGAATCATTGAATTGTAAGAGCCCTAAACAATGCACTTGCATTTAGCACCTTGTTCGAAAGAAATAGGAGTGAATATTATGTGTACACAATCGAAAACAATTCGGGCGGTCGGTGGCGGTCGCCGATCCGTCAAAGGTCCGTCAGTCGTCTTTATATAATGGTGGCGACTGCACGTGTTCTCTCTGTGTGGAATTATATGGAGCTGCACTACACACCCTTCTTGGTTTTGTTTTCAAAGGTGAATTTAATTATGTTATTCAAATTTAAATAGTTTATTTTGTAAAATAGGTAAATATACTAACATTTTTCACGGCTTGTTAATATTAAAAAATTAAAAATACCTACTTTAAATACATATTAAGTACTAGAAAAAACATTTTAAAAAGATACACACATTTTAAAAAGAAAACAATTTGGGCGGTCGGCGGCGGTCGCCGGTCCGTCAAAGGTCCGTCAGTCGTCTTTATATAATGGTGGCGACTGCACGTGTTCTCTCTGTGTGGAATTATAAAGAGCTGTTATTACACACCCTTCTTGGTTTTGTTTTCAAAGGTGAATTTAATTATGTTATTCAAATTTAAATAGTTTATTTTGTAAAATAGGTAAATATACTAACATTTTTCACGGCTTGTTAATATTAAAAAATTAAAAATACCTACTTTAAATACATATTAAGTACTAGAAAAACATTTTAAAAAGATACACACAATAAACAAATAGATATAGGAATAAATAATATTATAAAGTATATTAGTACGTAATGCAATAATACAACAAATAAATAAAAATATGTCTAACTCTGCCCATACCATTTTCTTTCAGACGTATTCTTTCAGAATGGATAAATTTAAGCGTGGAAAGCCACTTAAGTCACAAGCACGGCAAATGGTATTTACCTTTATTTCTTAAATGAAGCCAATGTTTTCAAAAAATACCATGATGGTTATTTAAAAAAAAATCAGGACCGTGTTACAAAAGCTACAGGAATTTCACGACGAACTTTGAATAATATTTTAAACGAAAAAGAACAGAATCAATCAATGAAATTTTCCACACCGATAAAAGGAAAACCTAAAAGTAGATTTCGGCTGGGACTTGATGATTTCGACTACTGTGTTATTCGTATCATATTACGATTAACACAATTTTCACTTGACGCTCAAAGAACTCCCAACTGTAAATAATTTGAGAAAAAAGTTGATCGAAGCTATTAATTTCAAAGGCTGTGCAGAGCCTTTAAGGCTGATCTTGAAAGAAGTTTAGGTTTCTGAAAACTGATAATAACAGACGGTTACTTATGGAAAAACATGATATACGTTTAAAAAGGATCAAATATCTCAGAGAAATACAACAGCTGAGGAATTCTGGTAGAAATATAGTGTTTATTGACGAGTCATACGTGCATACATCACATACTAAGGGTAAAACTTGGCAAGATAGCAGCAAAAAAGGTATCAAACAACCCATTTCCAAAGGAGAGAGAATAATTATTGTACACGCAGGCAATGAAAAAGGCTTCGTCCCAGGGGCTCTAATGTTACATAAATGTGTCGACTCAGAAGGTGATTATCATAAAGAAATAAACGCGGAACGTTATCAAGCTTGGCTACGCAATCAATTGATTCCTAACTTGCCTCCTAATAGTGTGTTGGTAATTGACAACGCCCCATATCATAATAAGCTGTCTGTGAAACCACCAAACTCAAACACACCTAAACCACAAATGATAGCTTGGTTACAACAACACAACATTCCGCATGACCTAAAGAAACTGAAACCCGATTTGTATGAAATTATAAAAAGACATAAAGAGAAATACACATAATTTGTCATTGACCGTATAATGGAGGAACGTGGGCATCAAATTATACGATTGCCACCATATCATCCCGATTTTAACCCCATTGAAAATATTTGGTCCCAAATAAAGCAACACGTAGCCAAAAAAATATTGCAATGACTGTCACGTCAGTTAAAGATGCTATATTAGAAAAAATCAATAATATAGGACCAGAAGAATGGAAAAAAGTTTGTGATCATGCTGTTAAATGCGAAGATGAATATAGAAAACTTGACCCAAGAATCGATAGTTTTTCTGATGAAATGATTATTTACACAGGTGATAGCAGTGAGGAAAGTGTCAATGAACAAGAGCATAATGAAAGTTCTGATGAATCTACGATGTCAGGAATAGAGATCCTCCCTGATTCTGATATTTTTTTTTGTAATTGTAATATTATTCTGGAATGATCACTGCTGTAAATACTTTTGAACTGAGATGTTATGATTAGATTTCTAAGATTTTAATGTAACCTGTGTTTGAAAACCATTTTTCTTCTTCTAATATAAACCTTGTATTACTTAAACCTTCTTTTCTTCCATCATTACACCAGCTACAGCAAGACACTTAAAAAGTATTATAATCGAAGTAAATCAATTCAACAAAAATTGTAGCATATTCGCTATCGTGTGGTTTTCTTCCCTATTTACTTATATGGAACTATCGAATCAAATTTCTTTACTGATAAATCAATATTTATTTTTTTTAGCACAAAAAACATAATTTTACTAAATTATGCACTTAACAACTCTATATACATATCGTCTGCCGACGCTCGGGGAATACGACCGTTGCCGAACAGTGACGAAGATTTCTATGCGCATTATCACTTTGGGAGACCTGTAATTGTTATATAAAGAATTTAAGTACAGCAGCAATTCCCACCACAAGCATGTTTTACCCACCTATTCTACACACAAACGAAAATATAAGTCAGTTTCACAAAGCAATAATAGACCTACACGATACTTACTGAATAATTTACCAACTACTCACAATAAAGGTGTCGAAAATGGTCAAAAATGAAGGTTAAAGCTATTTAGGCGCTTAAAACGTTCCCGTGAATCGAATACGAAACGAAGAAAATACATTAGTATGATACAAAAGTCCACGATTATGGACTACGTGGTTTCTCACGAACTTTACCATCTTTCATAAAAGCGAAACGAGTTTGGAAATTACATTTAGTTATTATTCAATTAATAAAGGTTCGCGTGTTTCAGTTCGGTGGTTCAATTACAATATCCAAGTATTACCAAGTAATTTTGACCACCCCCTCGTGAGATCTCTACCTTGTCGTGGTGGGGGGCTCGGTAACCGTGGTTAGGTCACCCACGGTGAAGCTAAGCGAGATCCCGGGATTGGGCTTTACGGAGACCTGCGCAGGATGCGTCCGAAGGTGCGGGTGCGAGAGACGGTTCTTCTGTCCCTCGTAGTCGGACGCGGTCGCGGGAGGAGAGGCGTGTCCGTGTTGCGTTGCCGCGCGACTAGGGTTACCATATGTAAATAGAGGGATGCCTGTCTATGATTCCTAAAATGCCTTAATTTTCAGATAATAATGAAGAAGGATATTTATTACTAATACTTCTTTTCTAATACATAAACGTAAAAATCTTCACAAGATACAGTTTTGTAATTTTCCTGAGTAATCAATATTGTTTTTACTGATTCAATTGCCAGCCGATTTCTTTCTTTACTCCACTGGGCATTGACGAGTGAAAACGTACGTTTAAAATGCCTTTCTAAGACCAATGCCGGCCGCACGCCTGTTAAAACCCTAAACTGTCTGTCAAATGCGGCAAACGCCTGTCATATGGTAACCCTACCCGCGACCAAAAGTGGGCGCACCATCGTTGCGTCGCGGTGGGGCCGCAGAGGAAGAGGAGATGCGGTGTTGCATTGCCGTCCTCCGTATCCTCTGCGGCCGCTGGGTGTTTTGGCTGCCATCCGCCGCCAAGGGGGTTTTGTTCGGGGCCCGCCTGACCATCTGGCGGGCCAATACCCGTCGATGGGTAGCGAGGAATGCTTGGGCGATACCCAACCCTGCAAAACACGAGTACATGAGGAACACGGGTTGGTTTTTAGTCAGTAAGAGTCTGACAGTCCCCTTTGCCATTCCCCCAGGGCGGAGGGACTCCATGAGGTTTTAAAAAAAAAAAAATTTGACCAGTGGTGTAGTGTGAGAGCCCTCGTGGGAACGACATTCCCACTTTGCTTTTCAAAAAGCTTATAAAATAACTATTGCACTGATAAGTCAATCGCTTTTAGTATTGAATAGATTTGTAAGCTATGTTAGTTACCTACTTATATCACTGCTACATTTCAGTACAGATAATTTAGTAAATTACTGGCGCAGTGTAGTTCTTTATTAAATTAATTTTACTGAAAGCTTAATATGTAGTTGCTTTTCCACCTAAGACTCGCTCTAAGTGCCGGGTGTTGTGGAATCGTTCTCCATGGGGAAATGCCTACTCTTTGTGTGATCTCTGAAATTCTTTCTTTATGTTGATAATACAACCTATGTTTATACACTAAAAAGCGGACCCCGGCTTGCAACTGGGATAACGTCAGGAGGATCATTATCCTGACAACATATCCGCGTCTATACTTACTGATTGGCAAAGCTATTGAAAAACCCTACTCAGAAGCACAAAAACCAAAAAAATAATCGGGCGCCTAAAGCCCGCCGATTTCGCCATATCGTACCGATCTTCTCCTCGACATGAACTATTTATTAATCTCTAATGCGCAGCAATCGTGAATTACAAAAATATTTCTAATCCTCAATGTTCTATTATAAAGCGATATTGACCTTTCGTTAATGACCACTTTTTAATCCGGTATCCGTTTCGCTGACATTTTACTAACGACTCGCGCTGGAAACTGGCCCATTAACATGATAAAAACATAATCTCTATACTCTACATACCTAAATAGCTAAACCGACAAAAGGAAACCGTAACAATGTGCGCTACAAAAGCCTAAGTTTAAAGCAAAATTATTGCCAATAGAGTCGGCAAAACGAAGAAATATCAAAGAAAGAACCCGTATTACGCAAGTCTATTGAAATCGGAACAGCAAGTGTACAGTTAGCAAAGCGAATAGTTTCATTTGTAAGGATTGGCTGACCTTTGTACTACACCCACGCATCAGGTGTGTACCATGAGAAGCCGGAATTAACAAACCAGGAAGAGACATCGCCAATAATATTTGTAATACCTAATGTCACTCTTCCTTATTATTTCCAATATTATTGGGAACGGTTTATTTCACCAACATTTGTCATAGAAATTACTTTTCCAATGATATGTCGTCAGATCTTTGACATAACATTACACAACAAAGGCAATTATTTTATGCTTAATATAAGTAAATCTCCTCTGGACAACCTCTCCCCTCTTCTCCTAGGTGATCCCACTTCTTAAAAAAGGTGACCAGCCGGTTATTATGGTGCAACTTAGGACAGACCTTTGTTCAGCAGTGGGGTGCAATAGGCTGCTTGATTTACTGATCCTCCTCATGACGTCATCATCAGCCTTTAACAGCTGGACTAGGCCTCTCCTTTGAAAGGAGGAATTGGTCAACTATACCACGCTGGCCAAACGGGTTGGTATAGGGTTTGTATCAAGTTTACATCTCTTAGTGCTGTTCTCTGCATAATATGCTCCCTTTGTCGGCCCTTACGACACTCATGGGATGATATGGGGTGGTGACATTTCGTATGCTTAATCCGTCACCACACGGATACATGACGTAAACTGATGTAATTCCCTGAAAACTGTACTTACTTCAAATTACTTGGTTTAGCTAGGATCTAAGGTATAATTTAACGACGTTGAATTTATAAATTTCTATAGATTATTTACCAGCTTTTGCCTCCCACTTCAACAGCGTCTCGTAAGTCTATATTTAGTACAAAGTAAATGTTGCATAACAATAAGAAGTTTATCAGAGCTATCAAGTACCTAGCTCTGAACACCGACAGTACCTATCAACTGTCAATAATATCTTTGTAAGTTGTTCACAAGTTTCAATAATTTCTTTGTAAGTTGTTCACAAGTTTCTATAATAACTTGTATAGATTTTAACAACTATTCGATGAAGACTTGGCAGTCCCCACGGGCGGTTTGAATAGCTTATTTCAGTAAATTACAAGCTTTTTCACAGTAGTTGCCGAGAAAAATATGGACATTGTGTCAAGAAAATTGGGGCCCTGGGACTCCTTTTCACAGGGTTTTCAGCTAAGAAGAACATTAATTACCTATGGCTTCTTATCTTGACAACACACCGATGACTTTTCGGAGTTATGTGCGTATTCAATTGTAAATTATCCCTTGCGCCGTGCCTTGGAGAGCACATTAAGCTGTCGGTCCCCTTTATCATCAAGACGTTTGACAGTCGTTATAGGGATTCAGTATCCATGAAAAAACTGACGCTAGTCCAGACCATGGAACATAGTTATCCCTTTGGGTTGCGGAAGTCAAACAGGCAGTCGCTCTGTGGAAAAGCTAATATTCAGTCAAATCCGGTTACACTAAAAACCGGACCCCGGCTTGCAACTAGGATACCGTCAGGAGGATCTTGATCTTGACAACATCGTCTATACCTACTACATCGCAAAGCTATTGAAAAAGCCTACTCCGTAGTACAAAAACCAAAAAATAATCAGGCGCCTAAAACTCGCCGATTTCGCCATATCGAACCTATTTTACTGAAAATTCTATATTTTCCCAACAAAACACACGGCGACTACGGCTGCTTTTCATTCCAACAATTGTTATTCCAAGCGTGTGACGCACCGTATATGTTATCACAAGTAATGGATTAGAATTGTAAACTTTAAACGGTCGCATTAATAGTTAATACAGAATGCGGCGGTCTCCGCCCGGAATAGACCACACAACGGACGCTGAAATGTCGAATGTTGATGGGACTAAGTTGGTAAATAACTTGCAACACTGTACTAAGACCTATATTGCGTACCTACTTACAGTCGGTTTCAATACCCGATCTATCCATAGATTTAGCTACCAGAGATACTTATTGACAAACTCCATACAAAATATGTCAAATATGTAGACCAGGAAGGTGGCGGGTTCGATTTCCGCTCAAGTCAAACATTTGTGTGCATGAACATGGATGTTTGTCTTGGCCTGGGTGTTTCTATGTATAATATATATGTATTTACAAAAAAGAAGTATATATGTATGTTTATCCTTTATCTATGTAGTACCCGTAGTACAAGCTTCGCTTAGTTTGGGACTAGATGGTGATGTGTGTATGTGGTAGAATATTATTATTATTCGGTGTCTCTGATTGCCAATTCCAAAAATTTACTTAGTCGATTCTCAAAAAAATACTTGATTATTAGCTTGTCAATATTGTAGGGAATGCCAGCAGCTACGTTCGCACATTTTATTTTAGTTTAATCGTTTCTGCACGTTTCCGTGGGAATTTCGAGAAATCCCTTCTTAGTGCACACCTACAGTCCCCAAGGCACATACATGCCAAATTTCAACTGCCTGCTTCCAATAGTTTTGGCTGTGGCTTATCTGTCAGTCAGTCAGTAACGCAAGAATTTAACATATGTACCAACATAATATGTATGTATGTTGATAGTCTCTGTACCTAAAAATTAGCAGTGAAATTCGTTGGAGCTTGAACGATAATAACTACACATGTATTTCACACACAACAATTCGAATTACTTAATAAATCAAAGGAAGACCAAGACGAACGTTCTCTGGCCAGATCGAGACCTCCTTAAAACAGGAAAGTTTAGAAGTACCCTAAACAGAAGAGCGTGCATGGAGCATTTGATGGGAGTGAATGAAGCAAGAGAGATATGTCAGGATCGTTGCAAATGGCGTTCTGTAGTCTCTGCCTACCCCTCCGGGAAACAGGCGTGAGTCTATGTATGTATGTATGTAATAAATCCATTTACATTGATCGATTTTAGGTAAATATAATATACTTAATATGAAATAAAATGCGTTCAACTAGTGAAAAGTATTTATTGTTTATTCTAAATATTATAAAAAAAAATATTTTTATGAATAGAACAAAAAAAAAACGTAATTTAAAAAAATGAGAAAAAAGTTATTAATTTTGCTATCTCTCCGAAACATTTTCATTATTATTATTTAGTTTTAACAGTTTTTATGTAGGCATTTTACTTACAAGATGTACAAATTAGAACTTGAGGTACTCAGTAGAACATTGTCGTCGCTTGAAACTCTATTCTTCCATATCTACATCAACCCTCTCTCCTGTGCTCCTTTCTTCCGTCTGTTCTGTGCTACTTTCATGTTCTTGCTCTGTTTCTGAGTCATGGTTTAGCTCTGTAACACATTCCTCTTCATTATCTTCTGTATCACTGGGTGCAATATCACTCACAACCCCCACATCTTTTTCTTTTTTTTACGAGGTGGAATATCCCTTCGGATCTCCGACTCTTGGGGAAATGAGAGCCGGAGTATGTGGTGTAACCACTAAAAACCACCTCGACTTTCTCATTTACCCGTGTGTCGGAGGGTAGGGAATCGCATAAGCATTCGTCGCTACTCCACGACGGGTATTGGCCTGCCGGATGGTCAGACAGGCCCCGAACAAAACCCCCTTGGCGGCGGAATAAGGTGTTGGGCTCCGCCACCAACACCCAGCGGCCGCAGAGGATAGGGAGGACGGCAATGCAACACCGCATCTCCTCTTCCTCTGCGGCCCTACCGCGACGCATCGAATGGCGCGCCCCCATTTGGTCGCGGGTGATAGGGCGCGCGACAACGCAACACCGACAAGCCTCTCCTCCCGCGACCGCGCCCGACAGACAGAACTGTCCCCCGCACCCGCACCGTCGTTGGACACATCCTGCGCAGGCCTCTCTAAGCCCACGCGGAGCGTCCACTCCTGGGATTTCTCTTAGCTTCACCGCGGGTGTCCAATCCACGGTTACTGAGCCCTCCACCACGACAAGGTGGAGATCCTACGGGGGGAACCTTCTTCTCACCAGCTTGGTATCATATTATCCTGACGTTCGTCCATAATGACGGCAAATCTGTAATGAACAACACAAAGATCATAGCAAAATATACAAAAGTCTTATAGAAATTGAAATCATCTCAAATAGAAGAAAAATAAAACCAATACTCACAAGAAACACTCACATCTTATCTTAAATCGAACGAGAGATTTTGTAACGCCGATGATCCCGTGGGGTGAAATTCCGTCGCGAGCACTTTTCCGCTTTATTTTTTGCCACTAGCGCCCGTGTCGAGTGCCGGAGACGTACTGGTACTGACCTTGAACCTAGTTTACTTGACGAGGATTAAACTAGGCGACACAGTCTGTATTCAAATGATTTGTTGTTTGTTGTTTTGTTCAAATGATTAAAAAAATATGGATGAAAGCATTGGTCTGGGGTGAATATTCACCCCACGTGAGTACTGCAGTGTTAAGCGTAATCAATGGTTTTAAACTTTGCCCACTAACATATTAGTGCTTCGTACACTGGGCTTATTTAAATAAAAAGTCTTTGTCACGTAAATACTTACCTAAGAGTATAAATAGGTACCTAGTTTTGCTCCCAAAACTGCAACCAGCTTACATGGCGAGCAGAGTTCACGGGAAAACTGAAATCGACTGACTGAAAGAGATGAAAACCATAAACCCGATTCAATGACGACATCGTCATTCAAAATTCTTTTTGAGCATGCCGTTTGCTTGTCGCGTGATTTGTAGAATTGAATCAAATTGTGTAATAGCCTTGCAATTGCCGCTATTGGATTTGCCCGGCAAGATTGTGAGCGATTGATAAATTAGTGATATTTATGAACATTGACATATGTAAAATCGAATTGTGAATTCTGAATCGACCTACCACGTGCATCGGGTCATGAAGATGCCGCTTGGAGCCTGGTAACTATAGATATTTCACCTCTGTTTGGCCAAATTAGTGTGTGTAATTATCTAGGTTGCCTCCAGGCCACCAGAGAAGATCACCAGGTAATTAATTTGTTTAATTCTTAGCGCTAAGAAACTTGGCCCCATATGTCAGACATCTTTGACTTGCCTTAGAACAACTGGATGAATATAAATAAGCTTCCACTGCGCCTGCAAACAATTCCCAGTCTGTCTAGGGCAAGCTCTGAACATATCTTTTGGTAGCAGAAGCGCGTTTTAGTATGCCTCACCTCAGATTAGTATTGTAATCTCAAATCAATATTGTAATCTTGTATCTGATTGTGAGTTAGGCATTGCTATCACATTGTAATAAAATAACAGTTATAATATTGTTATAACTTTTATGTATTGGTTGACCTACTTAATTTGAAACATATTGTACCAGATGCTAAGTTCAATGTCAAACCAAAGTTCAATGTCATGTGCATAACCTCAAACAGTAATTGTTAACTTGAATTGTTGAAATCTCATTTGTTGTTGTAGTGTTAGTTAGACAGTTTTGATTAAATATATAACAGTTATATGTAATGAGTTTTAAGCATTATAATAACCACATTTGACTTTACATAGATAAGCTGGTTACATTGATAAATTACCTTAATAAACTTTGTTTTTCGGTGTAATAGGTATATTGAAAATATTAATATTTTTAGGTAACACATATTTGTATCTACCTCTGGCTGTAATATATAGCTCAGTTGGTTTGTCTGTTGCAAATAATTGAAGTTTAAACTTATAATTTGTTATAACTTTTGGGTTTATTCCAATATATTGAAACTATTAATTTTGTTAGGCAGTATATACCTACCTGTGTTTGCCTACGGCTGTAGTATATAGTCCAGCTGTTCGTTGGTTTCAAGGAATCAACAAATTTTAAGTTTTAATTTAATGCTCGTCCGAGCTCTTTTGAGAATTTATTATGACGGCTATCAAGGACTTGCGTTGGGCTGCGGGTGCCATTTCGTCACATTTGCGCTGGTTTGCCTCAGCCAGTGCTCTGGTAAACCGGCATGATCGCCAGCAGGCCTTATTACAAAAATATGAGCAGATTAATGATCGGTTGGCAAGCGTTGAACAGCAATTTTGTGTCTTCAGCGCTTGTTGTCTCGAAGTGTCAGTTGTTGACTTCACGGCGGACCAGCGAACCAAAGTCAGTGAGGACTATGCCCAGATACTGGACATATATGATGCTGTCTCCGACTGTGCAAGGCAGTTGATTGCAGAGAGGGCCAGGGCTGAGCTTCGGCCGTCCTAAAAATTGGCACATCTCATGTCAGTTTTGGATGGGGAGGCCAAAGGCTTAATCCAGCATCTGCCGGTGTCTGGCGAGGCCTACCAGACGGCTCGGCACTTGATCACCCGGAGGTACCACAACATGCGTGGCCTAGCAGACACCCATATTGAGCAGATCTTGAGTTTGCCCACGCTCACCCGGGTCTTTGGTTTGCGCACCCAACTATTGAACCCGCTGTTGGTTGCCATAAATGCCCTCAAGTGCTTGGATCTGCCCCTGGACCAATGGTCCTACCTGTTCGTGGATATAGTGCTCAAGCAGCTGCCTGCAGACCTAAGGTCGCGATTTGAGCAGCGTTTTGGCGGGGATAGTGCGACACATCTGCCCCTTTGCAGACCTAGAGAAGTTTTTGGAGGACAAGTGCCGGGTCTTGGACAACTCTGGTAGTGATACGCCGGCTAAGTCGCAGCCGCCCAAGGTCAAGGAGCAGGCTCGCGTTCACACCCGAGGAAATGTTGATCGGCGCCCAGTCACGCAGAGCCCAGCAGAGTGCTCTTACTGTAGTAGGCCACTGGGCACAGAACGGCCAGTTGTAGGGCATTCTTGGACCTTCATGTCACCTCTTGCAGGCGCATCGCGAATGCCCGCCACCTTAGCGCGCCTCACGACGTGTGGTACCCGGCGCCGTGGACGGTGGCCGCGCCGCACCCGCGCCCGACGCTCACGCGGAACGGACATGTGCATGTCCACCACACAGGGGTCTACCTTGTATATGTGCAGGTACGTGTTTATGCCGTCGGTATTGTGCCACCATGATTTGAGGCCATCGTCTAAGGTGATGCGTCTTACACACATCACAGTTGACAAATTGACACATGGGCAAAAAACGCATTTTTCGATAAGACCGCGCGTGTGTCACTAGTGTTTATGTTATTGTAATCCTGTAATGCTTGTGTACACTAAAGTATTTTCGTTCTATCTATAATAAAATTAAAAATTACAAACAAATTATTTGGTTGAATATTCGAATCTATAAATCTATGATTCGAATAATTGAAATGTCAAAAACTGTCAAAAACGAATCTAAAATCTACAGATCTATCTATAATTCGAATATTGAATTCCGTGGAAAGCGGTGAGGTATGCGGGGCGAAGGGGGGCTACAAAAATGCATTCTAATTGGCCGGTTCAAATTTGCGGTACGTCATAATTCATAAATAGTGTTGGGATTGGTCTAATGTAAGACGTATAAGTCTAACGTGTTGTCAGAAAGTGTTCGCCTTACGTCTGCCGTCTAGTAGGCTGGGTTGTCGTTGAGAGAATGCCAGCAGCTACTTTCGCACATTTTATTTTAATTTAATCGTTGCTGCCCGTCTCCGTGGGAATTTCGAGAAATCCCTTCCTAATGCACCCCTACAGTCCCCAAGGCATACACGCCAAATTTCAACTGCCTGCTCCCAATAGTTTTGGCCGTTGTCAGTCAGTCAGTAACGCAAGAATTTTATATATGTACCAACATATATGAATTGTATGTATGTTGATAGTCTCTGTAGGTACCTAAAAATTTGCTGTTCTAAAGTATGTTAAACGGTATATTTAACACACAACAATTCGAATTACTTAATAAATCAAAGGAAGGCCAAGACGGACTTCTCTGACATCGGATACCTCCTTAAAACAGGAAAGGTTAGAAGTACCCTAAACAGAAGAGCATGCATGAAGCATTTGATGGGAGTGAATGAAGCAAGAGAGATATGTCAGGATCGTTGCAAATGGCGTTCTGTAGTCTCTGCCTACCCCTCCGGGAAACAGGCGTGAGTCTATGTATGTATGTATGTAATAAATCAAAATAAGCATTACAAACAATAACATCAGACAGTAATAAATTACCGCGGTTGATTTACGTCGACACGTTTTACGCTGGCTAATTAAATTCGACACGAACATGCAAATTGTTTCCCTCGCATCCCTACATATTATATCATATTCATATAACACCTTATGACTTAAAGTCGATCACATATCACATAACTAAAAGACTCCGGATTTGATTCGCGGAGTAAGCAAAATTTTGAGGCACTTTTTGAGAAGAATTTTCTAGTCTTCTTCTATATTACACTAGCTCAGCCCGCGGTTACACCCGCATTATTTAGGATATACCTGTCTTAATAATTATTAACAGTGCAGTATCTACTCGCGCCCTAATTTTCAAATATTTTACTCGCGTGGGGTGAATTTTCAGACCATTTACATTGATCGATTTTAGGTAAATATAATATACTTAATATGAAATAAAATGCGTTCAACTAGTGAAAAGTATTTATTGTTTATTCTAAATATTATAAAAAAAAATATTTTTATGAATAGAACAAAAAAAAAAGTAATTTAAAAAAATGAGAAATAAGTTATTAATTTTGCTATCTCTCCGAAACATTTTCATTATTATTATTTAGTTTTAACAGTTTTTATGTAGGCATTTTACTTACAAGATGTACAAATTAGAACTTGAGGTACTCAGTAGAACATTGTCGTCGCTTGAAACTCTATTCTTCCATATCTACATCAACCCTCTCTCCTGTGCTCCTTTCTTCCGTCTGTTCTGTGCTACTTTCATGTTCTTGCTCTGTTTCTGAGTCATGGTTTAGCTCTGTAACACATTCCTCTTCATTATCTTCTGTATCACTGGGTGCAATATCACTCACAACCTCCACATCTTTTTCTTTTTTTTACGAGGTGGAATATCCCTTCGGATCTCCGACTCTTGGGGAAATGAGAGCCGGAGTATGTGGTGTAACCACTAAAAACCACCTCGACTTTCTCATTTACCCGTGTGTCGGAGGGTAGGGAATCGCATAAGCATTCGTCGCTACTCCACGACGGGTATGGTCAGACAGGCCCCGAACAAAACCCCCTTGGCGGCGGAATAAGGTGTTGGGCTCCGCCACCAACACCCAGCGGCCGCAGAGGATAGGGAGGACGGTTCCTGAGCCCTCCACCACGACAAGGTGGAGATCCTACGGGGGGAACCTTCTTCTCACCAGCTTCGTATCATATTATCCTGACGTTCGTCCATAATAACGGCAAATCTGTAATGAACAACACAAAGATCATAGCAAAATATACAAAAGTCTTATAGAAATTGAAATCATCTCAAATAGAAGAAAAATAAAACCAATACTCACAAGAAACACTCACATCTTATCTTAAATCGAACGAGAGATTTTGTAACGCCGATGATCCCGTGGGGTGAAATGCCGTAAATCACTCACAACCTCCACATCTTTTTCTTTTTTTACGAGGTGGAATATCCCTTCGGATCTCCGACTCTTGGGGAAATGAGAGCCGGAGTATGTGGTGTAACCACTAAAAACCACCTCGACTTTCTCTCTTTGGCGAAATGTCCTCGCCTTGAGTCGCGCCCACCTCGTTTTGGGCGGGTGCGTCATTATGACACCCCACAGATGGCGCGCGGCTCGAATCACCGCGCATTTGAGGACTTCAGACCGCACCCTCATTTTGATTTGCCTGGTCCTGGCCAACGGTCGCCGCCCAGGCAACAATAGGTGATTGATTCCTGCCCTGTAATTCCAACCTCCCCCATTGAGACCGTTATTCTACCAACGGTTGCTGTTAGGGTCTGGGGACCCACGGGGGCCTCTGTTGTTGTCCGCGCTATATTGGATATAGGGTCACAAGGTTGCATTGTTTCCACTTATTTGGTAGGGCAGGTTTAATTAAATATGGGTTCTTTTCTAAATTGTATTCGGGGAATAGGTGACGTAGCATCTACTGTTGAAGGGCAAGTTAAGGTTTTGTTTACCCCTGTTGAATCTTCACACCCGAGGATTAAAACCTCGGCTACTATGCTGAAGAATATTTTGGGTATGCATCCACAGAAACAGCTACCCGCTGCTGTGGTGAATTTGACTTTAGGTTTGGAACTGGCAGACCCTACAGAAGTTGTTACGTGTTACTGCTTGGATGAAGCGTTTTGTTTGCACCCACAACATAAATGACTGACACCATTTCTCTCGCCACAGGAACGACAGGAGGCCCTCACCTTTTGCATTCGTTCTGTGCAATTGGCGCACTTTGAGAAGGAGATTGCTATCCTTAAGTCAGGGAAACCGAAGTTGTCGGGAGCTGTATCTAAATTGAACCCCTTTTTGGACGATACGGGTCTTTTGCTCATTGTAGGGCGTCTCAAGAACGCCAACCTCCCTTACGGGGCACGTCACCCCCTGTTGTTGCCCAAGGACGGTCATTTAGTATGTTTGTTGGTAACTGACCGTCACCTCAAAAATTCGCATGCTGGTTTTAATGCTCTGTTGGCCATTTTGCAACGCGAGTTTTGGATTTTGTCTGCCCGAAGAATTATTCGGAGTGTAGTCTTTCGCTGCATCCCTTGTTATAAGCTCAAGGTTTCTACCATGCAGCCATTGATGGGAGACTTACCGCCAGATCGCGTAACGGAGAGCAGGACGTTTGACGGTGTTGGCACGGACTTTGCTGGTCCCTTTTTGGTGAAAACGTTGTCACTTCGAAACAGCAAGTCTGTTAAGGCCTAATTGTGTGTATTCGGCAAAGGCCGTACACTTAGAACTGGTCTCCTCGCTTACGACCGAGGCGTTTGTAGCCATATTTGACAGATTTGTATCCCGCAGAGGGCTGCCTTCCTTGATTCGTTGTGATTGCGGCACTAACTTCAAAGGCACTTATAATTATTTGAACAACGTCGTTACATACATACATACATACATACATATCGTCACGCCTTTTATCCCCGAAGGGGTAGGCAGAGGTCTATTTCTACACCCATTTTTCACCAGATATACTTTAGTCCCACGGGCGAGCCTATTGTCGTACCGGGCACATTTCCAGACTCCGTGCTGCTACTGAAAATTTCGTGACATAAAAACTCAATAACACTGCCCGACCCAGGAATCGAACCCGGGACCCGGGATCTCACGCGCACATTTATGCCGCAAGACCAACGAGGCAGTCGTATAGGGTTTGATGTCGAGTTTTCCGTCTCTACGCAAATATGGTATTTGCATCGTGTTATCCCTTAGTCGCCTCTTACGACACCCACGGGAAGATAGGGGGTGGTGACACTTGTATTCTATGCCGTCAACCACACGGCAATGACGTAGTTAATTTCCTTGAAACCAACAAGGCAGATATAGGCAATAGGCTTGCCCGACGTGGGATAAATTGGTTGTTTTCCTCACCAAATTGTCCACACTGGGGTGGTGTATTTGGGGCCGCTGTAAAATCGGCCAAGACACACTTGCGCAGGACAATTGGTGAATCAGTCCGTACATTTGAGGAGCTCGCCACCGTGTTTTGTAAGATTAAGTCTGTTTTGAACTCTAGCCCATTGTGCCCGATCTCCTCAGATCCGAATGATTTGGAAGCCCTTACGCTGGGCCATTTTTGATTGGTCGCCCACTTGTCACTTTACCTGAGTACCCCTATACTGATACGAGACCTAATTGTCTCTCGCGTTTTGAATTGGTACGCCAGATTACTCAGAGCTTTTGGAAACGCTGGCATTTAGAATATTTGCACATACTCCAGCAACGCGTTAAGTGGACCGACAAGACCGATCCACCCAAGATTAGAGACCTCGTTTTGATCAAGGAGGCTAGCCTTCCGCCACTCAGATGGCGCAGCTGGCGCATTCTTCGTTTGGTAACTGGGACTGACGGAGTTCCCCGATGTGCTGAGGTCTTGGTAGACGGTTTGATTCTGAGGAGAGCGGTTGCAACGTTGTCACGTCTACCAACCGATTAGCGGACCGGTAGGCCGGTCCGGGGCGGGTGGATGTTTGAAATAGATATAAGAATTCCTATAATAATTTGTATAATTAATAGAGTAAATCAGTTTAGTAACATTTTTTTGTCTATTGTTATTTTTTGACTCTGGTCACATTATAAGATGACAAATCATTAATTCTTTTCTCTTGCTTCCGAAAAAATCTTTTTGAGTACGCCGTTTGCTTGTCGCGTGATTTGTAGAATTGAATCAATTTGTGAAATAGCCTTGCAATTGCCGCTATTGGATTTGCCCGGCAAGATTGTGAGCGATTGATAAATTATTGATATATATGAACATTGGCATTTGTAAAATCGAATAGTGAATTCTGTATCGACCTACCACGTGCATCGTGTCATGAAGACGCCGCGTGGAGCCTGGTAACTATAGATATTTCACCTCTGTTTGGCCAAATTAGTGTGTGTAATTATCTAGGTTGCCTCCAGGTCACCAAAGAAGATCACCAGGTAATTAATTTGTTTAATTCTTAGCGCCAAAAAACTTGACCCCACATGTCAGACATCTTTGACTTGCCTTAGCACAGCTGGATGAATATAAATAAGCTTCCACTGCGCCTGCAAACAATTCCCAGTCTGTCTAGGGTAAACTCTGAACACCAATCCTTATCAACAAGGTTTTAGTTAGACATGTCTATTTAAAATTCAGTTTGATCATCGCTTTATGGATAACCTTTTTTGCCTTTTAATTTTAATACACAGAAATGCTGATAATAAAACTTAAATATATTTTAATAAATTTTATTTTTTGCATTACAAAACATGAATATCGGAAATGCGTCGTTGCATTTTGTTCCTATATTAAATAATGATACCACCTAGATACGTACAAATAAATTATTTTAAGTTTAAAAGTTAGTAGGCACTTATAATATCAATGGTGTAACAGATGTTTAGATTGATATAATTCTAAAATAAACGTAAATTATACATTCGTATGAAAACAACAAAATAAATTTACAATAAGTGATTATCAAAAAAAATACGATGATATTTCAAAAATATATATTTCAAAAGATTACGAAAAAGGTGTTTGTACCATAATAGGCTAGTTGACAAAAAAAAAATTATAAGTTCGTCCTTTAGATTATTCAAAAATAAGCGATACGTATTTTTTTATTTGTAAATTAAACCAAAAATTACCAAGATATAGCTCATTAAAGTTACGTATAACGTCACGGCGTGCTGCATTTTTTAGCACTAGATGACGTCACACGTAACTTTAATGGGCTATATCATTGTTATTTTTTATTTAATCGAAAAAAGAAAAATTAGTGTCCAATATTTTTTTATAATCTAAAATACGGACTAATAATAATAAAATAATAAAATGTAATTATTTTGATCCTGGAAACTACCCTATTATATGTAATATGGCAACACTGGCATACATTATAGATGGTAAAGGTAAAGGTTAATTTAAAAATTAAATGTTCGTTTCGATAAACAAACTTGCCAATTCTAAAGAGATACTAACATTAATTTGTTCCTATAATTAGCACTACATAAAAACCCATAACAATGGCACTTCTTGACTAATATAACAATATTATCACTTCTCTAAACATTTGTAGTTCTACAAATGACCGTTAACAATTCAAATCATTTGAAAATCAATTCGAAAACCAAATCACTGTCATTTTCGAAAATCGAACCAGAGTTCAAAATGTTGCACAGTGTAAAAAGTATAAAAACTACTTTAAACACGAGAGTATTTTCAACAATTCCTGACAACCTGTCATGGCGTATGAGACCAGAATTTACTATTGCACCGACTGGTCTGAACGACCAAAACCTGTTACCTACTCCTTAAATTAAATATTGCCTGGTAGGCCTTACAACTCTTGGTTAGGGTCTTCGACGTCGTGTAGTTTGACAAGGCCGATGAAGCTTTTCTCTGGCTGCATTAGCGAGTGCCTGTCTCCTCCGGTGTTTCTGACAGCTAGCCTGTCACCTGCCTTGAGGAAGATGGCGGCTGCTGAGAAGCAAGAGTTTGGTTTGTCTGTGTGGTCGGTTGAGTGGGTGGACTGGGCACATTGCAGGATGGTCTCGCGGCCGTCGATCTCGGGGTTCGTGCGGTGTAGCATCCAGGAGATTATGTCGTGGCTGTCGAGATAGTAAATCTGGGGAGAAGCATGGTTATTGATTAATTTAATTAAATAAATGTAGCGTCTATTGCGTAATTTGACTTGTCTTTGGTAACGGATCGGCTGAGATAAGCAACATTTGCATTGGTCACCACTTGGTTTGACCCTTAAACTAAAGATAATACAGTTTGACCGCTGATTGTGGCATTTACACCAGAGAGTTGGCGTGCTTCGAAAAAAGGCGCATGCTTTAGGTATGTCGAAGGCTTCCGTCAGACACCGAAAGAAGAATTTACTTCTCATAGGAATAAGAACGAAGGAGTTGAAAGCATTGTTATTTTCAGCAAAACCCAAAGCCGTGCTGTGGTGTATTGGTGATGGCCACTAGTAATAAGCCGTACGTAAATACATTTTTATTGAAAGCAAGTTTGGTGATAAAACAAAAGCAACACAAAAAGATCATTGCGCCTTTGGCACTCAATCTCATACTAAACGAAAATTAAAGCTAATTGTTAGGTCTAAACTTTCTTTAATCAAATCACAGAATTAAGTCTGTTCTACCCATACCCCAATAATAATGAATTGTTATTCTCATCTGTATGTTTCGAAGAAACAATGCTACAAGTTACAATCATTTTAACTATGAAAACAGTCTCACACATTCGGTTCTTAGAAGTAATTAGTTTAGTATTTAGGTTAATTAGACCTTTGATCGTGTTCAAGTGTGCGTAGACTGTCTCTGTAACACACGATTAACTAGGCTCTTTGTTGTCTTAGTTCATGCTTCTGTTAGTTTTGCTAGAATATACCTACCTACATATAGAAACGTTTATTTTTTTTTAATTGCATACTCTCTCCTCCTGGATGGGCAAAGGCCTTCCCCAGTGGCGTAGCTAGCTTGCGTGGCACCCGGGGTGGAAGTTGGCGGGCGACCTTTTTTTTTTAGTCGATACCTAACAAATTACGGGCTAACTCCCCCAAGCTACTTGGTCAATCGTAGTGCTCAGCTATTGCCTTTGTTGTTTTATATTTTTGTACATTGTTCTTAAAGTTGAGGTTAGGGTGTCACCCCAAAAAAGAGTCACAACCGGGGCGGAACCCCTCCGCCCCCCTTCCTACGCCACTCACTGGCCTTCCCCAAATGTTTCCAGACTTAATTGTCGCAATGTCAAGCCAGCTCTTTCGGGGCCGTTCCTCGGCGACGTCATCCATCTTCTGGTACCCCCAGTGTTGAGGTTCTTGCCCAACCACCCTCGTGCATACTAGCTCACGTGGTAAGCCTAGTACAATTTTACATAAATTACTAATTAATGTTATAATTGCAGGTAACGGCCTAGTCCGCGTGGCTCACGGCGCGCCTCACGACGTGTGGTACCCGGCGCCGTGGACGGTGGCCGCGCCGCACCCGCGCCCGACGCTCACGCGGAACGGACATGTGCATGTCCACCACACAGGGGTCTACCTTGTATATGTGCAGGTACGTGTTTATGCCGTCGGTATTGTGCCACCATGATTTGAGGCCATCGTCTAAGGTGATGCGTCTTACACACATCACAGTTGACAAATTGACACATGGGCAAAAAACGCATTTTTCGATAAGACCGCGCGTGTGTCACTAGTGTTTATGTTATTGTAATCCTGTAATGCTTGTGTACACTAAAGTATTTTCGTTCTATCTATAATAAAATTAAAAATTACAAACAAATTATTTGGTTGAATATTCGAATCTATAAATCTATGATTCGAATAATTGAAATGTCAAAAACTGTCAAAAACGAATCTAAAATCTACAGATCTATCTATAATTCGAATATTGAATTCCGTGGAAAGCGGTGAGGTATGCGGGGCGAAGGGGGGCTACAAAAATGCATTCTAATTGGCCGGTTCAAATTTGCGGTACGTCATAATTCATAAATAGTGTTGGGATTGGTCTAATGTAAGACGTATAAGTCTAACGTGTTGTCAGAAAGTGTTCGCCTTACGTCTGCCGTCTAGTAGGCTGGGTTGTCGTTGAGAGAATGCCAGCAGCTACTTTCGCACATTTTATTTTAATTTAATCGTTGCTGCCCGTCTCCGTGGGAATTTCGAGAAATCCCTTCCTAATGCACCCCTACAGTCCCCAAGGCATACACGCCAAATTTCAACTGCCTGCTCCCAATAGTTTTGGCCGTTGTCAGTCAGTCAGTAACGCAAGAATTTTATATATGTACCAACATATATGAATTGTATGTATGTTGATAGTCTCTGTAGGTACCTAAAAATTTGCTGTTCTAAAGTATGTTAAACGGTATATTTAACACACAACAATTCGAATTACTTAATAAATCAAAGGAAGGCCAAGACGGACTTCTCTGACATCGGATACCTCCTTAAAACAGGAAAGGTTAGAAGTACCCTAAACAGAAGAGCATGCATGAAGCATTTGATGGGAGTGAATGAAGCAAGAGAGATATGTCAGGATCGTTGCAAATGGCGTTCTGTAGTCTCTGCCTACCCCTCCGGGAAACAGGCGTGAGTCTATGTATGTATGTATGTAATAAATCAAAATAAGCATTACAAACAATAACATCAGACAGTAATAAATTACCGCGGTTGATTTACGTCGACACGTTTTACGCTGGCTAATTAAATTCGACACGAACATGCAAATTGTTTCCCTCGCATCCCTACATATTATATCATATTCATATAACACCTTATGACTTAAAGTCGATCACATATCACATAACTAAAAGACTCCGGATTTGATTCGCGGAGTAAGCAAAATTTTGAGGCACTTTTTGAGAAGAATTTTCTAGTCTTCTTCTATATTACACTAGCTCAGCCCGCGGTTACACCCGCATTATTTAGGATATACCTGTCTTAATAATTATTAACAGTGCAGTATCTACTCGCGCCCTAATTTTCAAATATTTTACTCGCGTGGGGTGAATTTTCAGACCATTTACATTGATCGATTTTAGGTAAATATAATATACTTAATATGAAATAAAATGCGTTCAACTAGTGAAAAGTATTTATTGTTTATTCTAAATATTATAAAAAAAAATATTTTTATGAATAGAACAAAAAAAAAACGTAATTTAAAAAAATGAGAAATAAGTTATTAATTTTGCTATCTCTCCGAAACATTTTCATTATTATTATTTAGTTTTAACAGTTTTTATGTAGGCATTTTACTTACAAGATGTACAAATTAGAACTTGAGGTACTCAGTAGAACATTGTCGTCGCTTGAAACTCTATTCTTCCATATCTACATCAACCCTCTCTCCTGTGCTCCTTTCTTCCGTCTGTTCTGTGCTACTTTCATGTTCTTGCTCTGTTTCTGAGTCATGGTTTAGCTCTGTAACACATTCCTCTTCATTATCTTCTGTATCACTGGGTGCAATATCACTCACAACCTCCACATCTTTTTCTTTTTTTTACGAGGTGGAATATCCCTTCGGATCTCCGACTCTTGGGGAAATGAGAGCCGGAGTATGTGGTGTAACCACTAAAAACCACCTCGACTTTCTCATTTACCCGTGTGTCGGAGGGTAGGGAATCGCATAAGCATTCGTCGCTACTCCACGACGGGTATGGTCAGACAGGCCCCGAACAAAACCCCCTTGGCGGCGGAATAAGGTGTTGGGCTCCGCCACCAACACCCAGCGGCCGCAGAGGATAGGGAGGACGGTTCCTGAGCCCTCCACCACGACAAGGTGGAGATCCTACGGGGGGAACCTTCTTCTCACCAGCTTCGTATCATATTATCCTGACGTTCGTCCATAATAACGGCAAATCTGTAATGAACAACACAAAGATCATAGCAAAATATACAAAAGTCTTATAGAAATTGAAATCATCTCAAATAGAAGAAAAATAAAACCAATACTCACAAGAAACACTCACATCTTATCTTAAATCGAACGAGAGATTTTGTAACGCCGATGATCCCGTGGGGTGAAATGCCGTAAATCACTCACAACCTCCACATCTTTTTCTTTTTTTACGAGGTGGAATATCCCTTCGGATCTCCGACTCTTGGGGAAATGAGAGCCGGAGTATGTGGTGTAACCACTAAAAACCACCTCGACTTTCTCTCTTTGGCGAAATGTCCTCGCCTTGAGTCGCGCCCACCTCGTTTTGGGCGGGTGCGTCATTATGACACCCCACAGATGGCGCGCGGCTCGAATCACCGCGCATTTGAGGACTTCAGACCGCACCCTCATTTTGATTTGCCTGGTCCTGGCCAACGGTCGCCGCCCAGGCAACAATAGGTGATTGATTCCTGCCCTGTAATTCCAACCTCCCCCATTGAGACCGTTATTCTACCAACGGTTGCTGTTAGGGTCTGGGGACCCACGGGGGCCTCTGTTGTTGTCCGCGCTATATTGGATATAGGGTCACAAGGTTGCATTGTTTCCACTTATTTGGTAGGGCAGGTTTAATTAAATATGGGTTCTTTTCTAAATTGTATTCGGGGAATAGGTGACGTAGCATCTACTGTTGAAGGGCAAGTTAAGGTTTTGTTTACCCCTGTTGAATCTTCACACCCGAGGATTAAAACCTCGGCTACTATGCTGAAGAATATTTTGGGTATGCATCCACAGAAACAGCTACCCGCTGCTGTGGTGAATTTGACTTTAGGTTTGGAACTGGCAGACCCTACAGAAGTTGTTACGTGTTACTGCTTGGATGAAGCGTTTTGTTTGCACCCACAACATAAATGACTGACACCATTTCTCTCGCCACAGGAACGACAGGAGGCCCTCACCTTTTGCATTCGTTCTGTGCAATTGGCGCACTTTGAGAAGGAGATTGCTATCCTTAAGTCAGGGAAACCGAAGTTGTCGGGAGCTGTATCTAAATTGAACCCCTTTTTGGACGATACGGGTCTTTTGCTCATTGTAGGGCGTCTCAAGAACGCCAACCTCCCTTACGGGGCACGTCACCCCCTGTTGTTGCCCAAGGACGGTCATTTAGTATGTTTGTTGGTAACTGACCGTCACCTCAAAAATTCGCATGCTGGTTTTAATGCTCTGTTGGCCATTTTGCAACGCGAGTTTTGGATTTTGTCTGCCCGAAGAATTATTCGGAGTGTAGTCTTTCGCTGCATCCCTTGTTATAAGCTCAAGGTTTCTACCATGCAGCCATTGATGGGAGACTTACCGCCAGATCGCGTAACGGAGAGCAGGACGTTTGACGGTGTTGGCACGGACTTTGCTGGTCCCTTTTTGGTGAAAACGTTGTCACTTCGAAACAGCAAGTCTGTTAAGGCCTAATTGTGTGTATTCGGCAAAGGCCGTACACTTAGAACTGGTCTCCTCGCTTACGACCGAGGCGTTTGTAGCCATATTTGACAGATTTGTATCCCGCAGAGGGCTGCCTTCCTTGATTCGTTGTGATTGCGGCACTAACTTCAAAGGCACTTATAATTATTTGAACAACGTCGTTACATACATACATACATACATACATATCGTCACGCCTTTTATCCCCGAAGGGGTAGGCAGAGGTCTATTTCTACACCCATTTTTCACCAGATATACTTTAGTCCCACGGGCGAGCCTATTGTCGTACCGGGCACATTTCCAGACTCCGTGCTGCTACTGAAAATTTCGTGACATAAAAACTCAATAACACTGCCCGACCCAGGAATCGAACCCGGGACCCGGGATCTCACGCGCACATTTATGCCGCAAGACCAACGAGGCAGTCGTATAGGGTTTGATGTCGAGTTTTCCGTCTCTACGCAAATATGGTATTTGCATCGTGTTATCCCTTAGTCGCCTCTTACGACACCCACGGGAAGATAGGGGGTGGTGACACTTGTATTCTATGCCGTCAACCACACGGCAATGACGTAGTTAATTTCCTTGAAACCAACAAGGCAGATATAGGCAATAGGCTTGCCCGACGTGGGATAAATTGGTTGTTTTCCTCACCAAATTGTCCACACTGGGGTGGTGTATTTGGGGCCGCTGTAAAATCGGCCAAGACACACTTGCGCAGGACAATTGGTGAATCAGTCCGTACATTTGAGGAGCTCGCCACCGTGTTTTGTAAGATTAAGTCTGTTTTGAACTCTAGCCCATTGTGCCCGATCTCCTCAGATCCGAATGATTTGGAAGCCCTTACGCTGGGCCATTTTTGATTGGTCGCCCACTTGTCACTTTACCTGAGTACCCCTATACTGATACGAGACCTAATTGTCTCTCGCGTTTTGAATTGGTACGCCAGATTACTCAGAGCTTTTGGAAACGCTGGCATTTAGAATATTTGCACATACTCCAGCAACGCGTTAAGTGGACCGACAAGACCGATCCACCCAAGATTAGAGACCTCGTTTTGATCAAGGAGGCTAGCCTTCCGCCACTCAGATGGCGCAGCTGGCGCATTCTTCGTTTGGTAACTGGGACTGACGGAGTTCCCCGATGTGCTGAGGTCTTGGTAGACGGTTTGATTCTGAGGAGAGCGGTTGCAACGTTGTCACGTCTACCAACCGATTAGCGGACCGGTAGGCCGGTCCGGGGCGGGTGGATGTTTGAAATAGATATAAGAATTCCTATAATAATTTGTATAATTAATAGAGTAAATCAGTTTAGTAACATTTTTTTGTCTATTGTTATTTTTTGACTCTGGTCACATTATAAGATGACAAATCATTAATTCTTTTCTCTTGCTTCCGAAAAAATCTTTTTGAGTACGCCGTTTGCTTGTCGCGTGATTTGTAGAATTGAATCAATTTGTGAAATAGCCTTGCAATTGCCGCTATTGGATTTGCCCGGCAAGATTGTGAGCGATTGATAAATTATTGATATATATGAACATTGGCATTTGTAAAATCGAATAGTGAATTCTGTATCGACCTACCACGTGCATCGTGTCATGAAGACGCCGCGTGGAGCCTGGTAACTATAGATATTTCACCTCTGTTTGGCCAAATTAGTGTGTGTAATTATCTAGGTTGCCTCCAGGTCACCAAAGAAGATCACCAGGTAATTAATTTGTTTAATTCTTAGCGCCAAAAAACTTGACCCCACATGTCAGACATCTTTGACTTGCCTTAGCACAGCTGGATGAATATAAATAAGCTTCCACTGCGCCTGCAAACAATTCCCAGTCTGTCTAGGGTAAACTCTGAACACCAATCCTTATCAACAAGGTTTTAGTTAGACATGTCTATTTAAAATTCAGTTTGATCATCGCTTTATGGATAACCTTTTTTGCCTTTTAATTTTAATACACAGAAATGCTGATAATAAAACTTAAATATATTTTAATAAATTTTATTTTTTGCATTACAAAACATGAATATCGGAAATGCGTCGTTGCATTTTGTTCCTATATTAAATAAGGATACCACCTAGATACGTACAAATAAATTATTTTAAGTTTAAAAGTTAGTAGGCACTTATAATATCAATGGTGTAACAGATGTTTAGATTGATATAATTCTAAAATAAACGTAAATTATACATTCGTATGAAAACAACAAAATAAATTTACAATAAGTGATTATCAAAAAAAATACGATGATATTTCAAAAATATATATTTCAAAAGATTACGAAAAAGGTGTTTGTACCATAATAGGCTAGTTGACAAAAAAAAAATTATAAGTTCGTCCTTTAGATTATTCAAAAATAAGCGATACGTATTTTTTTATTTGTAAATTAAACCAAAAATTACCAAGATATAGCTCATTAAAGTTACGTATAACGTCACGGCGTGCTGCATTTTTTAGCACTAGATGACGTCACACGTAACTTTAATGGGCTATATCATTGTTATTTTTTATTTAATCGAAAAAAGAAAAATTAGTGTCCAATATTTTTTTATAATCTAAAATACGGACTAATAATAATAAAATAATAAAATGTAATTATTTTGATCCTGGAAACTACCCTATTATATGTAATATGGCAACACTGGCATACATTATAGATGGTAAAGGTAAAGGTTAATTTAAAAATTAAATGTTCGTTTCGATAAACAAACTTGCCAATTCTAAAGAGATACTAACATTAATTTGTTCCTATAATTAGCACTACATAAAAACCCATAACAATGGCACTTCTTGACTAATATAACAATATTATCACTTCTCTAAACATTTGTAGTTCTACAAATGACCGTTAACAATTCAAATCATTTGAAAATCAATTCGAAAACCAAATCACTGTCATTTTCGAAAATCGAACCAGAGTTCAAAATGTTGCACAGTGTAAAAAGTATAAAAACTACTTTAAACACGAGAGTATTTTCAACAATTCCTGACAACCCGTCATGGCGTATGAGACCAGAATTTACTATTGCACCGACTGGTCTGAACGACCAAAACCTGTTACCTACTCCTTAAATTAAATATTGCCTGGTAGGCCTTACAACTCTTGGTTAGGGTCTTCGACGTCGTGTAGTTTGACAAGGCCGATGAAGCTTTTCTCTGGCTGCATTAGCGAGTGCCTGTCTCCTCCGGTGTTTCTGACAGCTAGCCTGTCACCTGCCTTGAGGAAGATGGCGGCTGCTGAGAAGCAAGAGTTTGGTTTGTCTGTGTGGTCGGTTGAGTGGGTGGACTGGGCACATTGCAGGATGGTCTCGCGGCCGTCGATCTCGGGGTTCGTGCGGTGTAGCATCCAGGAGATTATGTCGTGGCTGTCGAGATAGTAAATCTGGGGAGAAGCATGGTTATTGATTAATTTAATTAAATAAATGTAGCGTCTATTGCGTAATTTGACTTGTCTTTGGTAACGGATCGGCTGAGATAAGCAACATTTGCATTGGTCACCACTTGGTTTGACCCTTAAACTAAAGATAATACAGTTTGACCGCTGATTGTGGCATTTACACCAGAGAGTTGGCGTGCTTCGAAAAAAGGCGCATGCTTTAGGTATGTCGAAGGCTTCCGTCAGACACCGAAAGAAGAATTTACTTCTCATAGGAATAAGAACGAAGGAGTTGAAAGCATTGTTATTTTCAGCAAAACCCAAAGCCGTGCTGTGGTGTATTGGTGATGGCCACTAGTAATAAGCCGTACGTAAATACATTTTTATTGAAAGCAAGTTTGGTGATAAAACAAAAGCAACACAAAAAGATCATTGCGCCTTTGGCACTCAATCTCATACTAAACGAAAATTAAAGCTAATTGTTAGGTCTAAACTTTCTTTAATCAAATCACAGAATTAAGTCTGTTCTACCCATACCCCAATAATAATGAATTGTTATTCTCATCTGTATGTTTCGAAGAAACAATGCTACAAGTTACAATCATTTTAACTATGAAAACAGTCTCACACATTCGGTTCTTAGAAGTAATTAGTTTAGTATTTAGGTTAATTAGACCTTTGATCGTGTTCAAGTGTGCGTAGACTGTCTCTGTAACACACGATTAACTAGGCTCTTTGTTGTCTTAGTTCATGCTTCTGTTAGTTTTGCTAGAATATACCTACCTACATATAGAAACGTTTATTTTTTTTTAATTGCATACTCTCTCCTCCTGGATGGGCAAAGGCCTTCCCCAGTGGCGTAGCTAGCTTGCGTGGCACCCGGGGTGGAAGTTGGCGGGCGACCTTTTTTTTTTTAGTCGATACCTAACAAATTACGGGCTAACTCCCCCAAGCTACTTGGTCAATCGTAGTGCTCAGCTATTGCCTTTGTTGTTTTATATTTTTGTACATTGTTCTTAAAGTTGAGGTTAGGGTGTCACCCCAAAAAAGAGTCACAACCGGGGCGGAACCCCTCCGCCCCCCTTCCTACGCCACTCACTGGCCTTCCCCAAATGTTTCCAGACTTAATTGTCGCAATGTCAAGCCAGCTCTTTCGGGGCCGTTCCTCGGCGACGTCATCCATCTTCTGGTACCCCCAGTGTTGAGGTTCTTGCCCAACCACCCTCGTGCATACTAGCTCACGTGGTAAGCCTAGTACAATTTTACATAAATTACTAATTAATGTTATAATTGCAGGTAACGGCCTAGTCCGCGTGGATCACGGCGCGCCTCACGACGTGTGGTACCCGGCGCCGTGGACGGTGGCCGCGCCGCACCCGCGCCCGACGCTCACGCGGAACGGACATGTGCATGTCCACCACACAGGGGTCTACCTTGTATATGTGCAGGTACGTGTTTATGCCGTCGGTATTGTGCCACCATGATTTGAGGCCATCGTCTAAGGTGATGCGTCTTACACACATCACAGTTGACAAATTGACACATGGGCAAAAAACGCATTTTTCGATAAGACCGCGCGTGTGTCACTAGTGTTTATGTTATTGTAATCCTGTAATGCTTGTGTACACTAAAGTATTTTCGTTCTATCTATAATAAAATTAAAAATTACAAACAAATTATTTGGTTGAATATTCGAATCTATAAATCTATGATTCGAATAATTGAAATGTCAAAACTGTCAAAAACGAATCTAAAATCTAGAGATCTATCTATAATTCGAATATTGAATTCCGTGGAAAGCGGTGAGGTATGCGGGGCGAAGGGGGGCTACAAAAATGCATTCTAATTGGCCGGTTCAAATTTGCGGTACGTCATAATTCATAAATAGTGTTGGGATTGGTCTAATGTAAGACGTATAAGTCTAACGTGTTGTCAGAAAGTGTTCGCCTTACGTCTGCCGTCTAGTAGGCTGGGTTGTCGTTGAGAGAATGCCAGCAGCTACTTTCGCACATTTTATTTTAATTTAATCGTTGCTGCCCGTCTCCGTGGGAATTTCGAGAAATCCCTTCCTAATGCACCCCTACAGTCCCCAAGGCATACACGCCAAATTTCAACTGCCTGCTCCCAATAGTTTTGGCCGTTGTCAGTCAGTCAGTAACGCAAGAATTTTATATATGTACCAACATATATGAATTGTATGTATGTTGATAGTCTCTGTAGGTACCTAAAAATTTGCTGTTCTAAAGTATGTTAAACGGTATATTTAACACACAACAATTCGAATTACTTAATAAATCAAAGGAAGGCCAAGACGGACTTCTCTGACATCGGATACCTCCTTAAAACAGGAAAGGTTAGAAGTACCCTAAACAGAAGAGCATGCATGAAGCATTTGATGGGAGTGAATGAAGCAAGAGAGATATGTCAGGATCGTTGCAAATGGCGTTCTGTAGTCTCTGCCTACCCCTCCGGGAAACAGGCGTGAGTCTATGTATGTATGTATGTAATAAATCAAAATAAGCATTACAAACAATAACATCAGACAGTAATAAATTACCGCGGTTGATTTACGTCGACACGTTTTACGCTGGCTAATTAAATTCGACACGAACATGCAAATTGTTTCCCTCGCATCCCTACATATTATATCATATTCATATAACACCTTATGACTTAAAGTCGATCACATATCACATAACTAAAAGACTCCGGATTTGATTCGCGGAGTAAGCAAAATTTTGAGGCACTTTTTGAGAAGAATTTTCTAGTCTTCTTCTATATTACACTAGCTCAGCCCGCGGTTACACCCGCATTATTTAGGATATACCTGTCTTAATAATTATTAACAGTGCAGTATCTACTCGCGCCCTAATTTTCAAATATTTTACTCGCGTGGGGTGAATTTTCAGACCATTTACATTGATCGATTTTAGGTAAATATAATATACTTAATATGAAATAAAATGCGTTCAACTAGTGAAAAGTATTTATTGTTTATTCTAAATATTATAAAAAAAAATATTTTTATGAATAGAACAAAAAAAAAACGTAATTTAAAAAAATGAGAAATAAGTTATTAATTTTGCTATCTCTCCGAAACATTTTCATTATTATTATTTAGTTTTAACAGTTTTTATGTAGGCATTTTACTTACAAGATGTACAAATTAGAACTTGAGGTACTCAGTAGAACATTGTCGTCGCTTGAAACTCTATTCTTCCATATCTACATCAACCCTCTCTCCTGTGCTCCTTTCTTCCGTCTGTTCTGTGCTACTTTCATGTTCTTGCTCTGTTTCTGAGTCATGGTTTAGCTCTGTAACACATTCCTCTTCATTATCTTCTGTATCACTGGGTGCAATATCACTCACAACCTCCACATCTTTTTCTTTTTTTTACGAGGTGGAATATCCCTTCGGATCTCCGACTCTTGGGGAAATGAGAGCCGGAGTATGTGGTGTAACCACTAAAAACCACCTCGACTTTCTCATTTACCCGTGTGTCGGAGGGTAGGGAATCGCATAAGCATTCGTCGCTACTCCACGACGGGTATGGTCAGACAGGCCCCGAACAAAACCCCCTTGGCGGCGGAATAAGGTGTTGGGCTCCGCCACCAACACCCAGCGGCCGCAGAGGATAGGGAGGACGGCAATGCAACACCGCATCTCCTCTTCCTCTGCGGCCCCACCGCGACGCATCGAATGGCGCGCCCCCATTTGGTCGCGGGTGATAGGGCGCGCGACAACGCAACACCGACAAGCCTCTCCTCCCGCGACCGCGCCCGACAGACAGAACTGTCCCCCGCACCCGCACCGTCGTTGGACGCATCCTGCGCAGGCCTCTCTAAGCCCACGCGGAGCGTCCACTCCTGGGATTTCTCTTAGCTTCACCGCGGGTGTCCAATCCACGGTTCCTGAGCCCTCCACCACGACAAGGTGGAGATCCTACGGGGGGAACCTTCTTCTCACCAGCTTCGTATCATATTATCCTGACGTTCGTCCATAATGACGGCAAATCTGTAATGAACAACACAAAGATCATAGCAAAATATACAAAAGTCTTATAGAAATTGAAATCATCTCAAATAGAAGAAAAATAAAACCAATACTCACAAGAAACACTCACATCTTATCTTAAATCGAACGAGAGATTTTGTAACGCCGATGATCCCGTGGGGTGAAATGCCGTAAATCACTCACAACCTCTACATCTTTTTCTTTTTTTACGAGGTGGAATATCCCTTCGGATCTCCGACTCTTGGGGAAATGAGAGCCGGAGTATGTGGTGTAACCACTAAAAACCACCTCGACTTTCTCATTTACCCGTGTGTCGGAGGGTAGGGAATCGCATAAGCATTCGTCGCTACTCCACGACGGGTATTGGCCTACCGGATGGTCAGACAGGCCCCGAACAAAACCCCCTTGGCGGCGGAATAAGGTGTTGGGCTCCGCCACCAACACCCAGCGGCCGCAGAGGATAGGGAGGACGGCAATGCAACACCGCATCTCCTCTTCCTCTGCGGCCCCACCGCGACGCATCGAATGGCGCGCCCCCATTTGGTCGCGGGTGATAGGGCGCGCGACAACGCAACACCGACAAGCCTCTCCTCCCGCGACCGCGCCCGATAGACAGAACTGTCCCCCGCACCCGCACCGTCGTTGGACGCATCCTGCGCAGGCCTCTCTAAGCCCACGCGGAGCGTCCACTCCTGGGATTTCTCTTAGCTTCACCGCGGGTGTCCAATCCACGGTTACTGAGCCCTCCACCACGACAAGGTGGAGATCCTACGGGGGGAACCTTCTTCTCACCAGCTTCGTATCATATTATCCTGACGTTCGTCCATAATGACGGCAAATCTGTAATGAACAACACAAAGATCATAGCAAAATATACAAAAGTCTTATAGAAATTGAAATCATCTCAAATAGAAGAAAAATAAAACCAATACTCACAAGAAACACTCACATCTTATCTTAAATCGAACGAGAGATTTTGTAACGCCGATGATCCCGTGGGGTGAAATTCCATCGCGAGCACTTTTCCGCTTTATTTTTTGCCACTAGCGCCCGTGTCGAGTGCCGGAGACGTACTGGTACTGACCTTGAACCTAGTTTACTTGACGAGGATTAAACTAGGTGACACAGTCTGTATTCAAATGATTTGTTGTTTGTTGTTTTGTTCAAATGATTAAAAAAATATGGATGAAAGCATTGGTCTGGGGTGAATATTCACCCCACGTGAGTACTGCAGTGTTAAGCGTAATCAATGGTTTTAAACTTTGCCTACTAACATATTAGTGCTTCGTACACTGGGCTTATTTAAATAAAAAGTCTTTGTCACGTAAATACTTACCTAAGAGTATAAATAGGTACCTAGTTTTGCTCCCAAAACTGCAACCAGCTTACATGGCGAGCAGAGTTCACGGGAAAACTGAAATCGACTGACTGAAAGAGATGAAAACCATAAACCCGATTCAATGACGACATCGTCATTCAAAATTCTTTTTGAGCATGCCGTTTGCTTGTCGCGTGATTTGTAGAATTGAATCAAATTGTGTAATAGCCTTGCAATTGCCGCTATTGGATTTGCCCGGCAAAATTGTGAGCGATTGATAAATTAGTGATATTTATGAACATTGACATATGTAAAATCGAATTGTGAATTCTGAATCGACCTACCACGTGCATCGGGTCATGAAGATGCCGCTTGGAGCCTGGTAACTATAGATATCTCCCCTCTGTTTGGCCAAATTAGTGTGTGTAATTATCTAGGTTGCCTCCAGGCCACCAGAGAAGATCACCAGGTAATTAATTTGTTTAATTCTTAGCGCTAAGAAACTTGGCCCCATATGTCAGACATCTTTGACTTGCCTTAGAACAACTGGATGAATATAAATAAGCTTCCACTGCGCCTGCAAACAATTCCCAGTCTGTCTAGGGCAAGCTCTGAACATATCTTTTGGTAGCAGAAGCGCGTTTGAGTATGCCTCACCTCAGATTAGTATTGTAATCTCAAATCAATATTGTAATCTTGTATCGGATTGTGAGCTAGGCATTGCTATCACATTGTAATAAAATAATAGTTATAATATTGTTATAACTTTTATGTATTGGTTGACCTACTTAATTTGAAACATATTGTACCAGATGCTAAGTTCAATGTCAAACCAAAGTTCAATGTCATGTGCATAACCTCAAACAGTAATTGTTAACTTGAATTGTTGAAAGCTCATTTGAACTTGTTGTTGTAGTGTTAATTAGTCAGTTTTGATTAAATACATACCAGTTATATGTATTAATTGACTTATTTAATTGTAAACATTGAGTTTTAAGCATTATAATAACCACATTTGACTTTACATAGATAAGCTGGTTACATTGATAAATTACCTTAATAAACTTTGTTTTTCGGTGTAATATATTGAAAATATTAATATTATTAGGTAACACATATTTCGACGTCCCCCGCGAATAATCCGGTAATGACCTATTACGGGATTTTTCATGTTATGCGTTTTTCGGCATCTAGAAGTTAGAATACACCATGTAATTTTTTTTCAGAATTTTTCTATCTTTATTTACGAAGATATGAAAAACTACGCGTATATTCCATAAAATTCATTAAAATGTATTTTAAACGAATAATATAGTTTTAGATCTTTACGAAAAAAAATATCAATATGATTTGACAGTAAACATTGTTACGATATTATTCGGGTAAATAGTTCTCTACCTTATTTAAGTAATTGTGCCTATTTTTATTTTTGACTCATGGTGGAAACCAAACAATTTACGGGCTAACCCCCCTAGGCTGGGCCCCTAAAGGGGCTCAGTCCAGGGAGAGTGTGGTGACTCCCCGACGAGAAGCGCCGGGACTACCCACTAAAACCACCATGGTGTTCCTCTATCCGATCCCATTCAATGGCAGGGTCACGGGAACTACGTTTGTATAACTGCCGCGACCCCACCTGAGCTGGCCCGCCGAAGCAGGCCCCGTCCCTCGCATGCATCCATCTGCATACATCATAATTTGTCCTCATACATCCTCTTTCATACTACGAGCGGAAAAGAACGACGTAGTCTACTAACGCTACGAGAGGCGCACGCGGAACACGTGCGCCGCCTCTCGAGCCTAGCGGACGGCGGGCACGTTCCCACCTCCACCTCATGGTCCCACCACCCGTCTGGGTATATGGACCGAATCTTGGGAGAGGCGCACGGTACTTGCTGTATGCTCTTTCCCGCGCGCCCTTTGTAAACTCCCTACAAATTATATGTGTCCCTGAGCCACTCTCCCCATTCAGGGGCGGCTGTACTACTGTAGTACGCTAGGCGCTGCACTTCTCACAGCCGACGTCACGTTCACGGCTTCGTCGCCGGCCCGGGTCCGTTCCTCTTTTTCTATGTCTGCTCTCTTCGTATGCCATTTGTGGGCGAAGTCTCTAAACCGCCGGAAGTTCGCCTCAGAGCTCACAAGTTCGGCGTAGAAAGGGGGCCCGACCGCTGGGACAGTGATCCCATCCATCATCTCGGTCCTATAGTCGTCGTAAAGGGGGCATCGCCACAACACATGATCCAGGCTTTCCTCCTCTTCTCCGCAATAGCACACACTAACCTCGCACAACCTCATCTCGCACAACCGTTTCCTAAAGCACCCATGTCCAGTCAGAAGCTGCGAGACTTGATAGTCCGGCTCGACCCAAGTATACTTGAGCCGAGCCGCCACGTCCGGGAAAAATCGAAAGAGCTCCCTACCCTTCGCCTCACCTTCCCATCTCTGTTGCCAAAAGGCAACAGTCTCCTCCGAAATTTGTCTGCTTGCGTTTCTAAACTCCTCCTTGGGTAGGTGTCGAATATCGTCAATCCTGCCCGCACGGCTGACCTCGAGGTCGGCTGGCAGAACACCCGCCAGGACGGGCAGGGCCGCTGTGCTGCAAGACCTATAGGCCTTGGTCAGCAGAATGAGCGCGGGTCTCTGTGTCCTCAACAACGCGCTTCTGACCACAAACACGGTCGTTCGCCTCCACCAACATCCGGCCGCATAGGTAATAATCGCGGCATACTTTCCCCGGTAGAGGACGCGTAGCGCTCTGTAGCGCATACCCCAGGATGCGGCGGAGACTCTCGACATCTTACCGAATGCAGCTGCGGCACGCTCACCGATAGACTCCGCATGTTCCTTAAAGGACATGCTTGTGTCGATTATCACACCCAGAACTTTGGTCGACTGTACGCTCTTGACTGAGACCCCATTGAGTCGGACAGTCGGTGGTCGTCCGGACATCTTCCCCTTCAGTGTCATAGAGTATGACTTGGAGGGGGAGAAGCCCAGGCGGTTCCGCCGTCCCCACTCGCTGATTAAGGCCATGGCGCATGAGGCGGATGCCTCGATGCCGGCTCTTGAGTTGGACTCAATGAGGATCGTAACGTCATCGGCGTATGCGACCAATTGCACTCCGTCTGGGTATGGCAACCGAAATAAGTCGTCCATCAGGAGGTTCCACAGTGAGGGTCCCAAGACTGAGCCCTGCGAGCAGCCCATGGTCAGCGGCTTCCACACGACCCCACTTCCGACGAAGAGACCTGCCCGGCGACTCGTGAAATACGCGACCAACATCCGGTAGATGTTGGGCGGGCAACCACCGTTCTTCGCCTTCAGCAGGATCATGGGCCACCACGCGTTGTCGAAAGAACCTGATATGTCAAGGAAGAGTCCCTGGACATATTTGGCCCGGCTCGCTGTAACAATGTCCTGAAGGGACCGCAATGCTGTTAAAGTACTACGACCTCGAGAAAAACCGTGCTGACAGGGTGAGATATTGCGCGAGATGTTGGGTGCGCAGTAGATCATTACCCTCTCCAATATCTTGCCTAGAACCGAAAGGAGCGTGATAGGGCGATACGCTTTAGGATCGGTCAGCGGCCTGTCGTTGCCTTTCGGCAAGACGATAAGCCGACCGTCCTTCCACGTATCAGGAAATGTGCCCTCCTCAACGCATTTGCCAAGAACACGCGTCAGCTCGGAGTCAGCTACGTGCCACACATGTTTAACCATGCGGGCGGTGATCCCATCGATACCGGGTGCCGTGTTGGGAAGGTCCCGAACTATAGAGCCCACCACATTTAGAGATGGCGGGGGCGCATCGCGACCCGAGGGCGCGCAGGCCGCCAGTAGCCTCACCTGCCCGTGGTAGGCGCTGTCGGCGCCTGGGTCGTCGTCCGGGCAGAGTGCTCGGACTAGAACCCCCATGGCGGCCCGCGCGTCCCCAGCATATCCTTCCGAGAACCTCGTGCCATTGATAACATTGGAGGGCGGCCTAAGTCGCCCGCTGGCTACTCGGTAAGCCAGACCCCAGGGGTCTTGGTTACCGGTATTGGCAAGTCCCCGAAAGAACTCGCTCTGCGTCCTCGCCATCAACGCCCTGTAGCTATTGCGGCACTCATTATGCTTCTTACGCGCAATCTCTTCAAAAGCCCCAAATCCTCGCTTTCTCGCAGTCTGCCATACCTTTCTTGCACGATTAGCCCTTTTACGCGCGGCCTCCAGTGCAGGAGACCACCATTCATATCCTTTGACACGCTTACTGTTCCCGCATACTCCAAGACATTCATTCGCCGCACCTACAATGACATCTGTAAACACCTTGCTTACTTCACCTGCATTCATCCGCCAGTCAATCGTCTCCACACGTTCGTGGACCACTGACTGGAAGCGCCCCCAGTTCACGCCGCGCTCGCGGAATCTCTTCGGCTCTTCCAGTGGTTCCGCCGGCGAGCCTGTTCTTCCTGTCCGTGTGCCACATAGATTATATGTAATCAGCCTGTGTTCTGCTGCAGCAGCGGTCTTCATGCACGGTCCAGTCCTGGACCGGAGTGCTCCTAGTGGCCAGCGTGAGGTCGATGTTGGACTCCCCGTTGACCGTGGCGAAGGTAGGTGGTTGTCCCTCTTGGTTATGTATAATGAGTCCACGGCCAACGATGAAGTCCTCTATTTGCTGGCGTCGGTACGTCACATCCGGTCCTCTCCCGACGAAGTTTCGTGCCGCACAGTGCCACATCGGCGAGTGGGCGTTTACGTCAGCGCCTATCAGTACCCGGGGACACCGCAGAGAGTCCAGTACCAAGTTTAGGTGTTCAAGATGTATGGCGATGTCGTCCGAGTACTGGAAGTAGGCGCTGACTAGGTGAATCGACGACGATGACGCAGTATCTTCCTGTCCGCGCGGATCCAGATCTATGTGGCACACGGTGCAGTGGCTGTTGCTTAAGTGGGTCAGCATGGCGCACGGAGTTTCAGTCCGGAGGAGTAGTATTCCGCTCTTCGGTTGGGTGCTGCTGCCGTAGATCCAGATTGGTCCAGCGGTGGAGGAGACGGAGCGGACGGCGGGCAGTGAAAAACAGGCCCGACGCCCGCTAGCGTGTACTCACGGTGGCCGGAGATCGTTGAGCGCCCTCCGGCGACGACGCCCGGTTCTGCGGGTGGAGACAGGTCGCGTGGGCTCCCTATCCCGCTCCGCCGCCTCCTTGATCGACATCACCGTCTCACAAAAGGAAGCGGCGGCGTCCCAACACATCTCGCTCCGGACCATGGAACGAATCAAGGTCCGAAGCGAGAGTTCGACCACTCCTATCGCCGCGACTAGGTCCCGGCGCTGCGATGCCCAAGCAGGGCATTCCGCCAAGGTGTGCAGCGCCGTGTCCTCTACTGGGTCATGGCGATCTCCGCAGTGGCGACATCCGGGCGTCTCCTCCCGGCCAATGCGGTGCAGGAACCGGCCGAAACAACCATGGCCGGTTATCACCTGTGTCAATCGGAAGGTGAGGGCGCCATGTCGTCTCTCCAGCCACTCGTCGAGTACGGGCCTCACTGCCTCGATGCAGCGAAGCCCCGCGCTGGGGTGCGTGAGTCGCTGTCGCCATTCCGCCAATAGGACCTGTCGGAGTTCTGCCTTCCGCGCCTCTATCTCGCGAGGCGCCGGTTCTCCGCCTAGTAACCGGGCTTCGCGGCGCCACTTATAAAGCGACGCCAACAGCCCAGCCTGTAGGTCCCAGGGCGGACATCCGGCGAGGAGGGTTGCGGCTTCGAAGGAGACCGTGCGGTAGCCACAAATTATCCTGACGGCCATGGCGCGCTGCGGTGCGCGAAGCGCCCGAACGTTACGGGCCGCCAGGTTCTCGGCCCAGATGGGACACCCGTATAGGGCCATCGAGCGCACGACTCCCTCATATAGCCTCCGGCAAGAGGCGTTCGGCCCTCCTAGGTTTGGCAGCAGCCTTGACAAAGCGGCCGCCGCCCCCAGGAGTCTAGGTGCCAAACGCTCAAAATGCCGGTGAAAGTCCCATCGGCTGTCGAGAACGAGCCCAAGGTACTTCAAGCTCGTCCCGATGCCGATGTGGACCCCTCCTACCATAATGTTGGCCCCCGCAGGTGGCCTGTTCCGAGGCCCATGAAACGAAATGGCCTCGGATTTCGACAGGGCCACCTCAAGGCCCAACTGCCGGATGCGACTCACTACGTGTGCAACCCCAGCTGTCACCAGTGTGGCCGCCGCCCGGTGCGTCTTACCCTTGGCTGTGACCAACGTATAGTCGGCATAACAGACTATGCCGACGCCGTGGAGGAGCGCACCCCGCAGCACATAGTCGTAGCCGATGTTTCACAGGAGTGGACCAAGAACCGATCCCTGTGGAACACCGCACGACATCTCTCGCCGACTCCACCCGTCGTGAACCGGGTATACCACATACCTCTCATGGAGGTATGCCCCGACTATTTGGCGGAGGTACGTCGGCACTCGATGGTAGACGAGTGCCGACTTGATGACGCTCCAGGGCAAGGTGTTAAACGCGTTGGCGATGTCCAGCGACACCGCCAGAACCACCTCCCCCCGGGATACTGCGTCCTCCGTCAGGCTCCTCACTGTTTGTATAGCATCAATCGTGGAGCGCCCTCGGCGGAAACCCAATTGGTTGTCCGCTAAGTTCGGGCCCACGCTCCACAGATGCTGTACGAGGCGCTCGGCAACTATGTGCTCGAGCATCTTCGCAACCTCGTCCAGCAATACGATGGGCCGGTAGGCAGACGGACTGTCCGCCGGGCGCCCCTCCTTCTTGATTAGGACCAGCTTGCCCGTCTTCCAAAGACGAGGAAACCGGCCCTCTGCCATACATTTGGTGAAGAGCCCTATAAGTCGGGGCTCGAACTCGGCTATAACCAGGGCCCACGCTCGGCCTGGAATGCCGTCGGGCCCTGGGGCGGTGTTCTTCATACGGACCACCGCCGCTCGAAGCTCGACCCGGTTCACGTCGGGAACCGCGTCGTCGTCTACGTCCACGCTGGCTGTTGCGGGAAAGGGAGCCACCGGCGGGGGAGGGTGCTCCGCCCTTGAAGGGAACAGAGCGGTAACGACAGCCTTGACTGCTTGCGGCTGGAGACTTCGGGTGAGCGGGGGCGCCCAGGGGCGAATTTTTCCCCTGACCATAAGGTATGGACGCCCCCAAGGGTCACGCTCCAGAGTCTGCAGCAGCTCTTGGCGGGCCTGATCTTTGGCCCGTGCAATCTCGGCTTTAAGTCGTTCTCTGGCCGCTCTGTACCCCTCGTATAGCTCCGCCTCCCTGAGCTCTGACTCAGGAGTGCGGCGACGCCTTCTCCGAAATCGGGCATACTGGCGCCGCGCAGCCACACAGAGGTGGCGCAGTCGCGCGATGTTGTCTGACCACCAGTACACCCGACGCCTCGGTGAGTGGTTGAGCTCTCTTGGCATCGCCGCATCACAGACGTTAGTCATGGCCCTCTGGAACCACTTGGCCTCTGTTTCGACGTCCTGAGACCCGGACGGTGTTTGTGTCCAGGTCTGGACAATGGCGGCCTCCAAGAGGGCCTCCTCATGCTCTTCGCAAATGCAAAAATGCGCTGAATTACGCATCATGGGCCTGGATGACAGTGTCGTTGCGGATGAAGTCCGGGCCGCCGTCGCTAAGGCCGGGGGATGCCCCGCAGAGTCGGTCCGTTGTGGTCCAATCCGCCCAGACCGCGCTGGCATGGGGGCAGCGGTGGTAAGCTGTCCCGTGGCGACAGCAAAAAAGCTGGCCGACGGTCGCCGCGTACTAGTCGGCTGGGTGTCGGCGCAGGTGCGCCTTTTAGAGTCTAGGCCGCTGCGCTGCTACAGGTGCCTCACAGCCGGACACGTGGGCGTGAGGTGTACCTCATCAGTGCACTGCAGCGGCCTATGCTTCCAGTGCGGCAAACCTGGACACAAGGCCGTCGATTGTGAGGCCCCATCGCACTGCGTCTTGTGTGCGGCCGCGGGCAAGCCAGCCGAGCTCCGGACAGGCGCGAAATCCTGCGCCGCGCCTAGCAAGACGCAGCAGAAAGCTGGCCAAGCGCCCAGCAACAGCAATGCCGAAACGGCTAGGGGGGCGGATGGTGCGATGGAGACTTAATAATGTCTGCCGCCCTCCGCCTCCTTCAATCGAATTTGAACCACTGCGCCAGAGCTCAGGACCTGTTGCTCCAGAGCATGGCGCAGTGGTCTATCAACGTCGCCATTGCCGCCGAGCCGTATTTCGTCCTCCCCAGAGATGATTGGGCTGGGGACCTTGATGGCTTGGTGGCCATTATCGCCAGGGCCGCCGCCGGCACCCCTCCTATCGGGAATATCACCCGAGGGAGGGGGTACGTCGCAGCACAAATTGGGGAAACGGTTGTAGTGGGAGGATATTTCTCCCCGAACCGGCCTCTCGCCGACTTCGAAACGTTCTGCTTCTGCATCTGCTTGAACTAAGCGTCGTCGTCACTCGCAGCCGCCCCCGCGCCGTCCTCGTCGCTGTGGACCTCAATGCCAAGGCTTCGGCTTGGGGTTCCGCGACCACGACCGCGAGGGGCGAGTTGCTGGAGCAGTGGGCCGTTGAGAACGGCCTACTTGTCCTCAATCAGGGCACTGTGCACACGTGTGTGCGTCTCCGCTGAAACTGAAATCCTCGACGCGCCGGTACAGCGGGCCCTGATTGGGGACAGTCCACGCTGGGCATTGAAGAGCATGAGGAGGCCCGGGAGGGTCTGAGGCCCGGTAACGGCCGCCACGCCCGCTTGGGGTGAACGAGCACTGCCGACAGGCGCGGCTTGAGGGGCTTTTTTGTGCCCTTTTTTGCCCAAACCTGAGAAGCAGGCACCTCCAGCCGCGCAGGGCGAGTCGACGACTCATGATCAGCAACCTGTCTCGGGGTGGCTGCCATGGCCGCGTAGGACGTAGACGGCTGCGGCTGAGATTGCGGCACCGCTAGTCCCCGGCGGTCCGCTGTCAGCGGTGGCCTAGAGGCCTTCGCCTCCAACGCTGAGAGGCTCCTCCTCATATCAGCCATCTCTTGGAGGAGAGGAGTCACCAACTCTGCCAAGGCCTTGTCCGTTGGCTCCGTGCGCTTCTCGACCGCGGTACGGAGCTCCTCATGTTGGCGCCGAAGCGCGGTGATCTCGGCTGACAGGCGGGTATTCTCCGCCTGCAGCTTTTTTGTTTCTTCGGTGGCGGTGCGCTCCAAAAGTACCTCCGTTAACTCGCGCATTGAAGCCACAGCCTTAGTCCCTTCGACTGTCTGGAGACCAAGTGTATGGCCTCCAAGGCGACCTCAATGCGCGAGCGAATCGATGCGGCAGCTAAGTCCTCTGCTTCCGGTTCCACCGCCGAGGACTCGGAACGGCGACTGGCAGTCGCACGAGCAGTGCGGGTTACGATGCGCCGTTCCTCTTCGGAGGCGCGCTCCTCACTCTCTATGCGCCGCTTTTCAGCGGCAAGTTCGGCTCTTGCCTTGCCTAGCCCCACGTACTTGCCGTGTGTTGGCGGACGACCACGCCTCGCTGTCGCTACTTTAGGCGCAACAGGTAGAGATTCGTCACTCGAGGGCTCCGACCCCGAGTGATGCCGTTTCCGGACAGCTTTATCGGGGTTGTCGCTTGGTATCACCAAGCTCATTGCTGAGCTGTCTGATTCAGACAGCTCTAGGGCAGGTTCCTTCTGCGCTTCTTCGCGCTTATCTTTTTCTGATCTCGCATTACTGGGCGTGCGAGATCGGGTTTTGTTAACCGACTTCGGTTTAAGGGGGAGGGTTGCTTGAGGTATATCTTCCATAGTATTCCCACGAGTGCGGGAGAAACAAAAAGTCGACCCAGGCAGAGATCCCGCTATACCTGGGCAAGCCTAATACCTACAGGGTGGCGGCTGATGCCCTGAGGGGGCCGCACTAGGGACTGACCTACCCGCCAGCCATGCATCCTCTCGCCGTGCGGCAGCAGCTTAGGATTGGGGGATTTTTTATAGTGCTTACCTTGGATGCGGTCCGGGCGACCAAGCCAAGACCCTCGGTTCCGTAAACAGCCTCGAGACTTGACCACAGACACTACGTACGGGATTACGAGTTTTTGACAGTTGTCAACGGGGGTGGTAGTGGAAGGAGAGAAAAGAGGAACGAAAGTTAAACCAAACAAAAAATTTAAACAAATATAAATAGACAAAATAATAATAAGAAATTAAAACAAAACAAAACGAAATTTAAGTGAAAACAAGATGTCCGAAGACGAAAAGAAGAAAAGAAGGACCCCCGTTAACTGCTTGGTGGTAGAGTAAGTACACACCAAGCCCGCCAAGGTCCCGTCCTGAGTCCTCTCTGATCAGCAGAAGGGTACCAGGAGGGACGAAGTCAGAGCCCACGAGGGGCACTGCTGGACGGACGGTGCAGCTCTCCAAAGTGCGCCTCTGTGTCCGCTGTAACTTTTTATTGAGGTTTTCTCCCTCGCGGCCCGAAGACCCGCGGGCAGGGACGGTGCTAACCGCCCTAGCTAACGCGCTGGCTGGACGGTAGCCGGGGTACGACTAGCCGCCCGTCCTCTTTCTCAGAGATTAGCCACAAGCAACGATTCCCCTCGGAAGGGCCTGCCTATCTACCCCATCCTATCTAACACCCGGCCTACACTCAACCCACAACCTTAACCCCTTCCTTAAGGAACCGCTGCCTGTGTTGCCCGGGGTGCACCGGCCCGGTGACTGCTTTCCATCCGACAGAAGGAATAGCAGCCACACAGGCACGCGGGGAGGTTCTCTGATCCGCACCCCAAGTAATTGTGCCTGTAAAAAAGGTTGCAAGTTAAAATTTAATACAGAAGACAGGTTAGCCCTACATACAAATTTTTATATATTAATAAAATAATTTTTATATACAATTAATGATTATTTCAGTGATAAGGATAGATGGTCACTTACACTAGCCAACTCTTGATTTTTTTAATTTATATAGATACCTTACTTTTCAGTTTTTTTTTTAAATAATCTCTAGTTCTATTAATTTAATATTCATGCATCATTAGGTCATTCAACTTACTACATTTACATTTTCATTGTTGTTCCACAAATTTTATTAAAATTTGCTACAGTGTTAGATGAAGGTAACTCGTTATCATGGGCTGGATACTAACGTTTTTGTAATTTTCGTGTATTCATATACCGTCACTTTCTGTAACATACTTTTCTACCATAGTTCTGAACATGATCGCGAGTTGCCTACATTATAAAGCGTAAGTGGATGCTCCTGTTACACAAGATTCACATTTGAAGACTACTACAGCACTTAATTTAGTAACTACATATTTTGTATATATGTATGTTCTTATTTACTATTTACAAGTAATTAATTACAATGTGAAACAGTTGCAGCTCCTTACAAAAACAAAATATGTACCATAACACTGGCGATTAAAAAGAGTGGCCACGAGTTTTATTGCCCGTTCTTTCTCGTGGTTCTACCTATTGCTTTGCGAATAGGCAGTAAATGTAAATGTAGAAGCATTATTAATTTACTTTAAAAATTTGACGTTCATAAGCGTCACGTTGTGACCTAGATGAATAAATGATTTTTGACTTTGACTTTGACTATAAATTTGCCAATCGAGAATTTCAATGGTGATACATTACACGACATGTTAAATCCAATGACGTTAAAAGGGTAACCGATAATAGAAAAAGTAACCGATCTCAAACATTTAAATATTATTTTCCCCTCAAGTAAGTAGGTATTTTTTTAAAACACTCTTTCTATTACTGAGCAAATGATTTACACGGCCTTAGCAAAAAATAAAAGAGATGAAAGTTTGATCGATAAACGAGACAGGCATCAGAATAGACCATGTCAAATGAAGCTAGATACAAAAGACAGTATCAGAAATCATATTGATTTATTACCCAAAGTAGAATCGCATTACAAGAGAAAAGAGTCTAAACGAGAATATTTGTCTAATCCCTTAATATTTCAAAAATGTACCGACTTTACAAGTCATGGTTTGCAAATCAGAACTATCCAGATAAATTGCTAAGATGGCTTCAAAACGACAGTATGAAAGAGTGTTTAATTTGGAAAGGCGTCTTTAGAAGAAAATTACAGGGAAAAATTGAGTGTGATAGAAAGAGTTCGTGAAATTAAAAAAGAAGAAAAAGATACACTAAATAAAGATGACACCGTTGTGGCCATTTTTTATTTAGAAAAAGTTTTGAATGTACCATAGTCTGAAGTGTAAATTTTCCACTACAAACGTAAATACCCGATATAATTATAATTTTACTGTTTTTGACGCTCTAAATAAACTAGGGTTCTGTTACATTTGACAAGCTCAAATCGGAAAAAGGGGTGCATCGAAATAGGGAGTTGCTTGTTTCAATTTGTCAAGACTGTACACACAAAAAAGGGTACCTACCTACGCCAAAATTATATTTTACTCTGATGGTTGCTATCGCCAGAATATAAAAAATAGCCAAAATGAAGGCGACTGCATGCACGCATGTTTTGAAAGAACTCTGAAAAACAAAGTTTTGTACACACTGAACCAAGTATATAGTATCATCATGAATGCTAAAGTCTCCGGAGACAAATATATCCTAAAAGAAATGCAACAATCTGAAGTTCTCAACATAAAAGAACTTGTTGAACCCAAAAGATGGCTTCAAGATAAGACAGGAGAAAAAGTACGAAGTTCCGATGTGATGGAGGTTAGTGTATTATAATAATAATAATAATAATAATATTTGTCTAGAATTACCGTAGCCAGGCAGGAAGGTGTATCAGAAGTGCGCAGTGGAAGATGTAATACATCTACCTGACCACGATAGACAATGATCCAGACACAATGCACTGCGTTGCACAGCGATGAATTGAAATCAATCAATATCAATATTGTGTTTCACTTACCCGCTATCCTTGCTGATGTCAGGCTTGAGCTAAATTAGACACATTCATACAAGTATATTGGCCAAATAAATGAATGAAGTATCTTATACTTAGCTATCAAGCTTCAAACGCGACGTTTTCAGGACACGTTGGCACGTGGAAGTCGATACCAGATTCACAGTTTTCACAAATGTCAATCAATAGTTCACAATCAATTTACCGTTGCCAGCACTAGATCAGGCGGCGTTCAAAGCGGTTTACTCAATTTAATTCAACTCGCGTTAATTCAAAAGGCGATATTTTACGTACGAGACGACAACGTGGTAAATTTTCAACGCGGGAAGAGCTGGAAGTGACAGTTCAGTGTGACCATTGTCAGAAATTTTCAATAGACTAAACAAAATGTTACTCAATCGATCTAATCGATTTGACTTAAAATAAAAACTAATTCTATTTCAAACATCCACCCGCCCCGGACCGGCCTACCGGTCCGCTAATCGGTTGGTAGACGTGACAATGTTGCAACCGCTCTCCTCAGAATCGAACCGTCCACCAAGACCTCAGCAAATCGGGGAACTCCATCAGCCCCAGTTACCAAATGAAGGATGCGCCCCCTGCGCCATCTGAGTGGCGGAAGGTTAGCCTCCTTGATCAAAACGAGGTCTCCAATCTTGGGTGGATCGGTCTTGTCGGTCCACTTAACGCGTTGCTGGAGTATGTGCAAATATTCCAAATTCCAGCGTTTCCAAAAGCTCTGAGTAATCTGGCGTACCAATTCAAAACGCGAGAGACGACCAGGTCTCGTATCAATATAGGGGTACTCAGGCAAGGCGACAAGTGGGCGACCAATCAAAAAATGGCCCGGCGTAAGGGCCTCCAAATCATTCGGAACTGAGGAGATCGGGCACAATGGCCGAGAGTTCAAAACGGCCTCAATCTTACAAAACACAGTTGCGAGTTCCTCAAATGTAAGGACAGATTCACCGATTGTCCTGCGCAAGTGTGTTTTGGCCGATTTTACAGCGGCCTCAAATATACCACCCCAGTGTGGACAATTTGGTGGGGAAAACAACCAATTTATCCCACGTCGGGCAAGTCTATCACCTATGTCAGCCTTGTTGGTTTCAAGGAAATTAACAACATCATTCAAATAATTATACGTGCCCTTGAAGTTAGTGCCGCAGTCAGAACGGATCAAGGAAGGCAGCCCTCTGCGGGATACAAATCTGTCAAATGTGGCTACAAACGCCTCGGTCGTAAGCGAGGAGACCAGTTCTAAGTGTACGGCGTGTGGAGAGACAAACAAAAACACACAAGTAGGCCTTAACAGTCTTGCTGTTTCGAAGTGTCGACGTTTTCACCAAAAAAGGACCAGCGAAGTCCGTGCCAACTAGGGCATGAATATCGGCATATCGAATCTCGAAAATATCGGAATATCGGACAAAATATTGTGCCAGATAATCTCGATATTAGATTTGTAAAAATCGGGATTTTCGATATTTTCGACATTGCATCAAATTATCATTACCAATGAATTTTATTTAAATATTACTCTTTTAAAATCAATCGTTCAGGTGGTAATATTTGTAATTACCTAAGATCCAGATTAGGTGACAAAACCATGTAGGTACCATTGTAGGTACATTCTCATTTCTACGATCGCATTATTTAAACAAGCGGTATGATTGTAATCGGCAAGACTGATAATTTAATACCGTATTATTTAGTTATAAGGTAATTAGCTTTAAGACTTTAAATTCCCTAATCATACTTTTCGTGTTTGCATGCATGCTTGTAAGTTAGAATTTATAAAAAATAGTCGAAATCATGCGAAAGTTATAAGTAGTTTATTTTGATCTCAAAGTAATTTGTTTTAAATAATTATAATTTTGTTAGTAGTTTGATTAGATTTGTTGATTTGTTTTTTAGATTAGGGTTTTGTTTATTTTGTAGTGCAATGGTAAATGGTTATATTCACCAATTAATGCTTAGTTTTTGTTGATTTGTTATTAGGTAAGTATAATGACTCGTCATGCATATAGGTACTTTATTTGCTATGGACCACTTTTTCCCCGTAAAAATATAGTATAATATCACTCTAATTTATTACTCTTATTTATTTGTTTCACCGATTAGAACTCGAATTGCTTAGTAACTATCAGTTGATTTATACAGCGTCAGAAAAGTTAACGCACTTTTTAGGTGACTGTACAGACTGATTCGGGAGCGGCAGCAACGGCCACACCGTTGGCAAACCAAGCCCTGAGTTAATCGGAGTTGCGGTTGTGCGTCATTCGTGTTGTGGTGCCTGTGGGCACGTTTCTGAGCCAGGACTTCAAGCCAATTTATGTCATGTGCTTTGAGGTCGTCTGATGTGATTTTCCTCCACCGAGCACGATCTTCTGCGAGATCCTCACATTTTGAGAAATCTATATTGAAGGTAGACATGTTGCGCTTAACGCTGTCTTTAAACCTTAACAAGGGACGGTCTACGGGACGCTTTGCATCTCTTAACTTCTGCCAGGAGAGATTTCCTAGGCACCATGCGATATACGCGCCCTACCCAGCGTAACGTCCTCTGCTTCAGCAGACCAGTTATGCTGGGCAGTTTGGCGATTTTTAGCACTCTCTCTTTTGTCACCTTATCCCTCCATGAGATGCCTAGCATGACTCGAAGACAGCGCATATGGAACGAGTTGAGTCGTCTTTCCTGCTTCGCATAAGATGTCCAGGTCTCAGCTCCGTACACATGTTTGGTACACGGTCATCTTGGTGATAATAGTGAGGTGTTTGTTATGTCACACTCCTGTACTAAGCTTCCCGAACATCGTGGACGCCTTGCCGATGCGTATATCGATCTCTGCGTCCAACGAAAGATTGCTCGACACTGTTGAGCCTAGGACTCGACTACTTCCAAGGAAGTAACATCCTTGCGGCATGATTACCGTCTTCTTAGCATTGATGGACATGGAAAACAAGTTTCATGCTTTTTCTATCATTTGTTGAAGCTCCTCTGAAGAATGAGCAATAAAAGCTGCATCGTCGGCACACAGAAGACTGTCGATGAACACGTTCTTACGGTGCTTTTTGGACTTCAAGAGAGATAAATTAAAAAGTTTGCCGTCGTCCCTGGTGTAGAGATGTATACCCTGTTCAGTTTCGCCAAAAGCAACTTTTAAGAGTAGCGAGAAAAATATCCCAAACAGGGTAGGAGCCAACACACAACCTTGCCGAACTCCACGTAGCACGTCAAAGGTATCAGATGGTTTTCCTTTATACGCCACTGCACCTTTCATGTCATCATGAAAGGACCGCACAGGCGCTAGAAGTTTAGGTGGACAGCCTATTCTATCAAGCGCAGTATAAAGTCCCAACAAAGCGTTCGACACTGCTAGCAGGGAGCTAGCAGTGTCGAACGCTTTGTTAAGGTCAACGAAAGCGACGAACAAGCGAGTTTTCAGCTCCCGGCATTTTTCTTGAACCTGCCTCAGTGTAAAAATCATGTCTGTTGTAGAGCGCCCCGCACGGAAACCACAGTTTGCAATAGGCACATTAATTATGTCCCCAAAGCAGAAATTTAAAACGTACCTACTTATTTGATGTCGGTATTATTATTTAATTTTGAGACCTTATTTTCCATTTTTCATCGATTTTGATTCGTCTAATTTCTAGTATCGCAAATATCGAAAATATCGAACTCCGGAATTATAAAATGTTCAATATCGAAAATACCGATATTGAGAAAGTAGGCCGATTTTGCGACCCCTAGTGCCAACACCGTCAAACGTCCTGCTTTCAGTTACGCGATCTGCCGGTAAGTCCCCTATCAAGGGCTGCATGGTAGAAGCCTTGAGCTTATAGCAAGGGATGCAGCGAAAGACTACACTCCGAATAATTCTTCGGGCAGACAAAATCCAAAACTCGCGTTGCAAAATGGCCAACAAGGCATTACAACCAGCATGCGAATTTTTAAGGTGACGGTCACGTTCCCACCTCCACCTCATGGTCCCACCACCCATCTGGGTATATGGACCGAATCTTGGGAGAGGCGCACGGTACTTGCTGTATGCTCTTTCCCGCGCGCCCTTTGTAAACTCCCTACAAATTATATGTGTCCCTGAGCCACTCTCCCCATTCAGGGGCGGCTGTACTACTGTAGTACGCTAGGCGCTGCACTTCTCACAGCCGACGTCACGTTCACGGCTTCGTCGCCGGCCCGGGTCCGTTCCTCTTTTTCTATGTCTGCACACACTAACCTCGCACAACCTCATCTCGCACAACCGTTTTCTAAAGCACCCATGTCCAGTCAGAAGCTGCGAGACTTGATAGTCCGGCTCGACCCAAGTGTACTTGAGCCGAGCCGCCACGTCCGGGAAAAACCGAAAGAGCTCCCTACCCTTCGCCTCACCTTCCCATCTCTGTTGCCAAAAGGCAACAGTCTCCTCCGAAATTTGGCTGCTTGCGTTTCTAAACTCCTCCTTGGGTAGGTGTCGGATATCGTCAATCCTGCCCGCACGGCTGACCTCGAGGTCGGCTGGCAGAACACCCGCCAGGACGGGCAGGGCCGCTGTGCTGCAAGACCTATAGGCCTTGGTCAGCAGAATGAGCGCGGGTCTCTGTGTCCTCAACAACGCGCCTCTGACCACAAACACGGTCGTTCGCCTCCACCAACATCCGGCCGCATAAGTAATAATCGCGGCATACGTTCCCCGGTAGAGGACGCGCAGCGCTCTGTAGCGCATACCCCAGGATGCGGCGGAGACTCTCGACATCTCATCGATATCTAATCTCATCGATCATCTAAGGTGACGGTCAGTTACCAACAAGCGTACCAAATGACCGTCCTTAGGTAACAAAAGGGGGTGACGAGCCCCGTAAGGGAGGTTGGCGTTCTTGAGACGCCCTCCAACGCGCAAGAGACCCGTTTCGTCCAAAAAGGGGTTCAATTTAGATACAGCTCCCGACAATTTCGATTTCCCCGACTTGAGGATAGCAATCTCCCTTTCAAAATGCGCCAATTGCACAGAACGAACCCAAAAGGTGAGGGACTCCTGTCGTTCCTGTGGTGAGAGAAACGGTGTCAGTCGTTTCTGTTGTGGGTGCCTAAAATTAAAAACAAAACGCTTTATCCAAGCAGTGACACCTAACAACTTGTCGAGGGAGCTGTAACGATTCAACAAAAAATCGGGGTCGAAGGCGCATTCCACCTTCTCAAGAGCGAGTGTTCGTAGACCCGGCAAATTAGAAGTATTCAAAACTGGCGTTCGAGGCCAATCAATTTCTGGTCGACTCAACCATTCCGGACCCCACCACAGCGAATGACCTATCAAACTAGGCGTCAAGCATCCGCGCGAGGCACAATCAGCCGGGTTGAGCTCACCTGGCACGTGTCTCCAAACAAGTTTGACTTCGGATTTCTGGATTTGGGAAACGCGATTAGCGACAAATACCTCCAAGGTGTGAACAGAAGCCTTCAACCAACAAAGAACAATTTGGCTGTCCGTCCAGGCGTAGCTCCCATTAATACAAATGCTTTTACCCAAAGTGTTAGACACGTGGTTCAATAAGCGTACAAGTAGGGCTGCTCCCGAGAGCTCCAATTTTGGAATGGTCAGAGGTGTCCGAAGGGGTGCCACCTTGCTCTTTGCCATGATCAGGGAAACCCTCACCTGACCTGAGGCACTAACTGTGCGCAAGTACACCACGGCGGCGTGACCACGTTCCGAGGCGTCACAAAACCCGTGAAGGGTGGCCTTGTACTTCCCGGGAGGAAGGATGGGACGAGGCAAGGAGATCTCGTTGACGGCAGGAAGTGAGGATACAAAAGAGGTCCATTCCTCAACAAGAGTGCCGTGCAGAGGTTCGTCCCAGGTCAATCCTGCTGTCCAAAGCCTCTGCAAGAAGTACTTTGCCCAAAATATAATTGGACAGATCCAACCGTTCGGATCAAAGGTTCTGGCGACAGTAGACAATACGAGACGTTTAGTCCAAGAACACGGCAATTTCAAGTCTACGTTATATGTAAAGATGTCTTGGACTGGTTTGTACTGAACTCCGAGAACAGCCATCATGGCGGGGTTGTCAACAATCTCAAACAAATGTGGATCTTGCTGATGATCCTCTGGCAAGCCTTCCAAAAGCGCTGGCGAGTTGGAAATCCATTTGCGCAACTCATAACCAGCGGAGGCCAAAATACCTATCAATTCGTCCCGCAGGAGGATCGCCTCGTCCGCTGTGGAGGCGCCCGAGCAAATGTCATCGACGTAAATATCGTCCTTCAAGATGGCGGAGGCTCTTGGGAAACGTAGGCCTTCGCGGTCTGCGAGCTCCCAAAGAGAACGTATTGCCAAGTAGGGGCTTGACCTTAACCCGTACGTATTTGTATTGAGCTCGTAGACGACCATGGGATCGCGAGGAGACTCTCTCCAAAGGATCAGCTGGAAGCGACGGTCATCAGGGTGGATAATCGTCTGCCTGAACATCATTTTTATGTCGGCCACAAAGACAACCTGATGTCGTCGGAAGCTGGTGATGACGTCACAAAGGTCCTTGACCAACTTGGGACCAGAATGCAAGCACTGGTTCAAGGATACGCCTGTTGAAGTCTGCGCAGAACCATCAAACACTGTGCGCAGCTTGCCAATCGATGGCTTCAATACCGCATGATGCGGGAGAAAATAATGCTCCACCGAACGCCAATCCAAATTTGACACAGACATGTGTCCCAACTGTTCATATTCCCTCATGAACTCAATGTACTTCTGTCTGAGCTCCGGATTACGACCCATGCGGCGCTCCATGGCCAACAACCTCTTTTCGGCTAAAGGTCGTGACTCACCAAGCGGAGGCCGAACAGACAGGAAGGGTAGCCTCGTAATAATCCGACCAGAACGGAGTCGACCAGTGTTGTTCTGGAAGAACAGCTCGCACTCCTCATGTTCTGGATTCAAACGGGCAGCTTGAGGCGGCTCCTCTACCTCCCAAAACCTCTGAACTGCATCAGAGAGAGCGGAGCCTACAGCCAACAAATTATCAAGTTCGGGTGGAGGGGGGTCCCTAGGTACAGGTCCCATCAAAGCAAATCCAAGTATTGTCGGGATGGCAGTCAAACCATTTGGTACCAAGACCCGTTTTCCACCAATCAAAATTCCACCGAGGACATCAGAGCCAATCAACAAGTCGATTTGTCCCGGTGTGTCAAATTTGGGGTCCGCCAGTTCCAATCCCGATGTCAAATTCACCACAGCAGCAGGTAGCTGCTTCTGTGGATGCATACCCAAAATATTCTTCAGCACAATAGCCGAGGTTTTAATCCTCGGGTGTGAAGATTCAACAGGGCCAAACAAAACCTTAACTTGCCCTTCAACATTAGAGGCTACGTCCCCTATGCCCCGTATACAATTCGAAAAAGAGCCCATATTTAATTTAACCTGCCCTACTAAATAAGTGGAAACAATGCAACCTTGTGAACCTGTGTCCAATATAGCACGGACAACAACAGAGGTCCCCGTGGGTCCCCAGACCCTAACAGCAACCGTTGGTAGGATAACGGTCTCAATGGGGGAGGTTGGCGTTATAGGGCAGGGGTCAATGACCTATTGTTGCCTGGGCGGCGACCGTTGGCCAGGACCAGGCAAGTCAAAACGAGGGTGCGGCTTGAAGTCCTCAAAAGCGCGATGACTCGATCCGCGCGCCATCTGTGGGGGGTCATAGTGACGCACCCGCCCAAAACGAGGTGGGCGCGAGTCAAGGCGGGGACGCTCCGCCAAAGGAGGGGAATACCTGGGGCAGCAGTCATGGTGCTGGTGACGTTGCGCGGTCGCACATTCAGGTGCGCGAGAGAGAGGAGGCGTGCGCACGCTACGGTTCTCCAAGCGGGGCGAGTGGCGATCAACTGAGCGAGGCGACTCTCGGCTACGCGCCGGTGAGCCTCGGCTGCCACCTTCAAAACACCCGCCCGTGCGCGGCGTCGGCTGGTTGGACAAGCGGCCAACCTCTCTGGCATTCATACAAAGAATGTCCAAATGCTGTCCTCCACAGTGAGGACAGGGGCGAGAATTTGGGCAGTCTCGCTGGTAGTGGGACCCCAAACAAGAGAAGCAAAGGCGACGGGCATTCGCGATGCGCCTACGAGAGGCGACATGCAGGTCCAAGAATGCCCTACAACTGGCCGTTCTGTGCCCCGTGACCTTGCAGTAGGAGCACTCCACTGGGCTCTGCGTGACTGCAAAGCGAGGAGGGCGCCGGTCAACACTGGCTCGGGTGTGAACGCGAGCCTGCTCCTTGACCTTGGGCGGCTGTGACTTAGCCGGCGTGTCACCACCGGAGTTGTCCAAGACCCGGCACTCATCCTCCAGGAACTTCTCCAGGTCAGCAAAGGGGGGCAGATGGGTCGCGCTATCCCCACCAAAGCGCTGTTCAAAACGCGACCTCAGGTCGGCAGGCAGCTTCTTCAGCACAATGTGCACCAATAGATAAGACCATTGGTCTACGGGCAGGTCAAGGCACTTAAGTGCGTTGATGGCCACCAAGAGCGGGTTCAAAAGTTGGGTGCGCAACCCAGAGACCCGGGTGAGCGTCGGCAAACCCAAAATCTGCTCGATGTGCGTATCGGCGAGGCCACGCTTATTATGGTACCTACGGGTAATTAGGTCCCTAGCCGTCTGGTACGCCTCGTCAGACACGGGCAGATGCTGGATGAGGCCCTTAGCCTCCCCATCCAGAACCGACATTAGATAGGCCAACTTTTGTGCCGGCCGAAGGTCAGCCCTATCATTGACCAGGCTGTCGAACAAGTTAATGAAGCCTAGGTAGCTTCCTAGGCAGCCATCAAAATGGGGGAGGTCCAAAGTAGGGAGCCTACTCACCAGCCCCGGTGCTGACCTAGGAAGCTCCTGCTTCAGGCCGGGTTGCCCTTCCCTATCGGCAACTAGTTGTCTCGCACTATTGGAGACAGCATCATACAGGTCTAAGACCTGGGCATAGTCTTCGCTGACCTTATTTCGCTGGTCAGCGGTGAAATCATTGATTGACACTTCAAGACAGCAAGTGCTGAAAGTGCGGAATTGCTGTTCCACACTTGCCAGGCGATCGTCAATCCGCTCGTACCTTTGTAGTAAGGCCTGCTGGCGATCAGGCCGGTTCACTAAGGCACTGGCCGAGGCAAACCAGCGCAAATCTGATGCAATGGCACCAGCAGCCGCACGCAAGTCCTTGATAGCTGACATAATCAAAATTTCAAAAGAGCCCGGACAAGCGTTAAACAATATTAACAATCAAAACTTAATTTTTCTCAATTCTTTGAAACCAACAAAGTATTAGCCTGTTTACTGCAAGTGCAGGCAAGTGACAGGTATTTACTGCCCAACAAAATTAAAGGTTTCAGTATATTGAAACAAACACAAAAGTTATCAAAGTTATAACTTATAACAAATTAATAAAGTTGAAACTTCAACTTAATTAATTAATTATTTGCAACAAACAGACTAACTGTGTTATTTATGATATACAATAGGAAGTAAGCACGGAATATGTGTTACCTAACAATATTATCTTTATATTATAACAAAACAAAGTTTATTAATGTGACCCGCCCAAGTGGCAAGGTCAAGTTGGTTGTTATGTTTATGAATATATGCAATAAACTAAATTTACTAAATTTATTGATACCAGCTGTTATGTATCCAAACAAACTGACTTATTAATGCAACAACAAATTTAAGTTAGATTTTTCAACAATACAAATCAACAATTACTGATTGAGGTTATGTGACAATGTGTTTCAAATTATCTAGATCAACTTATACAATTAAATATTATGTATTTTAGTCAATAACTGACCTGACAAACACTACAATACTGTCTACAAGGTGATAAGATACAAGCTCATACCAATCTGAGTTTATACTCAGTAATGCAACAGCGGCTAAATTTCAACTACAGCTCTGCACCAAAAATTATGTCTAGAATTACCGTAGCCAGGCAGGAAGGTGTATCAGAAGTGCGCAGTGGAAGATGTAATACATCTACCTGACCACGATAGACAATGATCCAGACACAATGCACTGCGTTGCACAGCGATGAATTGAAATCAATCAATATCAATATTGTGTTTCACTTACCCGCTATCCTTGCTGATGTCAGGCTTGAGCTAAATTAGACACATTCATACAAGTATATTGGCCAAAATAAATGAATGAAGTATCTTATACTTAGCTATCAAGCTTCAAACGCGACGTTTTCAGGACACGTTGGCACGTGGAAGTCGATACCAGATTCACAGTTTTCACAAATGTCAATCAATAGTTCACAATCAATTTACCGTTGCCAGCACTAGATCAGGCGGCGTTCAAAGCGGTTTACTCAATTTAATTCAACTCGCGTTAATTCAAAAGGCGATATTTTACGTACGAGACGACAACGTGGTAAATTTTCAACGCGGGAAGAGCTGGAAGTGACAGTTCAGTGTGACCATTGTCAGAAATTTTCAATAGACTAAACAAAATGTTACTCAATCGATCTAATCGATTTGACTTATAATAAAAACTAATTCTATTTCAAACAATATTTATTTATTTATCTTTCTACAATAATAGTATATATAATTTTAAGGTAAGTAAGTACTAGATTATAATGGGTGCCTGTACTAGGTTGGACCTGTGCCACAGGCGGTAAGAGCACTATCATATCTTTGTTACTACTAATTAAAATGTTTATACTAATACTTATTACTGCCTACACTATTTATAGAGTTACATAATTACATGAATACCTACAAGACCAATGCATAGTTCGGAGTTATTTTTATAATAGGTATAATATGCAATAACATTGTCATGACAAAGGTACAATTTCATTTTAGCACTATTAGCAAATCTTCGGTCTGCTTATAATCCAAAGATTGTAAATATTTATACACTAATTGCTTACAGTTGAAATAATTTACGTCATATATATACAGTATTTTGTTTAGTTTGTTATATATAAAAGGCCCTAAGAAGGCATAAAACCTGTTTGTGAAGATGAATTTAGATTCGGAAAGTGCAGTACATACAATATCTTTACGCCTCTTATTGTTAGTGAGATTAGTGTCATAGGTTAGCGTGGTGTGCTGTTTTAGGACAATATACGTAACGAAAAGCTGTCGTACAGTTAGTACATTACATAGTTCATATAGGCGGTGCGTGGGAAAACGAAAAGGCCTTCAGGTTGCCACTTTTAGAAGTACTCTTTGGGCCCGTTCAATCGGCAACATTATGGATTTTGGAGCCCCGCCCCATGATGTGATACAATACTGTATAATAGACTGACATAGGGCTTGATATACACGTATGATGAGCTTATTATCTGCTATGTAACGGAGTTTTTTAAAAACGAAGAAAAGTTTACGTATCCTAGAAGTTAGGGCCGCTATATGTTGCTTAAAAGAGAGGCAATCGTCAAGTATTACTCCTAAGTATTTAATGTTAGTGGTATTATGGATAACAGGGCAAGTGCAAAGGTTAAATGACGGGTCATTGCTGTTATGAGCATGTAAGGTGTTATTACTTAACTGAGCTGGTGGCTTCCGCATAGAGAATTTAAGGAATTTAGTTTTATCTGCGTTTAGCGTTAGAAGATTATATTTTAGCCAGTTGTTTACGATGTTAAATCCGCGTTGAGCAAGATCGTGTACCTTCTCGGCCGTGTCAGCGGCAAAAAGGAGCGCTGTATCATCTGCATATGTAATAATTTTGCCATGATCTAAGGTTTGTTGGTTGTGTCATACAGTAAACCTGTTTTCTTTTCAAATATGATTTTGATCAGGATTATATTGAATTAGATTAAGATGCAGGCAGAAGTAGACAGCGTCGGCAGAAACCGGTGTCCAAAACAATTGAAAGTACATACATACATAGACTCACGCCTGTTTCCCCGAAGGGCATATTAAACGCCCACTTTTCGCCAGTGTTTTGATCCCACGTAATAGGTGGCGAGCCTATTGCCGCTTATCGGGATATTTTGTTTGCCAGAGTCTCGTCCGTTGATCGGCAGGTGAGGTTGGCTTGGGACCCTAAGTTCTTGGTGGGAACCCTATGAAATTAAAGAACCAATTGAAAGTATTGAATTAAAGCCAGCATACGACAAGCGCAAACCCCTCCCTATTAAAAAAGTTTTGTATAATGATCTCCTAAGCCTGTGTAACTCCCAAGTAATTCGTGGGGAATTACTTGGGAGTTACACAGGCTTAGGAGACAACAGAAATTATTATCAACTATTTTATAGGAACACTAGAGGACGCCAGCAGCTACGGCTGCATTTCTTTTTTAATTTACCCGTTTTGGCCGATTCCGTGGGAATTTCGAGAAATCCCTTCTTAGTGCACCCTTACGGTCCCCAAGGAACATACCTACATGCCAAATTTCAGCTTCCTGCGCCCAATAGTTTCGGCTGTAGCGTGTCTGTCAGTCAGTCAGTAAAGCAAGGATTTTATATATTAAGATAAGCTTTTGTGATGCTGAATCACGGCCACGGTGAGGACTCTGATTAAGACTTTAACTGTAATAGGACCTAATTATAATTTTCATGATTGTGTAATCATGTGTAATAGTCGTGTCTTCAGTGCAGCGTCTATTTTTTATGATAATAATAAGTATCGTGTTTTGTCAAACTAACTAAAGGTGTTTCATTTACCAGAATGTCCTTTATTTCAATATATATATATAAAATAATGATCAAATAATACTTAAACTATTCGAATAAACAGTAATAGTCATAACAATAAAATGTACGTTACTGTTAAACAATCGAATGCTTTTTACAAATGTTCAGTATATAAATCAAATTACACGAATAATAGCGCAACACGATTTTACCATTGCCGTCGAAAATATAAATTTACACGAATAATATCGCAATAAGTTTTTACTGTTGTCGTCGAAAATATAAATTTACACGAACAATATCGAAAGTGACATTACTGACCAGAGCTTGACCTACACTAATATAGTACAATGCATCCAGCTAAATTATAACGAAGCCCTTGGGACTACTTAAATTTTGTTGAAATGACCAGATAGCTGAAAAAATAGCTTCCATATGCGATATAAAAAGTCTTTGATAGTTGTTGTTTAATGGAGTTATTAAGGAAAAATGGTTTTTTATTTTTCCTGAACATTTACACTTTTACGATTACCGGATTATTCGCGGGGGCCGTCGATTTGTATCTACCTCCGGCTGTAATATATAGGGGAAAGTGGTTACCCTTCGCTACCCTTTTAGATTTTATTTTTTTACTTTGCAATTAAATTAAATGACGAATTTATCTAGTTTATGTACTTAAGTGTAACAAATGTATTGTAGTTTGTTACAAAAAAGTCCGAAACTATTATGTCAATAGGTTGAATGTGGAAGGGTTACAGCTATTTTTCTACGATAAGATATGGTGGGGTACTTTCGTACGCCATGGGGTAGATTCATACAGGGTTATTAAAAAGCCAATTAAAGCCTTTAAATTTTCATTAATTATTATAAAAATATTTATTTATTAAAGAACTAACTTAATAATGTGTGACTAGACTCATAGCCGTTAAACTTTATTTAGAAAAATAAAAAATAAAATCGTTCATCCTTAGTTCACTTATTGATAATTCTTAAAGGTTATTTAGCGGGTCTTACTCGCGATAAATAATATATTTAAGGCATAAATATCTCGGTATTTGCCAACGTTTCGGACGCCTTGCTTCAGCCGTGGTCGTGGTGGGACTAGTGAGCTCAGCGCCCCCCTTATGCGGTGCAGGTTTTGGCACCTACCCTCACCTGATTTTTTTTTAACCGCACTGTGGATAACTACTTCGACACACTACACCACTGACTTCTACACACTGTTGAGTTGTATCATTGCGGCGATGTTTACACTTATTTATGACTGGATTCCAAGTTGTTGATAATCTAAATCCATCCACCCGGTTGAAATGTTCGTGTTTTTTTTTTATTTCAACCGCTTCACGTACTATCCTGCAGTAATAGTGACGTTCGGCGGACAAGGCCTGTGGTTGATGTAGTTCTATCCAGTGGTTTGACTCCAATAAATGTTCAGCTATAGCGGACTCATTTACCTACTTGTCGATTTTTCACAGCTACGATATGTTCTTTAACCCTTTTCGCAATTATTCGCTTGGTCTGTCCGATATAGGAACTACCACACCTGCAATTGACCTTGTAGACGCCAGGTGTTTGAAAAGGAATGGCATCCTTTGGGCTGCGCTGATTGTGTGCTATCTTGGAAAACAGAGTATATATGTACATACAGTCTTGATGGAGTATTTCTTGTGTACTGTTCCAACTTTGTCCGTTACTCCTTTTAGATATGGCATGTAAGCCAGCACTCTACTCACCTCAGGTTTACGGTCCTTCCTCTTCAGACGGTGAATCTCATCTTTGTATCCGTTACATCTAAGTACCTCCTGAACTGTAACTTTGGTAAAGGTACTGGTGGTTATTAAAATCTAAAGGGGGCACATTCGCACGCGTACGAATGTGCCCCCTGTCTGGCTGTCCGAATGTACCCCATGCATTTGTTCAAAATTAAAATACAACTTTATACAAATTCTAATTTAGTTTGAGAAATATAACAATATAAGCTCAAAATAAACAATGTTGACATTAATCAATCATCACCAGTTTGTCAGAAACATAATAATTTTTCTTACAATTACGAACTGAAGTTAGGTCAAAAATTTACTCACCGCCCGCGAAAGCACGTTACGTTTTGTCAACTGAGGAACTGTAGTACGACTCGCGCGACACTCCGCTAGCAACATGGCAGCGGGTATGTCTATGCACACAAGCAAAGGCGTGTGTGTGACCTTAAGTTTTTCTGATAACGAGCTGTACGAATGTGCCCCGCGTAACAGTGGTGACCACTTTCCCCTAGTTCAGTTGGTTTGTCTGTTGCAAATAATTGATTAATTTGAAGTTTCAACTTATAATTTGTTATAACTTTTGGGTTTATTCCAATATATTGAAACTATTAATTTTGTTAGGCAGTATATACCTACCTGTGTTTGCCTACGGCTGTAGTATATAGCCCAGCTGTTCGTTGGTTTCAAGGAATCAAACAATTTTAAGTTTTAATTTAATGCTCGTCCGAGCTCTTTTGAGAATTTATTATGACTGCTATCAAGGACTTGCGTTGGGCTGCGGGTGCCATTTCGTCACATTTGCGCTGGTTTGCCTCAGCCAGTGCTCTGGTAAACCGGCCTGATCGCCAGCAGGCCTTTTTACAAAGATATGAGCAGATTAATGATCGGTTGGCAAGCGTTGAACAGCAATTTTGTGTCTTCAGCGCTTGTTGTCTCGAAGTGTCAGTTGTTGACTTCACGGTGGACCAGCGAACCAAAGTCAGTGAGGACTATGCCCAGATACTGGACATATATGATGCTATCTCCGACTGTGCAAGGCAGTTGATTGCAGAGAGGGACGGGAAACCCGTTTTGAAGCAGGAGCTTCCTAGGCCAGCACCGAGACTTTTGACCTCCCGCACTTTGTTGGGTGCCTAGGAAGCTACCTGAGGTTTATCAACCTCTTCGACAGCCTGGTCGATGCCAGGGCTGAGCTTCGGCCGTCCTAAAAATTGGCACATCTCATGTCAGTTTTGGATGGGGAGGCCAAAGGCCTTATCCAGCATCTGCCGGTGTCTGACGAGGCCTACCAGACGGCTCGGCACTTGATCACCCGGAGGTCAAACAAGCGTGGCCTAGCAGACACCCATATTGAGCAGATCTTGAGTTTGCCCACGCTCACCCGGGTCTTTGGTTTGCTCACCCAACTATTGAACCCACTGTTGGTGGCCATAAACACCCTCAAGCGCTTGGATCTGCCCGTGGACCAATGGTCCTACCTGTTGGTGGATATATTTATTTATTTATTTATTTAAACCTTTATATACAGAGCGTATACAGGCGGACTTAATGCCGTGGGCATTATCTCCCAGTCTACCTTTGAGTGGTGCAGAGAGAAAAGAAGTAGGTGGTATATAAATGAGGAGAACATTATTTGAACTTACATAAATATATATAGATTATAATAAATATATAACATACATACATAGATATCAATAAAGATATATAAACATAATTTCAATTAATACTTATTATTGCTACATACTAGTACATCTATATATAATATATCATACATACATATATATTTATATATATCTACGCTACTAGGTACTATGAGCCAAAATGAAATATAAATGAATTATGATACACTTGCTGCTTCAGCCAATAAGAGTTCTTTAACTTTGAACTTGAAGGAGCACTTGGTCCTGGCCATCCTGATCTCAAGAGGAAGGGCATTCCAGAGAAGGATTGATTGAACAGAAAAAGAAGAGTGTAGAAAATTAGAGCTGTGAGTTGGAACCATGAGGAGAAGGTTATTAGAAGAGCGAAGGTTACGAGCATGATTAGATGATAAATACTGGAAGAGGGCCGTTAAATACTCAGGGGGAGTAGGAGACGTAAGAATGGTATAAAGAGTTGTGAGAGCACGCAAACTACGGCGTTGACGAATGGGGAGCCATTTCAATTGAGAACGATAAGTGGACACATGGTCATACTTGCGAAGATTGAAAATGAATCGAATGCAGTTATTCAGAAGGCGGTCAAGTTTGTTTAGGAGATCTGCATTCAGGTCAAAGTAACATACATCACCATAGTCGATCAGAGGGAAAATCAAAGTTTGCACAAGCATTGTTTTAGTCTCGGGCGGGAGAAAGTTTTTTAGGCGGTAGAGAGCGCGCAGAGTACCGGTGACTTTCTGACTCACATGGTTTACTTGGGTTTGCCAATTTAGCGTGCTATCTATATGCAGTCCAAGATTTTTGACTGATGTGTGCAGATTGACGGTAGTACCACTAAATGTAATAGCTGGTAAAGACGTGAAGTCCAGCCTCTTTAAAATCCTTTGACTACCTAAAACAATAGCTTGAGTCTTACTAGGATTGACAGCTAAGCCAAACTTGTCTGACCAAGTTAGTATAGCTGCCAAATCGCTATTTATCTTATCTATGGCTTCTGCTACGCATTCCACATTTACGTGTGAATAGATCTGCAAGTCGTCGGCATACAAATGGTAAGCACACTGAAGATTTTGAGTCAGGAGATTTATAAAAATAGAAAACAACAAGGGAGAAATAATGCCGCCTTGAGGAACGCCAGATGTAGTGTCCGACCACCCCGACGATGAATCATCGAGGCGGACAGACTGCTGACGCCCTCGAAGATAAGTTGAGAACCAATCCAAAGCTACAGGCGAGACCCTAAGATGAGTGAGGATAGATAAAAGGATATCGTGACTGACGGTATTGAAGGCGTTTGAAAAGTCAATCAACACCAGCACGGTGATTTTGGTGCTTTCCATGGCCTCTCGAATATCGCCAGTCACTTTAAGGAGGGCGGAGGTAGTGCTATGGCCTGGCCTGAAGCCAGACTGTAAAGGGCTTAACAATCGGTTATTGTGAACAAACCGAGCCAATTGTTTGTGAACACAGGCCTCTAGCACTTTGGATAGAAAAGGTAGGATGGAAATTGGACGGAAGTGGTTAGGAACAGTAGGGTCTTGGATTTTGGGCAAGGGAATTATGTAGGCTTTACGCCATAAGGAAGGGAAGGTACCGGAAGCAAGAGAAAAGTTAATGATGTGGGATATCGCAGGTAGGATGTGATCCAAGATTGTTGTTAGCATGCGACGGCTGATATTGTCACATCCCACAGCATTAGATGTTATGGAGAGGATTGGCTTTTTGATCTCGCCTGAAGACTCTGGAGAAAACTGAAATGATTCAATATTGGGTTGAGGCAACCCCGCTAAGTAACTGAGCGTGAGACTCATGATCTGGTGATCCAGCGAAATGGTAGAGGTGAAATGTCGGTTGATATCATCCAGATCAAGAGTCCCACAATTGTCGACGTGCTGCTGTTTGCCAATGCCTAGTGTTCTAAGGAACCTCCAGGTATTAGCAGGTGATGAAAAATTTATGTTATCGAGAATATGTCGGCGTTTGGCGTTACGCACCATCTGATTACACCGATTTCTTGCAGATCTAAATAGCTCCCAGTTCTCATCACAACGATCCTTTTTATATCGCCTAAAAGCTCGGTCTCTACGACGCATTGCCATTCGTACACCCGTCGTAATCCAAGGCGCGGGAGGACGTTTAAGCTTCACCCGTCTCACTGGGGCATGAACATCATATAAATCAGAGATTGTGTTGTTAAATATGGTTACCTTTTCGTCCACCGTGGAGGCAGACATCATGCTACTCCAGTTTAACTCGGCAGCATCCTTATTCAGCTTGTTAACATCCATTCGACTAAAACAACGCATGCGCAGAACTTTGGGTGGGGATTTAGGAGGTTTCAGGCGGTAGGAGAGGAAAATGAGGTCATGGCGGGAAAATCCAGGTGCGGAAAGTTGGCCATGGGATGTGACTTTGGAAGGATCAGAGGTTAGTATTAGGTCAAGCCAGGTATCCTCGCCGTTGCTGTTGTGGTGAGTAGCTTGCATAGGTAGCACTTGGAGGCTTGCTGACTGGACGATGTCAAGTAACCTACAGGAACGACTGGATTGACGGGAAAGGAGATCGGTATTAAAGTCGCCCATGATGATGAGATGAGTATACTCGGACCCTAAAGATTCCAGAATCGACTCGAGACTGGAGAAATAGTCAACACTAGGAGGACAATACACAACGCCAAGAACAGCTTTCGCACCCTTGACGTTTACCTCCAGAAATAAGAACTCCGCAGGTGAAGAAGTGGCAGTAGATGAAGTAAGAATTTTAAAGGGGAAGGTGCTGCGGAGATAGATAGCTACACCGCCGCCTCGCCTGCTGATTCGGTCACTTCGAATAAGGACGTAACCAGGCAAAGAGTACGATGTAGAAGGAAGAACTGGTTTTAGCCAACTCTCTGAAACCAGGATGGCATGTGCATTGGAACCAGAAAATGCTTCCAGCAGGTCGCTATAATGGCTGGGTACACTCTGTGCATTTATGTGACAGACGTTAAACAACAAGCCAGATTGAAGTGCAAATGCCTTATGAAGGCATTCGCTTAACGTGCCGTCCGCCGAGCAAAAACTCTCATTGTCGGAAGAAGCAGTTGATTCATTAGCCGATAAATACGTTTCAATATCCATAGTACTATAATTATAATAAAATAATAAATATAAAATAATAAATACAATATATATAAAATATTAAGTATACCGTATATAAATGTTTGTGAATTTTATAGGCAACACAGTCGTCTCTGCACCACCCGCCAGCTCACACAATCAATAAAATTAAAATAAACTTGCACAATAAAAATCATTCAGAAAAAAAAAACTAAAAAAGCAAACACTAAAACACTTTTGCAAACAGTTTCCGAACGTAAAACGTACGCTAATCTGACATCTGTCAAAGTCAAACTGCTGTCAACAACATGAAATGAAAGTAAAAAAGTGAAATGTAAACAACAACATGTGATAAATATATGAAGCTATAAATAAGATAATAGTATAACTAATAGAAAGTTAAAAATAATATGAGTAGTGATAAAAGGATAAAACTATTTACGGGTTTTTGAATTAGTGTTCGACGAACCCGCAGATCCGGCGCCACTCTTGTCCCCGGTCGGCTCATCTCTGCGCTTGGGGTACTTTAGCTGCAGACTGTTCAAATCATCGATGGTGTAGATTTTGTGGCGAGCACCATCCGACGCCTTCACGATGATCACACCGTCCTGGGTCCAACAAGCTCTCATTCCGAAATGGAGCCGTGCCTTTCCGAAGATAATCTGCCTGGACTTCGTCAAGAACTCCTTCACCGAAACAGAGGTGCCTTTAAGTCGGGTCTTCGCTCTCCACACAGCAGATCTTTGGTCTACGCTAGAGAACCACACTAGGATGGGGCGGTGATGTCCACCACTAGATGTTCCTATTCGGTGGCAAACATTGATTTTGTCTGCAGTAATGCTTGCAAGCTCCATTTTGCTCAAAATGTTCAACACCAAGCCCTTGCAGTCCTCCTTGTCGACCTCTGGGACACCAAGAAATAGGATTGCTTTCCGTCTGTGCCTGGACTCCATGTTGTCGATGGTTTGAGAGCACTGGATAATTTGTTGCCGCAGAAGACCAAGCATTGCAATCATGAGCTCTCTAAAGGTGCGGAACTCCTCTGCCACCTTTGCGACAGTATCCTTAGCCGTACCTCCATGCAGCTGCGCCTCAAGCTCTGTCATCCTTTTTGTGAACATCTCCTCCAGATTAATTTGTGCCATCTTGATGTCATTTATTTCAGTCATGTTGAAGCAAGTTGTAGTTGACTAGTGCAAGTGCTTTTAGATTAATAAATGTGATGTGACTATGAAGTGCTGGCAGGTGGTGTGACTTGCAAATTTGAGTTTACATGCAGCTTTGTAAAACTCCAACAAATGTGAGTACTGTACGTTTGTGTTTATAAATAAACAAAAATATCAAAGATAGTACTAAATTATACTTTGAAATAAATTAAAAAAAGCTATTCAAATTTCGACAATGTCTATACTTTTTCACACCTACCGCCCAAAAAAAAAGAAAAAAAAAGCTCAAGCAGCTGCCTGCAGACCTAAGGTCGCGATTTGAGCAGCAGTGGGGATAGTGCGACACACCTGCCCCCCTTTGCAGACCTAGAGAAGTTATTGGAGGACGAGTGACGGGTCTTGGACAACTCCGGTGGTGATACGCCGGCTAAGTCGCAGCCGCCCAAGGTCAAGGAGCAGGCTCGCGTTCACACCCGAGGAAATGTTGATCGGCGCCCTCCTCGCTTTGCAGTCACGCAGAGCCCAGCAGAGTGCTCTTACTGTAAGGCAACGGGGCACAGAACGGCCAGTTGTAGGGCATTCTTGGACCTTCATGTCACCTCTTGTAGGCGCATCGCGAATGCCCGCCGCCTTAGCTTCTCTTGTTTGTGATCTCACTACCAGCGAGATTCCTGAACTCTCGCCCCTGTCCTCATTGTGGAGGACAGCATTTGGACATTCTCTGCATGAATGCCAGGGAGGTAGGCCGCTTGTCCAAACAGCCTACGCCACGCACTGGCGCGGCGGGTGTTTTGAAGGTGGCAGCCGAGGCTCACCGGCGCGCAGCCGAGATTCGCCTCGCTCACTTGGTCGCCACTCACCCCGTTTGGAGAATCGTAGCGCGCGCACGCCTCCTCTCTGTCGCGCACCAGAATGTGCGACTGTTCAGCGTCACCAGCACTATGACTGCTGTCCCAGGTATTCCCCTCCTTTGGCGAAGCGTCCCCGCCTTGAGTCGCGCCCACCTCGTTTTGGGTGGGTGCCTCATTATGACACCCCACAGATGGCGTGCGGCTCGAATCACCGCGCATTTGAGGACTTCAGACCGCACCCTTATTTTGATTTGCCTGGTCCTGGCCAACGGTCGCCGCCCAGGCAACAATAGGTGATTGATTCCTGCCCTACAACTCCAACCTCCCCCATTGAGACCGTTATTCTACCAACGGTTGCTGTTAGGGTCTGGGGACCCACGTGGGCCTCTGTTGTTGCCCGCACTATATTGGACACAGGTTCACAAGGTTGCATTGTTTCCACTTATTTGGTAGGGCAGGTTAAATTAAATATGGGCTCTTTTCCAAATTGTATTCGGGGAATAGGTGACGTAGCATCTACTGTTGAAGGGCAAGTTATGGTTTTGTTTACCCCTGTTGAATCTTCACACCCGAGGATTAAAACCTCGGCTACTGTGCTGAAGAATATTTTGGGTATGCATCCACAGAAACAGCTACCCGCTGCTCTGGTGAATTTGACTTTAGGTTTGGAACTGGCAGACCCCAAATTTGACACACCGGGACAAATCGACCTGTTGATTGGCTCTGATGTCCTCGGTGGAATTTTGATTGGTGGGAAACGGGTCTTGTTGCAAAATGTTTTGACTGCCATCCCGATCATATTTGGGTTTGCCTTGATGGGACCTGTACCTAATTAATTAAGTAATTTTTTGGCAGTAGGCTCCGCTCTCTCTGATGCGGTTCAGAGGTTTTGGGAGGTAGAAGAGGCCCCTCAAGACACGACCTTTAGCCGAAAAGAAATTGTTGGCTTTGGAGCGTCGCATGGGTCGTGATCCGGAGCTCAGACAGAAGTATATTGAGTTCATGAGAGAATATGAACAATTGGGACGAGCTCAATACCAATACGTACGGGCTAAGGTTGAGCCCCTATTTGGCAATTCGTTCTCTTTAGGAGCTCGCAGACCGCGAAGGCTTACGTTTCCCACGAGCCTCTGCCATCCTGAAGGACGATATTTACGTGGATGACATTTGTTCGGACGCGGACGAGGCGATCTTCTCGCGGGACGAATTGATAGGTATCTTGGCCTCCGCTGGTTATGAGTTGCGCAAATGGACTTCCAACTCACCAGAGCTTTTGGAAGGCTTACCAGAGGATCATCAGCAAGATCCACATTTGTTGAGATTGTTGACAACCCCGCAATGATGGTTGTTCTCGGCGCTCAGTACAGACCAGTCCAAGACATCTTTACATATAACGTAAACTTGAAATTGCCTTTTTCTTGGACTAAACGCCTCGTATTGTCTACTGTCGCCAGAACCATTGATCCAAACGGTTGGATTTGTCCTGTCATATTTTGAGCAAAATGCTTCTTGCAGAAGCTTTGGACAGCAGGATTGACTTGGGCTCTACGCGGTACTCTTGTTGAGGAATGGACATCTTTTGTATCCTCACTTCTTGCCGTCAGTGAGATCTCCTTGCCTCGTCCCATCCTTCCCTCGGGAAGTACAAGGCAACCCTTCACGGGTTTTGTGATGCTTGGGAGCTTGGTCACGCGGCCGTGGTATACTTGCGCACAGTCAGTGCCTCAGGTCAGGCGAGGGTTTCCCTGATCATGGCAAAGAGTAAGGTTGCACCCCTTCGGACATCTTTGACCATTCCAAAATTGGAGCTCTCTGGAGCAGCCCTACTTGTACGCTTATTGAACCACGTGTCTAATACTTTGGGTAAAACAATTTGTATTAATGTGACCTACGCCTGGACAGACAGCCAAATTGTTCTTTGTTGGTTGAAGGCGTCTGTCCACACTTTAGAAGTATTTGTCGCTAATCGCGTTTCCCAAATACAAAAATCTGAAGTCACGCTCATTTGGAGACACGTGCCAGGTGAGCTCAACCCCGCTGATTGTGCCTCGCGCGGATGCTTGAGGCCTAGTTTGATAGGTTGATGCCATTCGCTGTGGTGGGGTCCGGAATGGTTGAGTCAACCAGAAACTGATTGGCCTCGGACGCCAGTTTTGAATACTTGCAATTTGCCGGGTCTTCGAACACTCGCTCTTGAGAAGGTGGAATGCGCCTTCGACCCAGATTTCTTGTTAAATCGCTACAGCTCCCTTGACAAGTTCTTACGTGTTACTGCTTGGATAAAGCGTTTTGTTTGCACCCACAACAGAAATGACTGACACCATTTCTCTCACCACAGGAACGACAGGAGTCCCTCACCTTTTGGGTTCGTTCTGTGCAATTGGCGCAGTTTTGAGAAGGCGATTGCTATCCTTAAGTCAGGGAAATCGAAGTTGTCGGGAGCTGTATCTAAATTGAACCCCTTTTTGGACGATACGGGTCTTTTGCGCGTTGGAGGGCGTCTCAAGAACGCCAACCTCCCTTACGGGGCACGTCACCCCCTGTTGTTGCCCAAGGACGGTCATTTAGTACGTTTGTTGGTAACTGACCGTCACCTCAAAAATTCGCATGCTGGTTGTAATGCTCTGTTGGCCATTTTGCAACGAGTTTTGGATTTTGTCTGCCCGAAGAATTATTCGGAGTGTAATTTTTCGCTGCATCCCTTGTTATAAGCTCAAGGCTTCTACCATGCAGCCATTTATGGGAGACTTACCGCCAGATCTCGTAACGGAGAGCAGGACGTTTGACGGTGTTGGCACGGACTTTGCTGGTCCCTTTTTGGTGAAAACGTTAACACTTCGAAACAGCAAGTCTGTTAAGGCCTAATTGTGTGTATTCGGCAAAGGCCGTACACTTAGAACTTGTCTTCTCGCTTACGACCGAGGCGTTTGTAGCCATATTTGACAGATTTGTATCCCGCAGAGTGCTGCCTTCCTTGATTCGTTGTGTTTGCGGCACTAACTTCAAGGGCACTTATAATTATTTGAACGACGTAGTTAATTTCCTTGAAACCAACAAGGCTGATATTGCTGCTTGCTCGACGTAGGATAAATTGGTTGTTTTCCTCACCAAATTGTCCACACTGGGGTGGTATATTTGGGGCCGCTGTAAAATCGGCCAAGACACACTTGCGCAGGACAATTGGTGAATCAGTCCTTACATTTGAGGAGCTCGCCACCGTGTTTTGTATGATTGAGTCTGTTTTGAATTCTAGGCCATTGTGCCCGATCTCCTCAGATCCGAAAGGTTTGGAAGCCCTTACGCCGGGCCAGTTTTTGATTGATCGCCCACTTGTCACCTTGCCTGAGTACCCCTATACTGATACGAGGCCTAATCGTCTCTCGCGTTTTGAATTGGTACGCCAGTTTACTCAGAGCTTTTGGAAACGCTGGAATTTGGAATATTTGCACATACTCCAGCAACGCGTTAAGTGGACCGACAAGACCGATCCACTCAAGGTTAGAGACCTCGTTTTGATCAAGGAGCCTAACCTTCCGCCACTCAGGTGGCGTAGCGGGCGCATTCTTCGTTGGTAACTGGGACTGATGGAGTTCCCCGATGTGCTGAGGTCTTGGTAGACGGTTTGATTCGGAGGAGAGCGGTTGCAACGTTGTCGCGTGTACCAACCGATTAGCGGACCGGTAGGCCGGTCCAGGGCGGGTGGATGTTTGAAATAGATATAAGAATTCCTATAATAATTTGTATAATTAATAGAGTAAATCAGTTTAGTAACATTTTTTTGTCTATTGTTATTTTTTTACTCTGGTCACATTGTAAGATGACAAATCATTAATTCTTTTCTCTTGCTTCCGAAAAAATCTTTTTGAGCACGCCGTTTGCTTGTCGCGTGATTTGTAGAATTGAATCAATTTGTGCAATAGCCTTGCAATTGCCGCTATTGGATTTGCCCGGCAAGATTGTGAGCAATTGATAAATTATTGATATATATATGAACATTGGCATTTGTAAAATCGAATAGCCTCCTCAGTCCTCACCTTTGAAAATTTGATATATCTTGAAAGTTTTGATTAATTTACGTTCTTATAGATAAAAGAAAGACAACAAATAAATTAAAAAAAGAAATTGTGTAATTTTAGGAATTAATGTAGGTATCACTATTGATGCCTTGGGACTCAAGCATGTCAAACCAATTAAAATTCTTAATCTTTTATTTCTGACTTTAATTATATTAAATTTCTTTAAACAATTTCTTTCCCTAGTAAAACACAAAAACACCTTACAGGTGTCACAACGAACAAATGTTAACACATTGACTGCTGGCCTAAGATTCGTAGACGGCCTTTTGCTAGGCGGCATCCGCCCCCGCAGAGCGTGCCTAGCCTCTCGTGCTTAACGGAACGCAATGCGCGTGCAGGTCGAGCGTGTGTCTGTGCTGACGCGACACGCGACATACGAGTTGCTATAAAACACACATGAGAGGTCGTCAGCACATGTGTGGTATGGGTATGATTCACGCGTCGCGTGTTTCGGCAGCACGTTTGTATATTTTTTCCTTAAACACGACTATGTTGGGCTAGCCGCATCGCAAGCTCCGACACTTGGGACACACCGTATAAGTTTCCAGCAGTCAATGTGTTAAGCTTTCACATCCTTCAGCGCGACATTTAGACCTACTTGACTGTTCATCATGGCACATTTCGGGCAAATTGTTTGGTCTTCCTTGCAACCTTGGGTGGTAGAGGGACCGTTCTTCGCTGTTTAGCTTGAGGTTCATTAATAAAATCTAATTCTGTCTGGTCATCGTCTGTGTAACTGTAAATCAGGTGCTCTGCTATATCTAATCTAAAGAAGCCATTCTTAGTCGTGGAAAACCTAACAAGGACAGAATATTACTGGCTCCAAAATCTTCACTTCTTTGGTAGTAGTCTGCAGATCTTTTCCATTGCGGATCATGCAAGTAATATTAGAACTCAACGCGAGCTCTTCAAAGAAAGAGTCATCAAAATATTCGCTAAAATATTCAAACGGTTTTCGAACAGTGGGTATTCGTCATACATCTTCAAGATCTTCGTGGATTTCTTGAATAATAGGTGGGTCAAAATCATCCTTGTGGCGCCATTTTGGATATCTATCACGCAATTGTGAGAGAGAGATGTTACTCTCTTCATCATCATCATCAGATGACTCCTCCTCATCTGACAATTGAGGAGTCCTGGAGGGGCCTGCTATGAGCTCTTCATCGTCGTTGTCGTCTTCGATGTCCAAATCCAAGTGTTCAGAATCAAAATTGACCAAATAATTCTCAATTTCTCTTTCTGATAACGCTGGAATCCAAAACAAATAAAAGACTAATAAAACATAATTTGTATCAAAACGACGTCATTGAATCCAAAGGTATCATATTGGATACACAACTAAAATGACCCCATAGCCAAGTAGTTTTTAGTCACGAACTTATTTTTGACGTCGTTATAGGTAGATAGCTTAGTAATTATGTAAATACAGTCAAAATATTGCCAATTTCTACTAAAACAAAATAAAACTTACCATCACGAAATCCCGACATGGTAACGAGTTCACGACCAATGACTTTGACAAGCCGCTGTCAAAAAAGTTTACGTCTCAGTGCTGCCAATTTATTTTTCTGAGAACTGCTAAATCGTATCATATGTGATAGCTTCGGTCGTTAAACAATCGCTTAACCCATTCCCAGTCCCATGAACCACATGTGGCTCAAGACAATTGAATTTCTATTGTGTCTGGCGGTCGGGCAGTGAAAGTGTTAATATAGAGCGCAGGAAAAAAAATATATCCGTAGGTATCAAATATGATACCTAAGGACTGAAGAGGATAGTGAATTCTGTATCGACCTACCACGTGCATCGTGTCATGAAGACGCCGCTTGGAGCCTGGTAACTATAGATATTTCACCTCTGTTTGGCCAAATTAGTGTGTGTAATTATCTAGGTTGCCTCCAGGCCACCAGAGAAGATCACTAGGTAATTAATTTGTTTAATTCTTAGCGCCAAAAAACTTGGCCCCACATGTCAGACATCTTTGACTTGCCTTAGCACAGCTGGATGAATATAAATAAGCTTCCACTGCGCCTGCAAACAATTCTCAGTCTGTCTAGGGCAAACTCTGAACACCAATCCTTATCAACAAGGTTTTAGTTAGACATGTCTATTCAAAATTCAGTTTGATCATCGCTCTATGGATAACCTTTTTTGCCTTTTAATTTTAATACACAGAAATGCTGATAATAAAACTCAAATATATTTTAATAAATTTTATTTTTTGCATTACAAAACATGAATATCGGAAATGCGTCGTTGCATTTTGTTCCTATATTAAATAAGGATACCTCCTAGATACGTACAAATAAATTATTTTAAGTTTTAAAGTTAGTAGGCACTTATAATATCAATGGTATAACAGATCTTTAGATTGATATAATTCTAAAATAAACGTAAATTATACATTCGTTTGAAAACAACAAAATAAATTTACAATGAGTGATTATCAAAAAAATTACGATGATATTTCAAAAATATATATTTCAAAAGATTACGAAAAAGGTGTGTGTACCATAATTATATGTAATATGGCAACATTGGCATACACATTGCCAAACAAAAACATTAATTTAAGAATAAAATGTTCGTTTCGAAAAACAAACTTGCCAATTCTAAAAAGATACTAACATTAATTTGTCCCTATAATTAGCACTACATAAAAACCCATAACAATGGCACTTCTTGACTAATAAAAATATTATCACTTCTCTAAACATTTGTAGTTCTACAAATGACCTTTAACAATTCAAATCATTTGAAAAACAATTCGAAAACCAAATCACTGTCATTTTCGAAAATCGAACCAGAGTCCAAAATGTTGCACAGTGTAAAAAGTATAAAAACTACTTTATACACGAGAGTATTTTCAACAATTCCTGACAACCTGTCATGGCGAAATGAGACCAGAGTTTACTATTGCACCGACTGGTCTGAACGACCAAAACCTGTTACCTACTCCTTAAATTAAATATTGCCTGGTAGGCCTTACAACTCTTGGTTAGGGTCTTCGACGTCGTGTAGTTTGACAAGGCCGATGAAGCTTTTCTCTGGCTGCATAAGCGAGTGCCTGTCTCCTCCGGTGTTTCTAACAGCTAGCCTGTCACCTGCCTTAAGGAAGATGGCGGCTGCTGAGAAGCAAGAGTTTGGTTTGTCGGTGTGGTCGGTTGAGTGGGTGGACTGGGCGCATTGCAGGATGGTCTCGCGGCCGTCGATCTCGGGGTTCGTGCGGTGCAGAACCCAGGAGATTATGTCATGGCTGTCCAGGTAGTAGATCTGGGGACAAGCATGGTTATTGGTTAATGATTTTAACAATTTTAGCACTCATGGTCACTCATTTGACTTGTCTTTGGTCGCAAAAATAAGCAACGTTTGCAGTGGTCTCCACTTGTTTTGGTGATCGCTTATTTACACCAGAGAGTTGCCGTGCTTAGAAAAAAGACGCATGTTTTATGTCGAAGGCCGCGCCAGACAGCGTAAGAAGAATTGATTGACCTCTCATAGGCCCCACGCCCACGGCGACTTTTTGTAGCGATGCCGTAGCGCGTTTACTAACGTGTGTTTGTCGTATTTGCAACGCGTTACAATAGCTATGCCAACGCACTACTGCATCCCTACTGTATCGATGCAAACGTGCAACGGTGTCGGACGTCATCGGGGAGAGAACGGAGGGAGGGTGGGGCGTGAGTTTTTGTGCCGTTACTGAATCGCGTTTGCATCGCGATTGAAGTGCGACAGTATCGCGTTTGCATCGCGATGGGGTTTGCATATCGTGGGCGATGGCCCATAGGAATAAGAACGAAGGAGGTCAAAATGTTATTTTCAGCAAACCACAAAGATGTGTTTTTGTATTGGCGATGCAAATCTTATCCACGCGCCTCTAGCGGCGAATTTGGAAGTTGTCCGGGCACAACACTTTTGACAGCTTTCAATACAAATTTGCTTCGAGGTTATAGTGGTAATTGTATTGAGCTGTCAAAGGTGTCGTACCCGGACAACTTTCTCCTTCCTAGTTAGAATCTTAGCATCGCCAATATTGGTGGTGGCTAATAGTAATAAGCCGTGCGTAAAACACCCAGTTATATTGAAAGCACGTTGCCATGGTGATAAAACAAAAGCTACGCCAAAATATTATTGCGCCTTGTGGCTCTCAACCTTATATTAACAACTTTGAAAATTAACGCGTAAATATTATGTCTAAGCTTTCTATAATCACAGAATTAAGTCTGTTCTACCCATACCCCAATTATAATGAATTGTTATTTTCATCTTTCGAAGTTTACGTTTCGAAGAAACAATGCTACAAGCTACAATCATTTTAACTATGAACTGTTTTCATAGTCGGACACTGTCGGTTCTAAGAAGTAATTAGTTTAGTATTTAGGTTAATTAGACCTTTGATCGTGTTCAAGTGTGCGTAGACTGTCTCTGTAACACACTATTAACTAGGCTCTTTGCTGTCTTAGTTTATGCTTCTGTTCAAAGTTTTGCTACAATATACATATACCTAGAAACGCTTATTAAAATACGAGTACATTGCTTTGTGGGGGGCAATTTTTTAAATATGATTGAAGTGAGGAAAAATTCAACACTATCACTCAGCACCAAGTCTTTTATGAACTAATTGAAACACTGAGAAAAAAAATTGGAATTGCAGATGTCTTAGTTTAATTAAATTTGGATACGTAAACAATGCATGATTCGAATATGGCAATTATTAATAAAAAAATTATACTCGTAGATTCATTTGTATTATTTAATTTTATTATATATAGAACGAAAATACTTTAGTGTACACAAGCAATACAGGATTACAATAACATAAACACTAGTGACACACGGGCGGTCTTATCGCAAAATGCGTTTTTTGCCCGTGTGTGAATTTGTCAACTGTGATGTGTGTAAGACGCATCACCTTAGACGATATCCTCAAATCATGGTGGCACAATACCGACGGCATAAACACGTACCTGCACATATACAAGGTAGACCCCAGTGTGGTGGACATGCACATGTCCGTTCCGCGTGAGCGTCGGGCGCGGGTGCGGCGCGGCCACCGTCCACGGCGCCGGGTACCACACGTCGTGCGGCGCGCCGTGAGCCACGCGGACTAGGCCGTTACCTGGAATAATACATATACATTAATTAGTAATTTAAGTAAGATTGTACTGGGCTTACCACGTAGGCTGGTACCTATGCACTGAGGTGGTAACCAGAAGATGGACGACGTCGCCGAGGACGGCCCCGAAAGGGCTGGCTTGACATTGCGTGCGACAAGTAAAGTCTGTGGAAAGATTTGGGAAAGCCTTTGCCCAGCCAGGAGGGGGAGAGTATGCTATTAAAAAAACGTTTGCGGATAGGCGGAAGGGGAAAAGACCTAGGTTCTCTGACCAATATTGGCGACATCCTAAAATAAGGACAGGTTAGAAGTGCCCTAACCCAGAAGAACCATGCATGAGAAATAAGAGTGAATTGAGCAAGAGAGATAAGATGAAGATGTCAGGATCGTTGCATATGGCGGTCTGCAGTCTCTGCCTATACCCCTTCGAGAAACAGACGTTTATGTATGAAGTATGATTAGGTAAAATATACATTATTCAAGGTCTGTGAGATGCTAGGTGTATACATATTTAGGCAAATATTGTATACCGTACATGAAGGTAAACCCGATTTCTCTCGAACCATCAATGTGACTCTTCACAATAAAATTATACAGTATTCATGATTTAGATAGCCCCTCATCATTTGCCACACATTTTTGGCTTCGAGCAAGCAACGTTTGATTCCTGTATTGTCACACTTTTATGGTACCTACCTGTATGGTACCATGCATAGCATACAAAATGCTAAAAACGCATTTTACTAGGATGTTCTTTTTGTTGTTTACAATACGTTTTGCCAAACAAGGTTTCATATAGCACAGTAAGACTTCACTTCACGTTCTTAAAATTCAAGCAAAATATACACATTTTGTAACTCGCAACAAAATACCGCAAAGATATCATTGCTTTTACAGACAATTTGCTGAATATAATAACACAAAGAAGGTGGTTTATAAAAAATGTCGCCAGCGCTGAATGCTTTCGTCGACTTAAACTCACAGTCATAATGACATCGTTACATGGCGCATATCAAATCTACCACATTTCAAGCAATTCTTCGTCTGCCTTATTTCATTACATTACATTATACAAATTGACATCAAGAAACGTACCTAACGTTTCTTGATGTCTATTTGTTGAATGTGTGAATTATAAAACAAACCCGTACTTTGTACTCAATTTCATAAATATTTAGACATTTTTAACGTAAATACACGTATCCAGGGATAATTAAATAGGTATTCTGTTTGCTTTATTAATTTATCATGAGCTAATTATATGTCTGTGTTTAATGTTTGTAATAGGGATTGGGCTGCTAATTAAAATTATTATACAATAATAGCTTTGGCAAAGTTTGTTTCTGTAGGCATTATGGTTAGTCCAAATAATTGGCTTTGACCGCGTGTTTATTCATGCCAAATTATTGTAACATTTGTAACAATGATAGAATTAAGAGACGGTGTTAAAATCATTTGTTAATAAATGTTACAAAGAAGACAATCTACGAGAACCTGCCGTGTTTCCCATCCGTATAGTGACGGATTAAGAATACAAAGCGTCAAACTGACCACATTTCAATTCGTGGATGGGGTAAGTAACAAGCGACTAAGGAAAATACCTTCATGAAGCAAATGGCATCATAAAAAGAAGACGGAATCAAACCCTGTAGCAACCCGTTTGGCCGGCGCGCGATTAGCCGAAATGCTCTTATTCACAATGCTTTTATGACGGAAATACGGAGAGGCCTATGACCGCTGGACTGCGAAATGCTGTATCAAGATGGCTGTGTTCTAAATTTTAAAAACTAAGTAACTTGTAGGTACATACCTCACCTACAAGCGTCCTCAAAGTTCACGATTATCCGAGTACTATTTTCTTCAACTCTACTCTCATACACATTTATGACAAGAATACTCCTCAAGCTCTATCTACTTAGAAGTATAGCAACATAAATATTTTACCTTTATAGTGTTCGTGTATTTCAGTGCTCAGATGAGATGTGTTGCCATGGAAATGTGCTGCGATGAATGGCCGGCGCGCTCCTTCCTGGCAACCAAAATAGGTATTGGTGAAACGCATTTGGTGTGAAATGGAATGCTCTTAGAGTTGTTTATAATGCAGAAATACCCTCTGGAATGTATTTAGCCTTTGAAAGCGTAGGTATAAATTTGCTAAGCTTCAATATCTCGCTTTCCTAGGCGTCCACTGGCTAGGTCGCTATTTTGCGAATTCTGTAGGATAACGGTTTCGCTGAATTTACAGCAAAGTAATTATTTTTGTATGCAGTTTCTGAATAGGTTTTAAAGCGCAGCGTCATCATTTGTGTGGGTAGCGGAGCTAATTTCTGTGCAGATAAGCACATAGATACAATTTAAGCTCGGAGCACCAACCGTACAACAAGATTCGATTTTCCATATTATATGCAAGCCGAGGCACCACTTCTATAAAAATACCTGTTTTAAAATGATTTTTTGCTGTATCAAACTCTGAAAATGCTAGTCTCAAAATCGTCAGTTTGTTCTCTAGCTTAAAGTGTGATTGTGGGCTAAAGTGTCACCCTTCAGTCGTTCCATGTCGTGTGAAATATTTACCAAGAATGAGAATAAGGATTAGTAAAATACACAATATTTTATTCGTGAAACCACTGTGCAGTTTTACATGTCTTAACTATATGTGTACCTTCCGTCGTTCTCTCAATCTTAGGTGAGCTTAAGAGAGCGTTCCTCAAAGGAAAAGACATGAAATTGGCTTTGGTAGTCTATTACTTACCTCGTATTCGCTATTCCTCGCAGTTCTAGTGACGGTGTGTAGAGCCATCTTGTTTGGAGAAGATTCAGCTGGGGAGTACTTCTTAGTCTTGCGTCTGAAACAATTACAAAGGATCTTTAGTAGAGTTTTGCGTGGAATGACAGTGAAAAGTGGAAGAACAGCCTTATAGTGCAGCGCACAAATGGTGGTAAAGTTCATATGGACAGGAATATAACGTAATAAACTCAAAACTACAGAACGGATTTTAGTTCAGTTTTCAGCAATAGCTAATATAATTCTTGAGGAAGGTTTGGATGCATAATCATTAATCATACACCTAAAGTACCTAAACCTTCCTCAAGGCGAAGACTAATAGAAGATAAATTAATACATAAACAGATTTTGTCCGTGTGGTGACGGATTAAGAATACGGATTGTCACCATCCCATATCATATCATCCCATGGTTGTCGTAAGAGCCGACAGAGGGAGCATATTATGCAGAGAACAGCACTGTAAGAGAAGGAAAAACTTGATACAAACCCTATACCAACCCGTTTGGCCAGCGTGGTATCAGGTATAGTAGGCCAGTGGACTGTCAAAGGCTGATGATGATGATGAAACACAGATTTCAACGTATTGCGTTTAGCATGTTATGAAAGTTTGATACCAACTTGTACATTCATCATTAAACATAATTTATAACACATTAAAGCAAATACATATTCAATATCCTACATATATCTACATAGCAAAAGTACACGTCTGTTTGCAGTAAGTAGTCGTACCTCCAGTTAAGTGAAATGCATTTTCATTTGCGACGGTAATTTAATTCCCTCTCCTGAAGGCAAAGAGAACTGCGGCTTGTGGTAAATAAACGTACATTTCTCTTGCTCGTAAGCTGTTACCGTAAACTATACTACTTTGTTAGTTACCCAGCAGTTGGCTAAATTGAAATGTTTAATTGCAATGAACTTGTAACTTAAATTGTTCGTATAATCCCTGCGGAAGCTTAATTAATAAAAGGGAAAACTGCCAATGAAAACTATTTCCGCTTTCAGATCTACTGGTTTAATTACTTTTATAACTTACTCTACTGAATAATTCCTGTGTGAATACTTAAAATTATGACTAGTGTTGCCCAAATTCAGTCTTGGTCTTGCAGTCTTGGTCTTGTTCTTGCGTTTTTGCAAGACCAAGACCAAGAACAAGACCGCGTATTTTTAGCAAGACCAAGACCAAGACTGATCGTGCAAGACTTGAGCAAGAACAAGACTAAGCCTGCAAGACTCTTGCGTCTTGCAGCTAGGACTTAGCGCTATTTCACGGAGTAGTTAGGTGTAACAGTTCGGTGTACAGGTACGCTTAGGAATTCTATGAGACGCAAAAAACTGTATCAAAGAATATGAAAAACTGGACCTATGCGCATTACGACTAATAGGTACCATAAACATACCTACATAGCGAATAAAAAAATATCCATTAAAATCAAACTGAGTGCATGCATAGTTATGTTTTAACCATCGGCACTTTGATAATGCGGCATCAAAGGTTTTGTACTTACTTCTCAAAGAAATTTGCCGCTTTTCGGAAGTACATGGTTATGATACACGCGCCGGCGGCTTCTTTTGAAATCATATACAACAATCGTTGCCGCCGCGCCGAAATCACAACATTTGACACTATTTGATTGCCGCCACAGGGCGTAGGTAGACTCATGCAAAATAATTTCGAATTTTAAGAGTACCTACAGGTGTTCCAAAGAATAAATAAGTTTCAGAGTGCTTAGAATGAAAATGAATACATTATACTGATCACGCAAGCAGTATTATGATTAGGATAAAATGGTAAGGATAGGTAGTAGATGTCATAATAATTCCAATTCTAATACGTTTTTCTAAGATTTAAAAACTTTTATAAATAGTAATAGACTGATAGGTAATTGCAAGACTTGCAAGACTCTTGCTGCAAGACCAAGACCAAGACCAAGACTGGGAGCGCAATACCAAGACCAAGACCAAGACCAGGTGTATTGACGCAAGACCAAGACCAAGACTGGCTAAGTCTCGTCTTGTTCTTGCATTTGGGCAACACTAATTATGACCGTCTCATCAGCAGCCCTTTACACTGTCCCACTGCTGGGCACTGGCCTCTTCTCACTATGTGAAGGGTAAGACCATAGTCCACCACGCTGTCATAGTTATAGTTGTTATAGTTGGTCGTGGGTTTTCCGCACTTAGCCACTTATTTGGGCCATTGTGCGTAAGTGGCGCCTTGATTGACGCCGACTACTCATACCACCTTAGCTCCTTCCAGAAAGCAATTAGTTGGCTGATGTCGTTCAAAGCCTCACACATGGTTCTGGGGTTGTTCAGCAGCTTTGGCCGTTGATCGCTCACACTTGTGCAGTGCAGAATGACGTGAGCGGGTGTTTCTTCGGTTTCCATGCAGCCCCTGCACAGTGGGCTGTCCGTAACGCCTATGTTGAATAGGTGCTCGTTGAGTGAAGAATTTGAGATTAGAATGCAGCAGCTTGTGCGAGAGTCGCTTGTTCAAGCAGGGGTTAGCATCTTGGTCCACCACGTGCCAAGTGGCCAAGTGCGGGTTGGCAGACTTTACATGTCTTTCGAGAACATTATGGAGAACTCTTAGACATGTAAGTTTCCTCACAATGTTTTCCTTCACCGATAAGCAAGCGCTAATTAACAATTTAATACGCACTTAACTCCGAAAAGTCATAGGTGCGTGCCGTGGATTCGAAGTCGACACCCACTGCGTAGCAGTCTGTCGGTCTCTCCACTCAGCTATCGCTGCTTGCTGACCGTCTACGACTGTTTAATTTCATGATGGTATGTAAGGTTTATACAATTTTGTATTGCCAACTTTACGTATATTTCTTTACATTAATCCTGTGTCGCGGAGGAGTTTGCATATTTATTGAAACAACCGTCAGAAAAAATTGAAACATCTATTTGAGGATCATACGAAGTGTTTCGCGTATGGAATCGAACTCTGCACACACAAGTCACATAAATTGTTTGTGCCTAAACAGCGAGGCGACCGCTTATACCACAACGTCATCCGTACAAGTCTGAGCTTTCAATACCTTAAGATAACACCTATTCAATTATACTTTAGACAACAAATATCTTGTACCATGGCCTACTGGGACAAATAGTGGACATAAAACAATGTCAACCATAAATGTCTTAATATATTCAACATAGTTGCTCGATGTCATTACTCCAAGTATTCCCTCGACAACTAACTACGTGATAATGCTGAACAAACTAACTCAAGTATAAATTGGTCCAAAGAAACACCGGCCAACATTCACTAAACGGTATGAATATTTACGTTCGTGCACTCTGTGGTCTCAATCCTGGTGGCGCATACAAAACAACACTTGTTTGCATTTCACTCATAGCCCTTTTTAATTAGTGGCGAGCCATTGGGGAGGGCTATATCCAGCAGTGGACTTTGGTAAGCTGATGATGATGATGATGGTCGTCTTCATCCTAAGGTTACCCCGTTTGTATCTAAGGCTTTTCTTTCCGGTCCGGTCCGGTCCGGTCTCTATATTCTTATTTCTACAGTCATACACATAACAGTAGCCAATGATATAATTTACTTGTAACATCGTTGGCAGTAGCTATCGATATATCAAAAGGTTTGACACTCAACAATGAGGACATCATCTTATATTTCTTATAAGTATATTAGTTACTTTTGTGATCTGCAGCACGTACCTATATGAACATAATTTACCTCAACATTTCACTCTTTGGCCCATTACTATAATTTACCAAAGACAACTTTAGTATGAAATACACGAGAATCGAGGCGCGTGTCCTCAACTATTTCTCATAAGTTGTACCTTTGTAGTTATGGCACTACGAACTACTGCCATTAGTGAGAAGTTTCAGTTTATTCGCCCTACCTGTGAACGCTTCATATTAGGCACGTCGTCCACTAAATCGAAGATGTGAGGCCAATGGTAATAGCAGAGATGTAAATATACTGCTACATTTTGTTGTTATTATTAAAATAGTTATGTAATGCTTTGCCAATAAAATTAGGCAATCAAAATCAGTAGCCATATGCATAAATGTAGGTATTTAAATTCTTGTGGTGATTGACATTGGATACTGTAAAATAATCTAGACAAATAAGTTGACTGTTACTGGAAATTTTAATAGTAAGTACCTTACATTTCTTAACATGACTTTTGTAACATGAATAATTATATTTTAATCTCTCTAATAAAGAATTATCTATCCATCTCCTATCATGGCGGTGGAAACCAATAACTGAAATATTTTCTCATACATTTTCCACAAAACTCTATCATCAGGTCTGCTGTGGGCACTAATAGTCGAACCAACTGCAGACAACTGGCTACATTTTCAGAACCTATGCCGGTAAGTAACCGGCCCTCTTTACCAACCTAAAAATCAACAATAATAAACTGATAACCAGCGCTAGCAGTCCGACCAATGGTAAATGGTAAAACGCGCAATAAAACAGCCATTACTTATCTCACTGATTTTGCTCCAACTTCGAACAGAATAGACATTTTCAAGTGCAAGTGACTTAGATGTCTGAAATAATGGCCCATTACTCAAAAACTTTGGTAATATATAACTAACTCTCTAGTTTGTTATATATTACCAAGTAAGAGGGAGGATTTAAAGAACTGTCAACTTGCTTGTAACTAACGTAAATTTAGACGACAAATTTAGTGTATCTCTATGATTTAATGTTGTTGGGAAATGAATGGAGTTGTTACGTAATGGTGGGAGTGAAGCTTCCATTGCATAAAAAGAAGGAAAGAGAGTGAATACCAATTTTTTTAAACTAACTTTTTATTTTTCCGGTTTAACTTTTTATTTTGCAACCTCCGCTCTAGGAATAAATTAACAGGCATGATAAAGGATGCTGAACTAGAATTTGCAGATCACACAAAGTACCATATTTATTTATCCTTCGTCTTATTCCAGTACCTATTCTTATTTGCTCTCTAACCTGGTTTTCTTATCTATCTTTATTTATTTCACGAGTAATTTAGGATACTGTTAAATTTGGTGAAAGCGTAACGATGGCCTTTCAACAAGGGTTCATACCAATAATGTAGGTAGGTATTTTCAATTTTATGACAAAACTCAGAAGATATGATTTCTCATCTTCCGCTCAGACCTCTGTTATCTGTATCATTGTAAGTTTTATATCGACCACGAGCTTAGCCGATTATCCCCATATTAGTGGACGGTGACCTTTAGATCGTGCTCGTTAGCTCGCAAGCGCAACTTGCCTCATCAACATCAATTTAATGAAAACCTTCTGAAACAACTAAAAAGTATAAAAGTCTCAAAGGATTTCAACTTTTAATAAGAAGTTTATAAAGATCTTTTTTACTTAGAATCTTTTGAACATTTACTACAGACCAAAGCTTCGGTCTTGCTGAAAGTTTCTAGAACACAAACTATAAATGAGGCGTTGAATTGAGCTTGATCTTTTGGGGCTTGTGTCACCTTCAGTTTCACTACTAGGTATATCATCTATATAGTCGGAATCAGAAAAAATAATGAGTTTTTGAGTTCGTTGAAATCTCGTAGAACTTTAAACTATCTTCAAAACCACATAAGCAAGTGCTTATTCTTGGACATTTTGATAGACTTAGACATTAGTAGCTAAGTAGCTACTAATGACTAAGACGATCGATATAGACTTTATATACAAGAAGAATGTCTTGACCGTTTCCACATCGGCCGTAAATACTACTAGAAACTTACGATACGGATCAAGGAGACAGTAAAGTTGAAACTGAATTGAAGTGGATATTTTATGTTTATATTCATCCCCTCGTTGGAAGCAATCCAACAGGATTGTCCCGACACTATCTACAGAACCTATCTACTCCATCAACGTATAAACAATGTTTACCAACATCAGTTAAACTGCTATATAAAAACACCCAATCAACTTGACTTCATTGCTTGTTTTCCGAATATTATTTCAGAATTAAAATAGCGACGCTTTGAGATCGAGTAATTCATTTTGCGCTTCAAAAGAACATTTCTTTTTGAGAGCGAATTCAATTATGTTTCGAAAAAACAGGACATGATATATTCATAAGGATGGAAGATGGGGGAACGGAGAGAAAGTAATACTACACAAGCAAAGGACTCCAGAGAGTGTACATGCTTATTAAATTAGTTTGCTGGTCCCGGGTTCGATTCCCAGGTCGGGCAAAAGTGTTGCTGAGTTTTTTCGAATCTTTAGTAGCAGCACGGAGTCTGGCAATGACCCCCATAACGGCAATAGGCTCGCTCCTTATTACGTACGGGTATAATATTCCACCTTTGCCGACCCCTCCGGGGAAGTATGTGACGATAAAAAAAAGAGCACCTCTCAAAAGAAGCTCGGTTTTCAACCCTGAGACTCATACGACTTTCAGTTCTAGGGTTTCTGGTATCGACAATATGTTAACCGCACTTCGTGTAACCGTGTCCCTACGTCGGACGTCAAAGGACACTGTGGTGGTTTTAGAGAGTAGGCTAAAACGTCCCTAAAAATCTAATAAAAGATTTCGGTGGCGAAACCGTCCACCTATTTGTCATAAATTATCGAATACCAGATAAGGCCTACGGTTTTGTTTACATTCAATATCTATACAATGTTGTAATAAGTCCCATGTTCAAAACTAGCCCTCAGGTTGGTGCTCTCATTAAAATATTGCACAGACAATATAAACAAGTCATCTTTATTTTGCACTTATCAGGTGATTAAGAATAAAAAATGCATGACTGTTGGATAAAATATGCTCAGTGTAATCTGCCAGTTGTCAAATATTAATTACTTTAAAGTCCCACGGCACTCTGTATGTTTGAAGTTGGAGTTCTGAACTTCATTTAAGCTACGAAAAGTTTGAGATAAAAAATACAATGTAATTACGATACACGAAAGTACTGGGGTCAAAATGTTTTCAACATCATCATCAGCCTTTGATAGTCCACTGCTGGACTAGGCCTCTCCTTTGAAAGGAGGAATTGGCCTACTATACCACGCTGGCCAAGCGGGTTGGTATAGGGTTTGTATCAAGTTTTCCTTCTCTTGCAGTGCTGTTCTCTGCATACTATGCTCCCTCTGTCGGTTCTTACAACACCCATGGAATGATATGGGGTGGTGACAATTCGTATTCTTAATCCGTCACCACACGGACAACAAAGTATTGTAGTTTTCAACAAAGTATTGTAATTATAGAACTATTTTGTTTTTACTAGGGGGAATCTGATATGAAATCTGATATGTGTTTTAGTTCAATGTAGAATACTAGTAGATGATTGCCATTTGGCGCTTTTCAAAAACGTCGAGGAACGACTCGAATGCGAGCGATTAGTGTTCATACTCTGACTAGAACCCTGGTGTCTCTCTGTACGATTTCAAGGCTTCATCAATCGTTCATTCATATCTATGAGGATTTACGGATTATAATTCTGATCTCCAGTTTTGTCACCATCTTAATAAAACCTGGAATATAAATTACGATAATCCACGTTATTTCAGATCACAAGTCACAAGAGGGTGTTCGACGGTTTATTCCTAGTGCGGAGAGTTGACTATCATAATCTGTTGATTCCCGTCTACATCTGTCTCAGTCTTTATTTGCCCTTACTTCTTGGTAGAAATTACTTGTATGAAAAACGACAAAACGACGTTAACAAGGTGCCTTTCTAGGAATTCTTTCCTATTCAACCCCAATATCAACCAAGCGTACCTCGCTATTCATAAATCTAGTTCACGTTTCAGTTCTGTTCGCTTCGCTCGCGGCTCACGGCGTAAAGTAAGTGTCAATAAAGTTCGCTAGCGATTCGCCACGTGACGTCGATATTGTGATCTAACAAGTTTACACACACAATGTTTACTGTCGACCATTTCTAGTGGATTATGGAGCTTATTTCGGTGCTACGCGATTATTTGATATGTTGAGGTAAATAACGTGGTTGTAACGTTGTTTGAGAACGGTGTTTGTTTTGTTTAGTTCAGGAATTATATTGCTTATGTTTTTTTCCACGCTGCTAAGCTTAGGATTATAACTGTCAGCACCATGAAAAACACTGTGGATGACATTTATAAATGTGTCTCAGAATCTTCTGCTGGAGGCCATTTCTCAAAAACGCAGCAAAGCACGATGTATCACTTGAGGTTCTTACGATACTCCAATCATACAAATCTGTTTAAGCATTTAGAAGTTACGGCGGCATAAAGCAACTCATATAGACAGACACACATACATGAACCCTGAACATTGCACTTGTGTTATAGTATACTAGCTGACCCGGCGAACTCCGTATCGCTTTTTAAGAGTTTTTATTTAATTCCCTTTTTCCAAGCCCCTTTTCCAAAGTTACCATTGACTTAGAGCTTAATCTCTTATCATTTCAGAGTATATAAATGATGAACAAACAAACATAGATTTTTATTTAATATTGAATTCCCCATTCCTTAAAATATCGGAGACGATACCCATATCGACTTTAAAAAAAAACCCGTCCGCCATCTTTGATTTCCTATCCGCCATCTTTGATCACAAAATAGATGTCGTATTTGGATTCACCATCCCTTATCATCAGAAACGATACCCAAATTGACTTTTTAAATTTTTCCCATCCGCCATCTTTGATTTCCCATCCGCCATCTTGAATCACGAAACATGTTGTATTTGGATTCCCCATCCCTTTTAACATCGCAGACGATACCAATGTTGATTTTTTTTAATTTTCCCATCCGCCATCTTTGATTTCCCATCCGCCATCTTTGATCACGAAATAGATGTTGTATTTCGATTCCCCACCCCTTAAAATATCGACGGCGATACCCATATTGATTTCTAAAATTTTCCCATCCGCCATCTTTGATTTCCCGTCCGCCATCTTGGATCACTAAATCAATTTCATATTATTAATCAGCGTCCCGAAAATCTCGAAAACGATACCCATATAGATTGTATCCTATTCGTTTAGCCTTTTTTTGCCTTTGACCTAACCCTCCCCCTTCTCGTTTGACCATTTTATTATTATTGTCTGGCCCCTAAAAGTTGTGGCGTAATTTTATATAGCTTTATAGCCTTTCGGGATAATTGGGCTATCATAGGCAATAACAATTTTTGAAATCCGACTGCTAGTTCCTGAGATTAGCCGACATTATCTTTTAGCCTTTTTAGCCTTTTGCCCGGCCCCAAAGGGTCGAAGCGTTATTTTATATAGCCTATAACTGGGCTATCGTATACAAAAAGAATTTTTCAGATCCGACCGATAGTTCCTGAGATTAGCGCGTTCAAACAAACAAACAAACAAACTCTTTGGCTTTATTAGATTAGTATAGATAGAGATGTAAAAGCAAAATATGTTTATTGTGGGTTATCCTTGGAAGATAGCCATATACCATTGCAGACTTTTTTGTAGATCTATTAAAGAGGTACAATCCCACCATACATTGTTTTGTTATAATAACTCGAAAGGTTTTGGCAGCGTTTTCGAGGAAAGCTCCCGATCGGCTCAATTTTTGCCGGCGCGTTGAACTAATATCGTCGTAATATCGTCAGTTTGCACAAAACCTAAACTTATTATACATTAAAACCTTCCTCAGGGATCACTCTCGATGTTGTTGAAAACCATATAAAAATTTGCCCAGTACTTTTCTAGTTTTAAGCGAACAGACAGACAGACACCGCGGCGGGGGACTTGTTTTATAATATGTATAGAAGATAAGTATAATACAAGTGCAATGTTCTCCCTATGCGCTAAATATTATAGGTATATGTAGCGCTCATAGCGAGACTTGGTTTGCCGTTCGTAACAGATCGGCAAAGTTAAGCAACGCTTGCACAGGTCACCATTTGGATTGGTGACCGTGTGTGGCATTTACATCTGACATCTGAGCGCTACCGTGCTTCGGAGGGCACGTAAAGCTGTCGGTCCCGGGTCTTGTCTTAGGATAAGGATCGTTAGGTCATGTCGGAGGCCTTCGGGCGGGCTGAAAACTCCGACACCAGAGTTGGCCACACACTCACACGAAAAACAAAAACAAACAATATTATATTATTACTAGTATTATATTATTATATTCACCTTGAGAGGTACTCTGAAAGTGGCGCCTATAGACGAGAAAGTGAAAGTCGTTTGGCTTGGTATGGACATATTATGCGAAGAGATGATATGTATGTAGGTAAGCACGTGATGAATATGAAGGTGGATGGAAAGGCAGGGGGAGGCCAAGGAAAAGATGGATAGACGGTGTGAGGATGGATATGAAAGAGAAAGGGGTAAATGATCAGATGACGGGCGACAGAAAAGAATGGAAGACGTACTGCGCCGACCCCAAATAAATTGGGACCAGGGCAAGAAGATAATATATAATTATTATATTCACCTTGGTCAGTGGTGTAACAAAGTCGGTCAGTAAGCTTAATTAAAATAAATATCAGTGGGAGTCACGAGTGAATCGATAGCATTTATAAACCGATACGGGATCGTATTTCGTGACCGCCATTAGTTTAAATGATATGTATGGGAGTGATAAAACGTTTAGTGTTATTAGTATTACTGACGCATTCTCAAACAATTAAGTTGTAACCGATCTCACTAATTGTTTCAGATAGCGTACTGGGATTATGACTTTTAATTATTTATAATCAATTCTGTATTCAGTGATACCGTAAAATTAATTAATGTATGTCGTAACTCGTAAGGAATTAGTGTGTATATGTTTATTTAATCTGAAGGAATATCTGAATAATAGATATAGTAGCTACTTTCAGCTTGAATGTCTAACCGCTTACGCTATCAAAGTAGGGTACTACCTCAGACCATTTACTATAAGATTTTTATAAACTTCCTTATAAATTTCGATGAAGAGTATTGCTACTTCTAGTGATGCTTTTTGTTGGCAACTCAGGCCCAATTTTCTAGGCTAACCAGATTTTAATGAATATATGGGCTATTTAAAGAGCGGGACATTTTGCGTATACAATCCTAAGAGATAGCTACATATATTATATTCACAGGCTTATCCTAGTGTCAGGTTATTTGTGGATACTGAGCTCCTATAACGCCCGTCAAAGATATTCATAATATATAATAAGCGGCGATAGCCCAGTGGTGTACGTAAGGGACAGCCGAGATGATGGTCTCGGATTCGATCCCCAGGTACGCCGGGCACACACCTGTGACTTTTCGAAGTTATGTGTGTATTAAATATTTTAATTTTCGCCCGCTTAATAATGTGCCCGGTAGATGACAATAGGCTCACCCCCTATTACATTGGCACCGAAACATAACTGGCGAAAAGTGGGTGTATAATACACCTCTGCCTACCACTTCGGAGATTACAGGCATGAAGTTATGTTATGTATGATATTCATGATGACCAGGAGCGGAGTACACTCCGACGTAAATGGCAAGTGAAAATTCAGTTGATATGTAACAACTAAGGATATACAAATGCATACAGTTATTATACAGATAATTTATTTAATTTCAATGTACAGTGTCAATTCAGTAATTGATTTCAATTCGGAGGTATACACAGTCTGGCAGCCCACACTTGGACCAGACTGTTGTTCGCCCAGAGGATGTGCGTTCAGGGTCAAATTAATTTGGCAAGTGTTTTGCTGAAACGGTATTGGTTAATGCAATTGGTAAATTTATTTAAGATATAATAGCTATAAGAGATGTACCGGACGACGCAGCAGGCGTAGGCCTCCCGCGGTGGACCGACGATCGGGTTATGATCGCGGGAAGCGGTTGGATGCGAGCGGCTCAAAATCGGTCTGGGTGGAGAACCTTGGGGGAGGTTTATGTCCAGCTGTGGAGGTCTCTAGGCTGTGATGATGATCGATCAGAGCGTTATCACCAAAGCAATTCATATGGGTACACAGAGAGTAGTGCTGTGTTAAGGCTGTGTGAGGTACCAATACAAGTAAACTCGGAGACAAGTCGGACCAAAAATGCTTTGCGTGTTCATTTGCACATGGAAAACGGCATAGCTACGAGTTTATTACCTAAAGATGCAGTTCTGTGCTGCTGTGACAATGGCAAGAATACGAAATACGGAAAAAAGCAATGACTCTGAGTCTGTTTCGTCTTTCTTCTCGAGAGGTCACTTAGCTAGGAAAAGCAATCTTCTAGAATAAGGTTTTGACATGTATAAGCGTTGTAAACAACCAAAAGGCAGAAATAAATCTTTCATTACGCCTTGGCACATTATGCAGACTCTGCTTTTACCTAAAGTGTTATCAGTGTATCAAGCTGGCGATGCACACGCGCGCCCGGGTGGGCTGGTAATACGTTTATTGACACCTACGCTAAAACTATCAAACACGCTAGCAGATCTAATCATCACGGTGACATCCTGAGGCTATAAGTAATTGGATAGGTTCTATAACTTTATTAGTAACTAGCTGTTTCCCGCGGTTTCACCCGCGTCCTGAGAGAACTACTTCGCGTACCCCGTTAATTTATAGCCTAAGTTACTCCTTGGTACATCAGCTATCCGCCAGTGAACGTCCCGTCAAAATCGGTCCAGCCATTCCAGAGATTAGAGAATATTAAAATAACTGTCTGTTTGTTCTCACAAACAGACAGTTATTTTAATATCACAAACAGACACTCCAATTTATATGTATAGATGTATATACTAGAGGACGCCCGCAGCCACGCCCGCATATTTCATTTTAATTTTACTGTTTCTTGCCGATCCCGAAGGAATTTCAGGCAAATCCTTCTGGCACCCGTACAGTGTCTAAGGACCGCCGCGTACATGCCACGTTTTAGCTTCTAGCGCCCTATTGTTAGTCAGTATCGCAAGTAAAAGTCTTCGGACGTCTTTACACTACGCCAAGTGATGAGGATTCGGTTCCCAGACATGCGACACACAAGTTCCACAAATAGTTGTTTCCATTCTGATTTACTTTTGTGATTAGTTGTTTGATTATAAATTTTATTTATTTATTTATATACATACACAACACTGTCATTACAAGTATCCTTAATGCGATAGTATGGTTTTCTATTATTACTTACTTAATTATACTTATATATACTTATAAATTTTATATAAGTAAATATAAAATTTTATATTTTAGTAGACAAAAAATACCTTTGCTATTCTAAAGACCACTCCCAAATTAGAAATTTATACTATTTCCGCCACGACATGGCGTTGACTTTTAATTCGCGATTGTCTTAAAAAAAACAGAACATTTTTGATGTACCATCACTGTACATGTACATTTAGACACCGGCATTAAAACCAACTCTGTTTACTTAACTCAATTAAAAACTTTATTGCATCGCGAACTCATAAAACGGTGGTAACAGTTTACCGCGCCGGGTAAATACGTAGAGTTGTACAGGATATATTATTATTGCGATCTCGAAAACTGTGGTAACATTTTACCGCGGCCAGTAAATACGTAGACGATACATGACGCAAATAGCGAAGTTTGGAAGGTAGTCATAAAAATATGCGGTGGTCACGAAACCACCGCGGTATCCCTCGGGCACCGTTAGTACAGTTACAAACTAATGAATTAAAATCGCGTGACTGAGTGCGAGCAATCTGGTTGGCTGGTTGTTTATGTATGGTGTAATGGAATGGTTGGGCTGTTTATAAATAGTTGCGAAATTAAGTAGGAATAAAATGTATTCTCAATGTTAGGTACTTCGATTTTTTTAGGCGTTTAGGGTTAACTTTGATTTTAAGGTGTACTACTGCTGCTACACCATTATTTAGATGCTTGGAAATACTGCTTACAACAGTGCCGAATATTGGATACTAACTAGACACAAAAGTTATTTGTGCAACAAGAGAGCAAAGTTGTTTTTTGTTTCGAGTGCTGATTTTGAGTCCTGAGCGTGGTGAGGGACTCAACCGCACGAGATACAAAAAACTTTGCTTTCGTGTAGCACACATAACTTTTCACCACAGCAGTGAGAACACATATTACTTAGGAGACATAGAAATGAACAGGAATAGATTGAATTCTGCATAATCACTTGTTGATTTAACTCTTCTGGTGTTAAAGTACAGTCATCATCGCTAGTTTCACTCATCTTTTTAGATTAATTTATATATTAATATAATTTAACACGTTACGCTATACCAACTGTATCAGCATCAGCGAAATTTTTATTCCCGCTACTTTTTAAATCGCGTTTTAATACCGCGTCCCTGATGTTTATTTTTCAAATGTATCATTGTTGTAATTCTAAATAAAAATGTATTGGTTAAATACTAATTTTATACTATTAATTAAACTTATTTTTATTAAAATCCAATAATAAATTAAACATGTAAACAATAACATATAAAAAAAGTAATTTCTTTATTACAAATATCTTTTTCTTTTGCATTGCCGTAGGTGTTTTCTTTGAGGTTGAATTCCAAAATCGAATTTCGAATTCGAAGGCGTTTGTATTTTCACTCACTTTTTATATGCATGTGAAAGAGACAGAGCACAGTAAAATTCGAATGTTTCAAATTTATGGCTGAACAATGCCAATTCGTGACACTGAAGATTGAAAAATTAAAAAGCTACTTTGCCTCACGCTCGAATCAAAATCGCGTTTTGTTCACTGTTGTCTCGCACCAAAAGCGGCATGTTTGAGCTGCTGTGGTGAAAAAGTATTTGGTACTAATCCCGAAAGATTATTTTAACCAACCTAATACTAATATATAAAGCTGAAGGGTTTGTTTGTTTGCTTGAACTCGCTAATCTCAGGAACTGCTGGTCCTGTTTGAAAAGTTCTTTCAGTGTTAGATAGCTCGTTTATCGAGGAAGGCTATAGGCTATATAACATCACGCTACGAGGCACGGAAGCGGAGCAGTAGCCTTAATTAACGCGGGTGTAACCGCAGGCTCATCTATTGATAATAACTACGGCAGACTAATTCTTATATTCGTTCGTTAGCTTGATCGTTAGTACCAATTATGCCGCTGATTTATATCGTGAATAATGAGTACCTATCAGTTTCAATATTTTCAACATATCAACGGCACCAATAATATTTGTCAATGTCAGGTAACAACAAGGCTCAAGTAATAAATCAATTTAATAATACCCGGCGTTCAATTGAGACTTTCAGAGAAGTAAATTATGATCAAGTTAATAAATGTCAAACGAGGAAGAGATCTGTTAGGATTTTCTATAAGTAAGAATAATATGAAAAATATATATACCTATACCTACTGCCGAAAGTTAAATGGTATTTTTTTTAATAACTTGCCTTGTAGGGAAAGGAGATAGGATAAATGAAGAAAACCAATAAAAAAGGTACCAGGCGAAGGCTATGGGAAAACCACTATGCTCTCTTAAATGTGTATGAACTAATAATTTTTGCTCACCTTCAAATGACTGAATCCTGGTACTAAACCTCTTAGTACCTTTATGTCAAAACACTGCACACGAGATGACTGTCATAAAACATTTATACAGTCCATCTCAAGGCTAAACAGCCAAGTCTTTAAACTAATAAAACTAATAGCCCAGAATGATGAACTGCTGTACAATCATAATATTTCACTAAGCTTTTCACCGATTTAGCATCTCATCCCGTGGCGTGAAAATGGCGCAATAAAAATAGCAATAAACATTATGAATCCATGAATATTTGTCATGAGTACGCCAGCGACGTGATGAAACCGGAGGAGGCTGCGGTCGCATTCCTGATTGCTTCGCGACGAATAAAGACGGTGACCTACTTGAGTCCGAGACCGAGCTTAAAGGATGTACTTGGGTACCGAAGTAAGTCCCAGCGGGTGTATCCTGAAAAACGGCTACAAATACCAAATAATATCTTGTATGAATAAATAAAGAGAAAGTAAATAAATACTAATGTAGGGGACACCTGTTGTTAGAGAATAGTTATTTGTGCAACAAGAGAGCAAAGTTGTTTTTTGTTTCGAGTGCTGATTTTGAGTCCCGAGCAAGCGAAGGATTCTATGATTGATTCACGAGCGTAACGAGTGAATCAAAGTTAGAATCCTGAGCGTAGTGAGGGACTTAACAGCACGAGATGTAAAAAACTTTGGTCTCGTGTAGCACACATAACTTTTCACCTCAGCAGTGAGAACACATATTACCTACTTAGGAGACATAAAAAATAACAGGATTAAATTGTAAACAAAATTCTGCATTAATCACTTGTTGTTTTAACTCTTCTGGTGTTAAAGTACAGTCTTCATCGCTAGTTTCACTCATCTTTTTAAATTAAGTATTTTATATTAATATAATTTAACACGTTACGCTATACGCTATCAGCATCAGTGAAATGTTTACTAATTATACGTAGTATCCTTATAGTCTGTGGTTTACTTTATTCCCGCAATTTTTTTAAATCGCGTTTTGATACCGCGTCCCTGATGTTTATTTTTCAAATGTATCATTGTCGAAATTTCAAATAAAAATGTATTGGTTAAATACCAATTTTATACTATTAATTAGACTTATTTTTATTAAAATCCAATAATATATTAAACATATAAACAATAACATTTAAAAAACAACATAATTTCTTTATATATAAAGATATTTGTATATCTTAAAATTTTAGGGTATAACGCGTTTCCGAACGTGTTTTCTTTGAGGTCGAATTCCAAAATCGAATTTCGAAGGCGTTTGTTTTTTCACTCGCTTTTTTATATGCATGTGAAAGAGACAGAGCACAGTAAAATTCGAATGTTGCAAATTTATGGCTGAACAATATCAATTCGTGGCACTGAAGATTGAAAAAATTAAAAAGCTACTTTTACTCACGCTCGAATCAAAATCGCGTTTTGTTCACTGTTGTCCCGCAGCAAAAGTGGCATGTTTGAGCTGCTGTGGTGAAAAGATAATTTTAGTTGTTTTTTAAATTCTGATACACAAATTATTGCCACGGAGCGTACTATCACAACACAGGTTTGCGCGTAACTAAACGGAATGGCGGCAATCGCCTTCATTTCAGTTTGCCATTTTAGTGTGCGGGTAACGCATCTATAGTTTTTATATATCTTTGGGTGTATCTTTATTATTGGACTTTTATTAACACTCGATTTTATCCAGTCTAAATTAAAATCCTATACTCATAACTATTACTGCCACCGTGCAAAAATTTCTAACAAAGCTAGCTAAACATTGAAGATCATGTGGCTACTTTTCTAGAGCTCAGTATCGTGCGACGTGGAAGCTGGATGAGTTCTATGTGTCTTTCTACCGATCCACATGATACAAATAAATTTAATAGCTTTGATGGTCAAACATGTGCAATGCATGTTTTATTAATCTTAGTATTGGTAAAGGTATTGGTAAAGCTTGACTATGTAGAACTGAATTAGTATCGCATCGTCGAAGAGTATAAAAGATTTAGCGCTTCAAACATTACTCAATTTAATCAATACGTGGCCTTGTCTTGCGAACTCCAATAATACCTTATGATCACAATGCAAATGTAAGCGCCTCGTTCCGGTTACCCCGGGCACACACCTCTGACTTTTCGAAGTTATGTGTGTATTAAAATGTTAATTATCACTCGCTTAACATTGGGACCGAAACATAATTGGCGAAGTTTGGGTGTGTAATACAGCTCTGCCTACCCCTTCGGGAATAAAAGCCGTGAAGTTATGTTATGTTAGTTCGTTGATAATTACTAGAATAAAAAATAAGGGCGGTAAATATACCTAGTCCTAGAGTTAGTACAGAGCCCCTCTGTAAAGCTCTCTCTGTTACGGCAGTGAGTGTCACAAGTCGGTCACCACCTTTACGTGCAATTTATATCTCCAATGGAATTTGCGGTCGTCATTACTTTAGATCTAGCTCTTCAGGTAGCATTAATATAATGCTCATTTAAATTGTTAAATAACTAGTTTTATGCGTCGTCAGGGTCCAAGGGGAACCTTGCAACATGATCTTCGTTTAATGCCAGAGCTGTTTATAAGTCCATTGGATATGATGATGCTATGCCATGCTACTATTATAATCGCGAATAGTTTGTGAGGTTGGATTCAAACGATATGAATGTATCCATGGACGCTTACTGTTGTTTAATGAAAATCTCCTATGGCCACTGCCCACCCAACCCCCGACTAAATATGCCTAATATGCTGACAGGCAAGGCACAGCCAAAACTATTAGGTACAAGAAGCTGAAATTTGGCATGCATGTTCCTTGGGGATCGTAGGAGAGCAATAAAAAGGAATTATTCGAAATTCACACGGGATCGGGTGCATCCTCTTGAAAAGCCTTTCCCTAAGTTGGCGTAACGCCTCTTTGTGAGCGCTGCAGGCCTCAGGGGCGTTAAGAGACCCAGAAAAAATGGGTCTTTGTAAAGGTCTAGTACTAATGTAGAATGAAGAGTGGTTTACCTGTCCTCAGCCTTGGTCATGACCCTGGGTGCCGCGAACTCATCAACGGAGTCAGCAGACGAGTCAGGGAACACGCTGCGTTTGTCACGCCCGCTCTCCTCAGCAGGCACCGGCTCCGCTGGAAGGAAAATTAATCTTAGTAAAATGGAAGCATTTTGCTACAAAAATAAAAATAAATGCTTTTTCTTAGTCCAAAGGCAACCTCTCGACACTCATAGATTACAAGAAAATGCAAATGGAGTCATCTGTTACATTAAATTTATTCGATGCGGAGTGTGTCTTGTTTTGAGTGATTATTAAGATTGAATTGTGTTTAAAAGGCTAAGTCTAGTGGTTAGCCACTCTGGATGAGCTAAAGGTAGTGGATTCGATTTCAGAAAGGAAAAATCATTGTGTGATGAGCACAATTATTTGGTTTGTATCTCTCCCAACAGTTGGGGTCACTATTATAGTTATACGAAAACAGTCCAGTTAAGAAAAAAAAATACTTTTGCTTATGGCACCAAGTATTTTTTTTTCTTTAAGAGTAATTTTATCCTATCTCTAATTCCACTTCGTATATATTTTCAAGAGAAATACTATTCCGGCAGTCATCATAAGATATTTTCGACATTGTCAATGTTTCTATAAAAATAATGTGAGTTAAAATAATAAAGAGAGCGCGGAATATTACCCTAACTAAAAAAAAAGCCACAGCCGTTCTGGCGCGTGTATGAAATATGAATGTATGTATGAAATATCAGTCATTTTATGTAAATCTTGAACTTGGTGGGCTTGAAACACTGGTGACATCGCTTCATGTGTGTTTTATGAAACAAATTTCATGAAAACGCAATGAAGTAATCCTGTATACTGATAAGTCAATTTTTTTTTATGGAATTTCGTTTTGGAAGTCATCGAATCCATACATATTATAAAATGAAGCCACCTTTTCATCATGTATGGACGCCATAAACCCAATAAACGGATTTTTGTTCGGTTCCCACCAAAAGAAAGTGTGATTTTCGTAAGATTCAGGTGCAAGTATTAATATAACAATATTCTATAACATTCACAAAACACCATCTAGTCTCAAACTAAGCAGAAGCTTGTAATATGGGTACTAGATAATGGATTAACATACATATATACTTTTTTTTGTAAATACATACATATTATACCTATAAACACGCACCAAGACAAACATCCATGTTTAAGCACACAAATGTTTGACTTGAGCGGGAATCGAACCTGCGAGCTTCGGCGTAGCAGTCGCTTACACTCCCGCGGCGCCAACCGGTCGTCATTATTCACGCGAGCGGAGCCGCGGACGAAGTTTCGTTTATGTATAGCTACTACGAAATCACAAGGGTTGGCTTAAATCTTTACATGAGCATTCCACACAATTCATATTTACTGTTTGAATCTGTTTACGTAAGATATATGAACTAGAAGTAAATATACCGATTGGATAATGCGTCATACTGCGACAGTTTATTTATGCTGTCATCTATTTTTTATTTTGTATGAATAAATTGCCGCAGTCTAGACCAAAATGCGAAGATTCCACCTCTGGTTCTGTACTTAAGATGATTCTCATGTGAGAGGGTAGGACAATATCAATAATTCATGGAACCACACAAATCTGGACATCAAAACTTTTTTTATAGATGGCAGCTCTTGCGCTCATAAAAAATCTTGTTCGAGAGGGGATTTTACAAATGTTCAACAGACACAAATAACATCCCGGACAACTCGGACCTACAATTTGTACAACACGCAAAACTTTGCCTCGTGTGAGGATCGAAACTACAACACTCGCCACAGTTCAGCAGTGTGATTCTGTAAGACTTCATAGTAAACTTCGAATCTGAATCCGCTGTGAGTTTCTTGATTGGCATTCTAAAAACTCGGTTGATCATTCGAATCTACACTATGCGCTACTCTTGCGAGCGTGTTTGCGAGTTCAACTGAATTGACCTCGAGATTTTAACAGATAAAGTATGAGATGACGTAAATAGTGGCATCCTATAAGGTAATTCTCCCGTCAGTTCGACGCTCACTTCGCACTCAAAATCAACGTCATCTTGAACCTTATGCGAAGTGAGAGCGAATAGTGACGTGAAATGCGAGTTGTTTGAATTTTAAAGAATCGACGTGCAGTTCTAAATGGCGGCGGCGGCGCGGCGGTACGACGGCTTAGGGCGGTTTCAGATTAGCGTATTTTTCTGCGCGTATACGGTCGTTTTAGCATACGCGCTTACACGCGCGCTACATTACGCGCTTCACAAAACCGGACTCGCGTAAACGGGCATATTTCGACGTGTTCGCTCGAAACGGTATTAGTGACATCTTGTCAGTGTCAACATGGATTCTGACGGCTAAGCGCGTCATCGCTCGTACGAGTTGCGCGTGTGCCAAAAGGCGCGCCTATACGCGCCTACATGCGTTTCCAAAAACGAGCTTATACGCGCGTATAAAACGCAAATCTGAAACCGCCCTTATACCACTAGTACCACCACGTCATACTACGTTAGTACTATCTATTCTGTGGCCATACGGCCATACGTGCATTCCAACTAAGATATTCGTTTGAAACAAGGAAGCTTACGTCACAAGAACAGCAAATCATACTAATAGTTCTTCCCCGATACAGTTACTATCTGATCCACTCTATAAACTTTTATTAATAAGAATAGATGGCTCTTCTACGAAGTTACAAGGAACTGTGCCACATTTTAGAAATGCGTAAACTTGTTCCAAGTATTGAACTGATCGCTTTAGTTGCGAAAGCGAAAACTTGTTCCAAGTATTGAACTGATCGCCTTAGTTGCGAAAGCGAAAACTTGTTCCAAGTATTGAACTGATCGCTTTAGTTGCGAAAGCGAAAACTTGTTCCAAGTATTGAACTGATCGCTTTAGTTGCGAAAGATTGAGAGCACTTGTGCGAACTTGTCTAAAAGCAGATATTTTATATAATAGACGATAACTCACTTCGTTCAAGGTCATTTCGATATCGCCAAAGGAAATCGACCTACAGACAAAGTTTCCAGGTCAAGGAGAAGATGAAAAATACAATTTCTATGTTGGACATAAATTGTAAATTGGCTTAATGCATTGCAAAAGTTGGTTACTTTTGAATGGTGAATAATCATGGCACCCATATTCTCAGCTTTACAGTAGTTTACTGGATAAACAAGCTTCAAAAACGAGCACAATAGTTTGCCATCAGAACAAAAATCACGTAGGTACTCTTTTTCCTTTTTAGAGTAAACGGGAACCTATGCAGCAAACGGGAACCCATGCAAAAAAAAGCCGACCAACGGCTTTTTTTTATGCTAAGCTATTTAAGTAATATGTCTTATTTTTAACGACCTCAGCCGCGCTAGCTATTGCTCCTATAGCACGGACGGTTTCACAAACATCGAATCTTAAAACACAGAATAGCTGGACGAATATTTTTGGTTCGGGTACAGAGAATTGTTGTACCTACCACTGTATTTGACCTCTTGTCGGGATCGAGTTCATAGCACACGTCACGACTTAATGACCAGTGAGCGAGGCATTTTCACTGCACCTGCACATTACTCGGAATAAGCCCGTAGTAAGAAAGTTAAGCTTTAACAACTTACCAGATTTAAGCGTGAGCTCAAGGTCGGGGTCTTCGGGGTTCTCGTTGAGGCGTCTCTTCAGCTCCCTGATGTTGGACTTGTCCGTCCTGAACATGACCACGTCGTCGGTGAAGTCCATGGAGGGCGCCACCGAGTCGTGCAGGCTCACCATGTCCTCGGGACGGAGGTGCACCATGTTCGTTGTGCCGATCTGGTGGGACAAAAAATAACGTACCTAAATAAACACTTGAAAACACGTTATCTAAGCCCAGTGTAAAATAAATTATATTAATGTTACAGTTGAAGACAAAAAACGCTCAATTACCGAAATTACTGCTCACAACGCGTTGTGCTCAAAGTGACCACACGTCATTGCAAAATTCGGGTTATTTCTTTCATAAAAGTGTTCAAGACATCTTATGGCAGTCGCAGCAATACCACATAGGTAAACGAATGAAATCAGTCACACCAATAATTTTAATTGTTGTTGAACAATATATATGATTGCACGGTTGGCATAGTGGTTTAAGCGGCCACCTCGCCGCTTGACACTGCGCCGAGTGTCGTGGGTTCGATTCCCACACGAGACAACACTTTGTGTTATCCATAAATTGTTGTTTCGAGTCTGGGTGTTCATTGTGTCCGTTGGTTGTATGTTTGTAACACGACACCGTCCCCCGCGACACAGGATTTATTCCTAGTGCGGGAGTTGTCTTTATTTGAGCTTTAGTAGTAGGTCTATCTCTAGGAAAGTATACCTCGAGATGGAATTTTACTCTGTTGATACCTATCGATATCAACACCTTTGCTATAAACAGCTCGTAACAAAGATAAAGGCAAAAAGCTACCGGTCAGTCACCATTATCATTCGGTCCCTTTCTAGTAATGCAGCCCACCGCAACCACAAAATACATTTTAGTTTATAGACTCACGCCTGTATCCCCGAAGGGGTAGGCAGAGATATATTACACCCACAATTCGCCATGAATGTTTAGGTCCCACGTAATAGGGCGCGAGTCTATTGCCGTTACCGGGCACATCACCAGACTCCGTGCTGCTACTGAGAATTCGGAAAAATCCAGTAACTCTTTTGCCCGACCCGGGAATCGAACCCGGGACCTCCGATCAGCAGTCACATACGCTATCCACTGGACCACGGAGGTAGTCCTAAATACATTACATCATACGGATTATGTACCTAACCGAAATTTAAGGGTACCTTTCAAGACAACGTCTGTATTCCTTCAAAACAAATTGATATCCAGATAAAAGAAAGGAATTCTGATTTATTTATTTTGAATATATTTCACTATATTTCCAAGAGTTGGGCCGTTCCATTAAAAACAAAGACGTGAATGTTGTTAAAAGAGAAAAAATGTAAAAGGTAAAGAAAGATTGTGAATCAGAGTGGAAAACGCTTCGAGGTAAGTGCTGGTGATGATAGGACGACAGACGAAAATACAAATGGACAACCTTTTATTTTAACGCTCAATAAATATTTGTCGGGAACCCTTTAGATATTATGATCGAATTGTGAAATATTGGTGTAAAAGTGGATCGGGAACAACTGCACTGTTTAGGTACATGTAAAGACTTAGCGTAATTTTGTACCAGCGGCTCCGTAACGACGCAGTTGCAGTACGGTGTAGGTGTAACAACTACAAGACGGCAGTCTTATATTTGTTAGGTACCGGCAAGCGCGCTGATAACCCGCCGTTGGGCATCTTATGTTTAGATAACAATCATCATCATCCCTGTATATTGTTCCACTGCTGGGCACGGGCCTCTTCTCACCATGAGAAGAGTAAGGCCATAGTCCACCACGCTGGCCAAGACTGGCAGACTTCACATGTCTTTCGAGAACATTATGGAGAACTCTCAGACATCTCGCAGGTTTCCTCACGATGTTTGCCTTCACCGATAAGCAAGCGATAATTAACAGTTAAATACGCACTTAACTTCGAAAAGTCATTGGTGCGTGCCATGGATTCGAACCCGAGACCCTCTGCGTCGCAGTCTGTCGATCTCTCCACTCGGCTATTAGATAAAAATACATATGTAATATACGACATACGATTTAATGATAAAGAAATCACAATTTAATTGATTATTAAGCTCTCGTGGAAAGCGGGGGTACCGTTATGTTGCCTGCCTGATGTCACAGTAGGTACTTGAAGCATTGCGGCTGTATCATACGCATGGTGATGGCCCTTGTGCCACAGCCATGTTTAGTTTTTAGCATACATAGACTCACGCCTGTTTCCCCGAAGGGGTAGGCAGAGGCATATTAAACGCCCACTTTTCGCCAGTGTTTTGATCCCACGTAATAGGTGGCGAGCCTATTGCCGCTTATCGGGATATTTTGTTTGCCAGAGCCTCGTCCGTTGATCGGCAGGTGCACCACTTGCAGGTGAGGTTGGCTTGGGACCCTAAGTTCTTGGTGGGAACGCTATGCACCCTAGTTTTTAGCTGTGTATCGGAATTTATGTCAGTATTGCTTAGAATACATGTGCCTCCACAAACAATTGGACTTCGTGCTCATACAGCCCAACACGATGCTCTGTTGACACCAACTCTGCCAAATGCACTAGAAATACCTAATTGAAACAACAAAACAGCAAGCTATTGTTAGCTCATTTCATAGCACATAAGCACGCCAGATGTTTCTCAAAGTATTATGGCGTCGACTCTATTTTTAGGGTTCTGTACCTTACAAGGTAAAAAAAGGAACCCTTATAAGATCACTTTCTTGTCCGTCTGTCTGTCTGTCTGTCTGTCTGTCTGTCTGTCTGTCCGTGTGTCACCACCGATTTTCTAGGGAACGGGTGGACCTAGCAAATTGAAATTTATACCAGATACTAAGGTCTATGGTTCCTATTAGGTGTATAAAAATGATTATTCCCGGTGTCCACCCCCTGCTTGTCCACCGCGGGTGGACAGAGACACAAATATTTAAAAAAATTCTCGCTGTGCACCCCTGGGGGACAGCGAGAATTAATTTTAAATTATTTTCGCTGGCCACCCCGGGTGGACAAAGACACGAGTTTTTTCATCACTTCTGATTCGGGTAGATAGGTTATGTTAGGTTCTCTTTTGACCCTTAACCCAAAAATAGGAGCCCTGCGAAGCAGGGCTCCGTCAACTTAGTTTATTAAAAATCAAATATTTTAAAAAATTCTCGCTGTCCCCCAGGGGTGCACAGCGAGAATTTTTTTAAATATTTGTGTCTCTGTCCACCCGCGGTGGACAAGCAGGGGGTGGACACCGGGAATAATCGTATAAAAATCAGGGTCCTGGGTCATCCTGATAAAAAGATATGGTCAAAATTAGATTTTTGCGAAAACTTGTAAGTACCAAAATTAACCTTAATTTTCAACTTTTTTTAATTTTCGGAATTTTTCCTTTACTTGTGCTGTAAGACCTTGGTTTTGACCAAAATTGACAATTCTAGGTCAACCGTAAGTGCCCTATAGGTTTTGGGTCGAAAACCTATATGGTAGTTCCCGTTGAACTAGAATCACGAAATTTGGCCAAAAGCAGGGTCTTACAGCACAAATAAAGGAAAAATTACAAAAAATAAAAAAGTGGAAAATTTAAGGGTGTACATACATAGTAGACTCCATTTAAGATAGTCCTCTAAGTTGTATGGGCGCTCATTCAGATTTAGAGGACTAGCGTAATTAGCACCAACCACAAAATTAAATAAGGTAAAATGCGTACGGAACCCTCGGTGCGCGGGTCAGACTTGCACTTGCCCGAATTTTTATTTATTAAACTTTTTGCATAACCTAAAGCTAAGGTGCTCGGACTTAGTGTCAATAAATGATAAATGCAGTAAAGCATTAGGTCGTCGTATTCCAACTAGGTATTTATTAACCAGAAAGAACCAACAGAATCAATGCCATTATTTAAGAATGTGGAATCACTTAAAAACCATAAGCCATTGAGCAAAAAATAAATAAACCATCTTTCTAGCGCTGTCCCGTCGGCGATCCAAAACCTACGCCTTGGAGCCCAGGGTCCGCTTAAAAGAATTGAATAAGCCAAATCCCTACTATCCCTACTAATATTATAAATTCGAAAGTTTGTATGTTCCGTTTTCACGCGAAAACGGCTGAACCGATTTTGTTGAAATTTAATATAGAGATCTATTGGACCATGGAGACGGACACAGGCTACCATTAGTTGCACAAATTAAACATGGGAGGGATTGTAGAGAGAGTAGAAGTTTACATACATACATACATACATAACGTCACGCCTTTTATCCCCGAAGGGGTAGGCAGAGGTGTACTTCTACACCCACTTTTCGCCAGATAAACTTTAGTCCCACTTAATAAGGGGCGAGCCTATTGCCGTACCGGGCACATTTCCAGACTCCGTGCTGCTACTGAGAATTTCCTGAGTGAAAAACCCAATAACACGGCCTGACCCAGGAATCGAACACGGGATCTCCCGATCCCACGCACACATTTATGCCGCGAGACCAACGAGGCAGTCATATAGGGTTTGATGTCGAGTTTTCCGTCTCTACGCAAAGATGGTATTTGCATCGTGTTATCCCTTAGTCGCCTCTTACGACACCCACGGGAAGATGGGGGTGGTGACACTTGTATTCTATGCCGTCAACCACACGGCACTAGAGGCGGGTAGAAGTTTGTAGGGCACAAATTTACCTCTTGAAGTAAGAACGCATACACTAATAACTGAGTGCTGCGCATTAGCTATCGCATATCTGTCAGTACTGTCACATCATACATAATGTCATATTGTGCACGGTGATTAAATTGTTCACATATGTAAACTAATAAATTATATACTACGCTTAAACGGCTGAAACTATTTTCCCTACTAATATTATAAATTCGAAAATGTTTATAGATATACATATATTGGCTAATACCAACATGGCTTTGACATTTAATTGTATGCAAGGATTAGATGCAAGGTGATGTTATTATGTACCTTTTGGTAGATAATGTCATGGATACTGACCGAGTTACTTTGTACCCTATAGAGTTTCTGAAGTCTTTAGAATAATCAGGAGTGCCTACACACAACTTGAGACTGAAAATAGATTTGCGCTACCCCGAATTTAACGCGCGTGAAGCGACGGGCAAAAGCTAGTGTTAAAATAAATTTTACATCATCTCTTGACAGTTGATCCTTGTTAAATGTAACGAATGTCAATCACAATAAACACTTTATTTCAATATCAGAAGTTCCTAAAGCCCAAACACAAATGAGAGGTTGATTGAAGCGATGAATCGACAACATAAGAGGAACGGACGAAAAGGACCACTTGAGACATTCAACTGACGTCACACATTAGACGTCAAAGTCAATTTGTTTATTTCACCGCACTCAAAGTGACAAACCCATCAAAGTAAACAAGAAACCATTTATCTGCAGATAGACATTGAAGAGAAAACACTTAATTTAAATTGTCTTGAACCTTCGGTTTTCCACTCTTCTGTTAGGCTATCAGAATTAGGTCACACTAATCACGCGACCAAATGGGGGCGCACCATTGTTGCGTCGCGTTGGGGCCGCAGAGGAAGAGGAGATGCGGTGTTGCCAGTTTGCCGTCCTCCCTATCCTCTGCGGCCGCTGGGTGTTTTGGCGGCGGAGCCCAACACCTTCATCCGTCGCCAAGAGGGTTTTGTTCGGGGCCCGCCTGACCATCTGGCGGGCCAATACCCGTCGGGGGGTAGCGAGGAATGTTTCGGTGATACCCGACCCTCCAACACACACGACATGAGGAACACGGGTTGGTTTTAGTCAGTAAGAGTCTGACAGTCCCCTTCGCCCTTCCCCCAGGGCGGAGGGACTCCATGAGGATTTTCCAACCCGACACCAAAAATAAAAGGTGTTAACTTTGTTAAGTATGAACTGTAATAGTTATTTGTGCAACAAGAGAGCAAAGTTGTTTTTTGTTTCGAATGCTGATTTTGAGTCCCGAGCAAGCGAAGGATTCTACAATCATCAAAATTAGAATCCTGTGCGTAGTGAGGGACTCAACAGCACGAGATGCAAAAAACTTTGCTCTCGTGTAGCACACATAATTTTTCACCTCAGCAGTGAGAACACATATTAAGTACTTAGGAGACATAAAAATTAACAGGAATAAATTGAAAACAAAATTCTGCATTAATCAGTTGTTGTTTTAACTGTTCTGGTGTTAAAGTACAGTCATCATCGCTAGTTTCTCTCATCTTTTTAGATTAAGTATTTCATACACGTTACTTACGCTATACGCTATCAGCATCAGCGAAATGTTTAGATACTTTATTCCCGCTATTTTTTTAAATCGCGTTTTGATACCGCGTCTCTGATGTTTATTTTTCAAATGTATGATTGTTAAAATTGCAAATCAAAATGTATTGGTTAAATACCAATTTTATACTATTAATTAGACTTATTTTTATTAAAATCCAATAATATATTAAACATATAAACAATAACATTTAAAAAACAACATAATTTCTTTATATATATCTATTTGTATATCTTTAAATTTTAGGGTATAACGCTTTTCCGAACGTGTTTTCTTTGAGGTTGAATTCCAAAATCGAATTTCGAAGGAGTTTGTTTTTTTCCACTCGCTTTTTTATATGCATGTGAGACAGAGCACAGTAAAATTCGAATGTTTCAAATTTATGGCTGAACAATGTCAATTCGTGGCACCGAACATTGAAAAATTGAAAAGCTACTTTGCCTCACACTCGAATCAAAATCGCGTTTTGTTCACTGTTGTCTCGCAGCAAAAGCGGCATGTTTGTGCTGCTGTGGTGAAATAGTTATTTGTGCAACAAGAGAGCAAAGTTGTTTTTTGTTTCGAGTGCTGATTTTGAGACCCGAGCAAGCTGAGCGTGGTGAGGGACTCAACAGTACGAGATACAAAAAACTTAGCTCTCGTGTAGCACACATAACTTTTCACCACAGCAGTGAGAACACATATTACTTAGGAGACTTAGAAATGAACAGGAATAGATTGAATTCTGCATAATCACTTGTTGATTTAACTCTTCTGGTGTTAAAGTACAGTCATCATCGCTAATTTCACTCATCTTTTTAGATTATTTTATATATTAATATAATTTAACACGTTACGCTATAGGTACCTACTGTATCAGCATCAGCGAAATTTTTATTGCCGCTACTTTTTTAAATCGCGTTTTAATACCGCATCCCTGATGTTTATTTTTCATTTTTCAAATGTATCATTGTTGTAATTCTAAATAAAAATGTATTGGGTAAATACTAATTTTATACTATTAATTAGAGTTATTTTTATTAAGATCCAATAATAAATTAAATATGTAAACAATAACATATAAAAAAAAGTAATTTCTTTATTACAAATATCATTTTTTGTGCGTTGCCGTAGGTGTTTTCTTTGATATCGAATTCCAAAATCGAATTTCGAATTCGAAGGGGTTTGTTTTTTCACTCACTTTTTATATGCATGTGAAAGAGACAGAGCACAGTAAAATTCAATTGAACAATGTCAATTCGTGACACTGAAGATTGAAAAATTAAAAAGCTACTTTTACTCACGCTCGAATCAAAATCGCGTTTTGTTCACTGTTGTCTCGCAGCAAAAGTGGCATGTTTGAGCTGCTGAGGTGAAAATGTTATTGTTATATCAATCAAGAATACGCTTTGAATGGCACAAATCCCATCCACGCCAGTCCATCCTAAATAACGATCAATATCCTTAAGCTCCAGAAAATCCTCGAACTGGCTCGCAATTAGGTTTATAAATCGGCAAAAGCCCATCCCACATCCCACACTCACGTGCGTCCAACAAATAGTCGCCACTGGCCAGATTTCACAGGACCAAATCCCCGAAGGCTCAACCCACACAAAAAGTAGTCTGTAAGTGTATAAACACACTATGCCGAAGTTACGCGGCCGATTCTACGTTCCGATGTATTCGGATGATATGACACACCATAAGTGCCGAACTTACGCTCGTGTTACGAACTACGCTTGTGCTCTACTACTAGAAAAGTTGCGGCTGAACTTACGCCCGCGGACCGACCGAAGTTACGCTGTACGCTATAACGCAACGTAATTTCGGTATAATGTGTCGTCAGTAATTCAAATAGCATTGCAGGCGAAATCATGCCGAACTTTGGATGCGTAACTTCAGCATAGTGTGTTTAGACACTAATACTAAACATGATAAATGTTCGGCCATGTTCTAATTTGAAACTCGACGTCGAATTAATTTTAAACTCTTTTTATCGTCTGGAAGCATTTCGAGTGTTTTGTTTTGCATGATGAACGTTCATCAACACTCTTCGGTAATCGATTTGGATTATGTGCGATGTATTTAAAATTAATTCTTGATTTATATTTGGCGTGTTACTAATTTCTTTGTGCGTTGATTTTGAGTTGAGATGGTTCTGGAATTGGTCAAATAGGGATCGTTACGCATTGCTTGGTGTAGCGGCGATACAAGTGCAGTGAACGAACTGTTGTAGTAATTTCGCAATCTGTAAAAAAACGTGTCAAATACTTAACGATATTAAGTAAAGAAACCATCCTACCGCGCCCTTTCAAAGGTTCTATTCTATCATTGATTAAACGCTTGTTGAAAATCTATTCTAGTTAGTGCTAGTCCTGCGTCGGCTGTTAATACTCCTATTGAAAGAATAGAAAGAGTGCACCTCAATTAGAAAATACAAACAAGAAGATCTAAGCCGTATAAATGCAGAGAAGTTTGCTGTTTGTATTGTGTGGACAACCTGTCCACACAATACGTGCTCTTCAGATAGCACTGGGTTGTTATCAGAGCTTAGCAATGAACTTTACACGGCAAACTAAGTACTGTGCACACGTCTATGGCAAACGTATATCTTGAAAAGATTTAAGCGTAAGGTTATAATGTGTTTTAAATTATTAATTACAAAACCTTTGAAAATATGTTTATATCGCATTGATACCTACACAATTACGTTCAAAACGAATCAGTTAAATAACATCACGATTACCAGTCACATACACCATGACACTTAAAAGCAAATTCCACGTACCTACATAAACCAGAACCACATAAATTAGGCGAGCGCTAATTTGTAAAAAACTTTATAGTTCAATTGGCGATGCTAAGATTCTAACTAGCGACTCTAGCGGCGAATTTGGAAGTTGTCCGGGTACGACACTTTTGACAGCTCAATACAATTACCACTAAAACCAATGAATACATATTTATAATAGAAGCGCATTTCTTAACGATTTCGTGTGCCGATTCCAATTGGCGTGTTGACGACATGTCAGTGTAGTTCGTAGTTAGCGCCGTTGGCGGTGCTGGCGTCGTTCTCCGTCTCTCTTGCTCTCGTAGTTATGCAACACAGGAGAAACGTTCGTCTCTCTTGCTCTCGTAGAGACAGCTGTCACAGCGCGACTGCCACGCCGCCAAGCGGCAATATGGGTCACACTGGTCACAGAAAGTTTGTCTACAGAGCGCCCATAAGAAATGCGCCTCTATTGTAAATATCTATGCTCTATGCTAAAACCTCGAAGCAAAGTTGTATTGAAAGCTGTCAAAAGTGTTGTACCCGGACAATTTCCAAATTCGCCGCCAGAGGCGCGCGGATAATCTTTGCATCGCCAATTGACAGGAACCACCATTTCTCTTAGACTATATATATTCCATTTCTTGTCATTATCAATCTCCATGTTCGACCTGTCTGTCTTTAGGCATAGAGCATAGATCTGTATTCATTGCTTTAGGTCCGCTACACACCATCGCTTCCACTAGAGTCAACGCAACAACAACCACATTTTGTAGGTACCACAACGCAACCGCAAGAAGCCGCAGCGGCACTATTCACATGTAACCACGACTTAGGGTCATAGCACACGTATGAACTCGGAATGGGATCAACACCGTATCAACTGAAGCCGTTCAGTATTATTTGTATGAAACTCCCTACTGCAACGCACACTAATCGTAACGTAATCGCCTCGCCTCGGGACAAGCTCACGAACCGCGGTGCGGTCTCTTCGTCCACGCCCCTCCCGCAGTCTGCGTTCGGATTCAAAATGATTGAAGTAGTGCCGCCTAGCCGTCAACCAGCAGTCGGCGAGCCGTAAGCACGGCGTCGAATAGCTGTAGCCGAGTCGACGTGCCGGAGCTTCTGATCCGCTTACGTTACGTGGTTACGTCAGGTTGACGCCCTGTTTGACGGCGAGGCGAAAGGCAATACGGTGACGATCCTTTTCCGAGTTGATATTGTGTGCTACGACCCTTAACCGCACCTTTGTTGCTGTGGTTTGTGTGGTGTGGTTGTGGTACGTGTAAATCAAGCCTTATTTGAAGCAATTATCGTCGCACTTAAATGAGCCATTAGAATTAGATACCTAATTAGTCGCTTTATGCGAATGGTATAAAGTCGTTCTTTGAGCTTCGAGCCAATAGAATTAGGTTAAGTATATAGCATTCTTCGCCTTATGCGCGTAGCACTAAGTCGTTTTGTAGACCGTTATTTTTCTTGGCCTTTTAACAGTGGATGTAGGTATTGCAACTGCATCAACCATATTGACAGCAGTATATTATAATAATATGGTAATCTGCCATAATATATCGTCACTCATTTGGCACGAAATTAAGCTAATCATAATGCCAGCAGAGATAATTTATTCAGGTTTCCTGTGGATAAATCTCAAGAGAATCACGAAATTTCATGTAACCAACAAGCAGCGGCAGCCGAGTGGAGAGACCGACGGACTGCTACGCAGAGGGTCTCGGGTTCGGATCCACGGCACGCACCAATGACTTTTCGAAAGTTAAGTGCGTATTAAATTGGTAATTATCGCTTGCTTATCGGTGAAGGAAAACATCGTGGGGAAACCTGCATGTCTGAGAGTTCTCCATAATGTTCTCGAGAGACATGTGAAGTCTGCCAACCCGCACTTGGCCAGCGTGGTGGACTATGGCCTTACCCTTCTCATAGTGAGATGAGGTCCGTGCCCAGCAGTGGGACAGTATAAAGGGCTGATGATGACGAATAAGCAGCAAGAAGCTTGTTCATTATAACACAGAAACAACATGACTTTTGAAATATGTATTTAATCTTTCATGTACTAACGCGTGTATTAAACCGATAAGCCGTCACCACAAAACCTTGAAAGCATAAATTAATCTTACACCAACATAACAAGGAGATACCTTTGAAGCCTCATGTTACCTACCCTTGTCTAGAGAATAACGTTTATTTTGCCCTTTATCACTACATATTATAAAACAAAAATCTCTGTCGCACCTGTCTGTCTGTTCGCTATAAACTCGAAAGCTACTGAACGGAGTTTTATGAGGTTATGATCAAAGTACGGAGTGATTTATTAGGAAGGTACTATCTTTCCATATGGTGCATAATACAATAACTCTGGTATGTTTTAATGAACGGCACTAATTTTAACTTTGCTCAAATCTGTTTTGTAGTTGTCAGCTCAAATACCAAGGGGAAAATGTAACAACAAAGGCTATGTAAGTTAAGTAGCTGTGCAACTTCGTCTAGAATCTTTTTTAACGGATATTGACTTGTATAAGTGTTGTAAACAACCAAAATGCTGAAATAGATATGTTTTTATGCCTGAATTTTAGGTTCCAAGACTGGCGAGTGAAACCGAGGGATGCAGCAAGATTATATACAAAATGGTTTTACCCCTGCCTTACTTTGGCCATGTTTACCTATAAAACGGTTTAGCCAGGTATAATAACAAAGCCGCCGTAAATACGGCCAGTAAATACCAAATCCCAATTCATTACTGAACGATCTGCGGTCACCGTAGCTTTAAGGCTGGTCGGAGATAATGCGTATCGATTTTCATATTAATTACCCCTGGCAACATCGAGCTACGGCGCTCACCGCTGGGCCACGACATAGTAATGAATAAGGTTATGAGACGCGAGACGGCGCGTTTTGAGTAAATATTCCTCCTCGTATGGCGCAGTGGTTTCTTTAGTCTTCTAATTGCAATGCGTCGCAAAGCTTGTTTCCGATTCCCGCACGTAACATTTTACGTGCGTTACAATTTTGCTTGCTGGATATTACTTATTACTACAGACCAATATTCTTCGGTTTGCGCGCGACTGCGTTCTTCTCTTTATTTATATAGCACAAAATTACATCGCCTAGTATTTTTTGTGTGAGAAACAAGAACGGGGACCAACTGCTTTACGTACCTTCGAAGCCAGACCACATGCGATCACCATTCCAATTATGACCTTTGCAAGCGTTACTTTGCCGATCTATTAGAAACAGATAAAGTAGCATGGACGCCTCATCGCATCGCTAGCCGCATGTCACAACATCGCATAAACCAAAGTCGTGGCCTAGCTTTTATCGGTGGAGGTTTGAAAGCAATCTCAAATATTCAGCCTTCGGGATTAATCGAGATAATAGCTTTTGTTTATTGTTGAGTAAGTTGGCTTCAGCAGTATTGATTTATAACAGCATCTGTTACTGGGAATGGCATTATGGCGATTAATTGTCAATGATCTTTTTCAGAGTTTGGAGGGCTTTTCATTTCATCAACTTGATAGTCTTTCGCAGTCCACTGCTGGATAGGCTTCACCAAATTTGCGTCACAATGTCATTGTGAGTCATTAGGAGGATTTGGTTTCACTGGCCAGATGGTTTGGTTTGATTTCAAGTCTGTCTCTTAAAGTCCTGTCTTACAACACCCGCGGAACAAATACGGTTGTCACACTAGGAAGGAGCGAAAAATATTTTTTTTGGTTTTCCATTTTCCTGTAGTGTCTATCAATGACTTATAGTCGCAGAAGCTTTCATGTGCCTTGATTTTTTTTTTGTAAATGTGCCATATTTGCGTCTCAGTCAGAGCTATATTTAAACCAATGTTATTAATTATTTCATAATATTAACACTTAATTTTATTTATACTATCGTCAGCTATAATATAAAAACATTTAATCACCATTTGAGGTAGAACGTTTTACATCATTACTTTTAGAACCCTTTTTCTGGCGAAAACAATTGGATTTGACGTTGTAAAGCGTAATGTGTCCATAGATTTGGCTAATAGAAATAAACATTTGACATAAGTTCCATATAAAATACCTCTAGTAGCCAAATCCACGGATAGGTGGATTTATTGAAACTGGCCGTAAGACTAGGCAGCCAAAGCCGGACCGAGGTCAAACGTGGAATATGACGGTGAGGCTAGCCAACTACACTTCACTCAGAGAGTTATGGAACGCTCAATTTTGGGGCTGACGGACAAAGTCTGGAACGAGATTATCCGGCAGACGACAAAAGTAACTAACATAACGCAGAGGTGAAGCAAACTGTAGTGGCAGTGGAATGGCCGTATCTGTGGAGTAGACAGGTTCGCGATTGGAGGCCACGCCTTGGCAAGCGTAAACCAGACCGCCGACTTGAAGAAGGTAGCTGCTATGGGTGGATGGTGAAAAGGGGCGTCTTGAGGCGTACCCTTTGGCTACGTCCAGCAGTGGACTGCAACAGGCTGATATGATGAGGCAGTAAAACATGTATTTTCACTACGTATTTTTCAACAACCTATTCACAAGCAGTGAAATGAGGAATAAAAGTTCAATGGTTTGTCTCATTTTAGAAATACTATCCGTGGACTTACGCGGGCGAAGCCGCCCTTAAAAGCTAGTAGATAATAAAGACGTGGAACCACTCGAGCGTTACCGATGTGTCGAGGTATTGAGATCGTACTTATTGAACCGATGTGCGAGCCGTGTGCGTCTGATACGTGACCCCTTATGAATTCATTATAATATTACATACAAGAGTAAACATACATACATAAGTCAGCAAAATACGTCGATGTACATTTAAGAGATTTTGATTGGTTTTATCGTCCCAATAAAACCAATCAAAATCTCTTAAATGTAGGATTTCTAGACGTAAAGGACCTGCCTAAATCATAATTTATAAATAAATTTGTATACCCTTATAGAATTCTTTCCTTACTGACTGACTGAAAACTCACAGCTAAAACTATTGGACGCCGTCGCCGAAGAAGCCGTCATTTGGCATCTGTGTTCCTTGGAGACCAGCCTTGCCAGAGAAGGGATTTCCAACGGATTCCAACGGATTTAAAAAAAAGTGTTTAATTAAAAAAAATGTGCAGGCGTATCTGCGGTTTTCCTCTAGTAGTAAGTATATTTTCAGAGGTTTCATTTATAAAAAACAGCATAGATTTTGAAGTGTGCAGCGACGTTTGCTACTGACTGTACCAATATAATATATGGATACAATATGGACCTGTAATGTGACGAGTATTGGATCATATTTATGTAACAGCGTTACGTCGCTAGGTAAGTATACTTTGAATGAGGTCGAAAAAAGCTTTGATATGCCACGATAGCAATTGCTTAAGACATTTCTTGATTTACATTTTCAGGTTTCCTACGTGGCATTGGTACCCTCATGGTATGTCAGGTTGCTGTAAATTACACAACTCAACTCTTACCTCGTAAATCACTCCTGGTCACTATCACTGGTGAAAGCCGCATGAAAATCCGTTCAGTAAATTTTGAGTTTATTTTTTTTTTATTTATAGACTCACGCCTGTATCCCTGAAGGGCTAGGCAGAGGTGTAATATTACACCCACATTTCGCCATGAATTTTTAGGTCCCACGTAATAGGGGGCGAGCCTATTGCCGTACCGGGCACATTACCAGACTCCGTGCTGCTACTGAGAATTTCCTAATGGAAAAACCCAATAACACTTTGCCCGGCCCGGGAATCGAACCCGAGACCTCCCAATCCCACGCGCTCATTTATGCCGCGAGACCAACGAGGCAGTTTAACGCGAACAGAAAGACAAAAATACATAAAATGTTCTTGGTTTTGCTTACTTTTACGCATTTTAACTGTTTCCATAACTAGCAGTAATACCAAACTCTTAAAAAGTGGTCAAATTCTTCCGTCATTTCAAGCAAAAAATACTAAAAGTACTTACATGTTCAGCTCTCTTATCATAGTCGGGGTACCAGTCCCCGCTTTCGGCATCATCGACGGAGTCCAGCAAGTCTTCATCATCGCCCAAGTTGTCATCTTCCAGCACCGTGAGTCCGTGCAGCTTCTCCAGAGAACTGTCTTTCACCACGCTCTTCCCGAGGACTATTCCGCTTATGTCTTCGTCGGCGTAGATCTGCAAATTATGGTTGCTGTTAGTAATTGAATGCAGACTTTTTAAAGTAATTGGCTAAGGGTGCTTTTTCAGCCAGAGATGTACTATGCAGCTTTTCAGCTCTTCTGTCATGTCACTCCTAGGCGTATGTCTTGATGCAACCAGGATAATGTTAGGTCGATGATGATGATGATATACCTACTATGCAACTTTCCTACAAGGATGTGAAATTAAACTACGCAACTACGTGACTGTTGCAACTGATGCTGAGCCATGGAGCGGGGCGAGTAAGACGTTCTAGAAGATATCATCAAATCTTTATTTTTCGAGGCTTTGCTCAGTTCAGTAACCTAACCCATCTCCGAAATATACGCAGCCTTAGTGTGCAATTAATTACTATAAGCTTAAATTAACTGACTGAAAATTATTATCTAGGTACTTACTTACATATTTATTTCTAAGTAGGTACTTATGTCTGAATACTTTATTTTGTTCTGAATTCTGAAGCTCGCAAAAGTTTGCGACTTATAAAAAACATGATGCCTATGTGTTCGACGAGAGAGGTATTAGAAACATAAGCATAAGCTGGCTACGTTTTTAAAGAGCTGTCTGATAGATAAAGCGTTTGTTAATTAGTTTCATACGCAACGCTTTCGCAAGTCAATATACATACATATATCGGTAACAAATTGCAAATATCCTGATAAACACTTTATCAATGATGCTTGCGTTGCTACGTTAAAATATTTTCATATTATTACAGTAGAAAATTACGTTTCATAGGAAAGCAATAAGGCTTTCGGAAACAATGAACAGACAAACAAATACATCTTGTAAACTAATTGAAATTGTAGACAAATAAATAATGTTTACAAATTCAATTAGCTTACTAATTAAAACTCAGGCGACTAAAGTTTTTATTAGCTCACGCATTTCGAAAACTTAGGTAGGTTATTTTGTAAAGAAATGTTACAAAAAAATAAATAAAAATGTAGTTCTAAAGCTCACGACATCGACACGAGAAATGTTCACTACATCCATTTCTATTCTCGTCGACAATTTCCAATTAAACAACTAGTTTTCTAGTGCAATAGAAAAGTACCTAAGGGAATTTATTTTCTCTTACAGAGAGGTACTCTTACATCTACGTTGAAATAGCCGTTTACACAGCTAGTCCTTCCTCTGAACAGGGTCTTTTAATTACATTTTTAATTTTAATTTGACGGCCGGTTGGCGCAGCGGGAGTATAAGCGACTGCTAGGTACGTCGAAGGTCACGGATTCGATTCCCGCTCAAGTCAAACATTTGTGTGCATGAACATGGATGTTTGTCTTGGTCTGGGTGTTTCTTTGTATAATACATACATACATATACTCACGCCAGTTTCCCGGAGGGGTAGGCAAAGACTACGGAACGCCATTTGCAACGATCCTGACATATCTCTCTTGCTTCATTTACTCCTATCAAATTTCTCATGCATGCTCTTCGGTTAAGGGTACTTGTAACCTGTTTTTTTTTAGGATGTCTCCAATCTTGTCAGAGTAAGTCCGTCTAGATCTTCCCTATCCTCCTGTCCCATTCACACTTGACTTATATAACTTCTTGGTCAGTCTTTCGTCATCTATCCTCTCCATGTATCCAAACTATCTTAGCATACCTTTCTCAATGGTTGTCACTACATCTTCTTTTACCCCACAACACTCTCTTATCACACAATTAATTACTCTGTCAGTCAAAGAAACACCACACATACTTCTCAGTGATCTCATTTCTACAGCATTTATTCTACTTTCATGTCTATTATGCCATACCCAACTTTCACTACCATACATAAGTGTAGGTACTAACACCCCTCTATGCACAGCCAAACGTGCCTTTTTGGACACGTTTTGACTGTTCATAAAGGCCTTCAAAGCTCCATTCACCCTACTACCTGCTTTAACTCTTCTTTCAATATCTTCTTCATTCTTACCATTCCTAGTAAACAACGTACCTAAATATACAAAATGATTCACTTGCTCCACTCGTTGACATATATCTTCTTCATTCTTACCATTCCTAGTAAACAACGTACCTAAATATACAAAATGATTCACTTGCTCCACTCGTTGACATTCGATCATAACATTACAAGCCGTAACACATTCCTCCTTTTCAAAAACCATAACTTTCATCTTGCTCACATTCACTTTCATTCCTTTCCTCTCTAACGCACCATGCATGATTGTAACCATCTCCTGCAATTTCTCGGCTGAAGACGCAAGAACCTGATCATCAGCATTAAGGAGGCATTTGACAAGTAACCCATTCATCCTTAATCCGCAGTCATTATATTTTAGATCTTGCAAACAACTGTCCATGAAGAGGTTAAACAGCCACGCCGACGCTACTTATCCCTGTCTAACACCTGACTCGATAGTAAACCAGTCAGGGCATACCCCGTTTATCCTCACACAAGTTCTAGAATCCTCATAAAGGGATTTCAGAGCTCAAAATGAGGCTGCTATCCACCCTATTCATTGACAGTACCGACCACATTTCATTCCTCACCACTTTATAGTAAGCCTTTTCCAAATCCACGAATGCGCAATAGACCTTTTTGACCTTCGGCCAAAAACTTATCGGCTATGCTTCGCAAGGAAAAACATGATCCGTACATTCCATACCCTTTCGGAATCCCGCTTGTACATCCCATATTTTCTTGTCGGTTACTTCCATAACTCTTTCAATAAGTACCTTTGCATACAATTTGCCAACAATGCTGAGAAGGCTAATGCCTCTATAGTTTTTGCAGTCTTGTTGCGAGCCTTGTCCTTTATAAAGAGGCCCAACTACAGCTGCGGCCCAGTCATTAGGTACTCGGCCGGTTATATTGAAATAAGAGATAAACAAATTTATAAACAAACTAGAGGACGCCAGCAGCTACGCCTGCAATTTTTTTTAATTTACCCGTTTTGGACGATCCCGTGGGAATTTCGAGAAATCCCTTCTTAGTGCACCCCTACGGTCCCCAAGGAACATACATGCCAAATTTCAGCTTCCTGCGCCCAATAGTTTCGGCTGTAGCGTGTCTGTCAGTCAGTCAGTAACGCAAGGATTTTATATATTTTATAAACAAATATAAAATCTTGAAAAAATATTCAGCCGATTATTTTATCCTATCACATAGCTAGTTACTTACTTCTTATTAGGGCTGGTGCACATATTAGCGAAGCGCAGCCCAGCGCGTTTGTCGCTGTCAAACTTTTATCGACATTGTTCTATATCTGCCCCGGCCTTTACGGGACGAAAACTAAACCACAGATTACTAAATAGTTACTTCATAACTAAACAACGCAGCGATAAACTTAAAACTACATCATACATAAAACATAAGTCTTCAAAATAATTCCTCCCCATCCATATCAATATTTCAAAGGCACTTTAATCTATTAAAAGGTACTCAATTACAAGAAACAATCTCTCTTGGTGATAAAAGCAACTTGTCATCTGATGCTCGCATATGTTATTACTATGTACGTACTTATTAATGCAGCCGACGTCGAACGATCAATCATAATAAACGAGGCATACGAGATGAGGGACCTTCGGATATTGGTTTAAAATTAAACTTTATTACTTAGGGCATATGAGTTATAAATATATGAACGGATTAAAAGCCTAACGGAGAGATGGTGGTGGTTAAATTCTGTAATCCGCACAGCTGATTTTTAGGGTTCCGTACCTAAAAGGTAAAAAACGGGACCCTATTACCAAGTACTAATTATTCTGTGCTATTACTAAGCCTCCGCTGTCTGTCTGTCTGTCACCAGACTTTATCTCATAAACCGTTATAGCTAGAAAGCTGAAATTTTCACAAATTATGTATTTCCGTTGCCGCTATAACAACAAATACTAAAAATAAAAAGAAAAAAATATTAAGGGGGAGGTCCCATACAATAAACGTGTTTTTATTCGTATTTTTTGCTCAATATTACTAACGGTAATAGGTAGACGCTTAAAATTTTCACAGAGTATGTAGTTGTATATTACCTTCCATAATAAATAATTAAATAAAAATTAACTGAATATTAAAGGGTATACGTACACTCATACAACACAGATAATTTTTAAGCAACTTTTTCTCGATCTTAATAAACAGGTAGAAACTTAAAAAGTATTTAAGTATACATACAACAAACGTGATTTTCTTTTATAGATGATGGTACGGAACCCTTCGTGCGCGAGTCCGACTCGCACTTGGCTATTTTTAGGGTTCCGTACCTCACAAGGTAAAAAAGGAACCCTTATAAGATCACTTTCTTGTCCGTCTGTCTGTCTGTCTGTCTGTCTGTCTGTCTGTCCGTGTGTCACCAGGAACGGGTGGACCTAGCAAATTGAAATTTATACCAGATACTAAGATCTATGGTTCCTATTAGGTATGTAAAAATCAGGGTCCTGGGTCGACCCTATAAAAAGATATGGTCAAAATTAGGTTTTTGTGAAAACTTGTAAGCACCAAAATTAACCTTAATTTTCAATTTTTTTTAATTTTCGGAATTTTTCCTTTACTTGTGCTGTAAGACCTTGGTTTTGACAAAAATTGACAATTCTAGGTCAACCGTAAGTACCCTATAGGTTTTGGGTCGAAAACCTATAGGGTACTGGTAGTTCCCGTTGAACTAGAATCACTAAATTTGGCCAAAAGCAGGGTCCTACAGTACAAATAAAGGAAAAATTCTGAAAATTTAAAAAAGTTGAAAATTAAGGTTAATTTTCGTACTTGTTAAAGCGCCCCTAATGGAGAGAAGCGATCGATAGAGACCGCTAGGGGGCGCATTTAGAAAATGTATGGAAATTGTTCCTGTCGTCTAGGCTATCGTCCACCGTGACGATTGAGTGCAAACTGGTACTAGACCCTCAGATTTAGAAGACTAGCGTAATTAGCACCAACCTCAAATAAGGTAAAATGCGTACGGAACCCTCGGTGCGCGAGTCAGACTCGCACTTGCCCGATTTTTTTTAATGATGTGCGTACTAGGTGAGCCCGCAGTTACATCCGCGTTATTTAGAAATACCTAATGCTACGCACGTGATGGTCATCCACTCATAGCGTACTGTAAATATAGCTATATCCTATAGCCTCCCTTGATAAATAGGCTATCCAACACAAAAATAATTTTACAAATCGGATCAAGTAGTTCCTGAGATTAGCGCGTTCAACCAAAAAAACAAACACTTCAGCTTTATATATTAGTACTAGAGGATGTCCGCGGTTACACAAGCGTTATTTAAGGCTACTGCTCTGCTCCCATCGCTAATAGCGAGAAGTTATATAGCCTATAGCCTTCCTCGATAAATGGGCTATCTAACACTGAAAGAATTTTTCAAATCGGGCCAGTAGTTCCGGAGATTAGCGCGTTCAACCAAACAAACAAAACTCTTCAGCTTGATATATTAAATACTAGCTGACCCAGCGAACTCCGTATCGCCTTTTTAAGAGTTTTTATTTAATTCCCTTTTTTCTTAGCCCCTTTTCCAAAGTTACCATTGACTTAGCGCTTAATCTCTTATCATTTCAGAGTCTATAAATGATGAACAAACAAACATAGATTTTTATATAATATTGAATTCCCTATTCCTTAAAATATCGGAGACGATACCCATATCGACTTTAAAAAAAATCCTGTCCGCCATCTTTGATTTCCTATCCGCCATCTTTGATCACGAAATAGATGTTGAATTTGGATTCACCATCCCTTAAATCATTAGAGACGATACCCATATTGATTTTTAATTTTTTTCCCATCCGCCATCTTTGATTTCTCATCCACCATCTTGAATCACGAAATAGATGTTGTATTTGGATTCCTCATCCCTTTAAACATCGGAGACGATACCCATATTGATTTAAAAAAAAATACCATCCGCCATCTTTGATCACGAAATAGATGATGTTTTTGAGTTCTTCATTCCTTAAAATATCGGAGACGATACCCATATCGACTTTAAACAAAAATCCCGTCCACCATCTTTGATTTATTATCCGCCATCTTTGATCACGAAATAGATGTTGAATTTGGATTCACCATCCCTTAAATCATCAGAAACGATACCCATATAGATTTTTAAAATTTTCCCATCCGTCATCTTTGATTTCCCATCCGCCATCTTGAATCACGAAATAGATGTTGTATTTGGATTCCCCATCCCTTTAAACATCGGAGACGATACCCATATTGATTTTTAAAAATTTACCATCCGCCATCTTTGATCACGAAATAGATGGTGCTTTTGAATTCTTTATTCCTTTAATTAACGGAGACGATACCCATATCGACTTTAAAAAAATCCCGTCCGCCATCTTTGATTTCCTATCCGCCATCTTTGATCACGAAATAGATGTTGAATTTGGATTCACCATCCCTTAAATCATTAGAAATAATACCCATATTGATTTTTAAATTTTTTCCCATCCGCCATCTTTGATTTCCCATCCACCATCTTGAATCACGAAATAGATATTGTATTTGGATTCCCCATCCCATTAAACAACGGAGACGATACCCAAATTTATAAAAAAAAAAAATACCATCCGCCATCTTTGATCACGAAATAGATGATGTTTTTGAATTCTTCATCCCTTAAAATATCGGAGACGATACCCATATCGACTTTAAACAAAAATCCCGTCCACCATCTTTGATTTCTTATCCGCCATCTTTGATCACGAAATAGATGTTGAATTTGGATTCACCATCCCTTAAATCATCAGAAACGATACCCATATAGATTTTTAAAATTTTTCCCATCCGTCATCTTTGATTTCCCATCCGCCATCTTGAATCACGAAATAGATGTTGTATTTGGATTCCCCATCCCTTTAAACATCGGAGACGATACCCATATTGATTTTTAAAAATTTACCATCCGCCATCTTTGATCACGAAATAGATGGTGCTTTTGAATTCTTTATTCCTTTAATTAACGGAGACGATACCCATATCGACTTTAAAAAAATCCCGTCCGCCATCTTTGATTTCCTATCCGCCATCTTTGATCACGAAATAGATGTTGAATTTGGATTCACCATCCCTTAAATCATTAGAAACGATACCCATATTGATTTTTAAATTTTTCCCATCCGCCATCTTTGATTTCCCATCCACCATCTTGAATCACGAAATAGATGTTGTATTTGGATTCCCCATCCCCTTAAACAACGGAGACGATACCCAAATTTATTAAAAAAAAAAAATACCATCCGCCATCTTTGATCACGAAATAGATGATGTTTTTGAATTCTTCATCCCTTAAAATATCGGAGACGATACCCATATCGACTTTAAACAAAAATCCCGTCCGCCATCTTTGATCACGAAATAGATGTTGAATTTGGATTCACCATCCCTTAAATCATTAGAGACGATACCCATATTGATCTTTACAAATTTTCCCATCCGCCATCTTTGATTTCCCATCCACCATCTTGAATCACGAAATAGATGTTGTATTTGGATTCCCCATCCCTTTAAACATCGGAGACGATACCCATATTGATTAAAAAAAATGCCATCCGCCATCTTTGATCACGAAATAGATGTTGTATTTCAATTCCCCACCCCTTAAAATATCGAAGGCGATACCCATATTGATTTTTAAAATTGTCTCATCCGCCATCTTTGATTTCCCGTCCGCCATCTTGGATCAGTAAATAAATTTCATATTAGTAATCAGCGTCCCGAAAATCTCGAAAATGATACCAATATAGATTGTATCCTATTCTCCTTTTTTTGCCTTTGACCCAACCCTCCCCCTTCTCATTAGCCCGTTTTATTATTTTTGTCTGGCCCCTAAAAGTTGTGGCGTAATTTTATATTAGCCTTTCGGAATAATTGGGCTATCATAGGCAATAACAATTTTTAAAATCCGACTGCTGGTTCGTGAGATTAGCCGTCATTATCTTTTAGCCTTTTTAGCCTTTTGCCCGGCCCCAAAGAGTCAAAGCGTTATGTTATATAGCCTAAAGCCTTCCGGAATAACTGGGCTATAGTATACAAAAAGAATTTTTCAGAACCGACCGGTAGTTCCTGAGATTAGCGCGTTCAAACAAACAAACAAACTCTTCCGCTTTATTATATTAGTATAGATAAGATAGAACTATAGACTGACTAGAACTTAGTATCGCTCGCTAAACGATGAAGAAAAACAGAAGACCGATATTCGAATTTTTTAATTTTTTTTTTTGAATTGACAGACATTGTATTTTGAAGACAATACGATTTGATATTGAATCAAAAATGTGTACAAAGTACCTTATTCTATGACTCGACGTTTCAGTCGTAATACTCTTTATTCAAAATCTTCTAAATATAATAATATTAGTTCAAAGTAATCTTAATATTATATGAGGCTTACTCTCATATTACCTACTAGCTGACCCAGCGAACTCCGTATCGCCTTTTTAAGAGTTTTTATTGAATTCCCTTTTTTCCAAGCCCCTTTTGTAAAGTTACCATTGACTTAGCGCTTAATCTCTTATCATTCCAGGGTCTATAAATGATGCAAATCAAACACAGATTTTTATATAAAATTGAATTGCCCATTCTTTAAAATATCGGCGACGATACCCTCTTTGATTTCCTATCCACCATCTTTGATCACGAAATAGATGTTTTATTTGGATTCACCATCCCTTAAATCATCAGAGACGATACCCATATTGCTTTTTAAAATTTTTCCCATCAACCATCTTTGATTTCCCATCCGCCATCTTGAATCACGAAATATATGTTGTATTTGCATTTCCCATCCCTTCAAACATCGGAGACGATACCCATATTGATTTCTAAAAAAATCTCATCCGCCATCTTTGATCACGAAAAAGATGGTGTTTTTGAATTTCCCATTCCTTAAAATATCGGAGACGATACCCATATCGACTTTAAAAAAAATCCCGTCCACCATCTTTGATTTCTTATCCGCCATCTTTGATCACGAAATAGATGTTGAATTTGGATTCACCATCCCTTAAATCATCAGAAACGATACCCATATAGATTTTTAAAATTTTTCCCATTCGTCATCTTTGATTTCTCATCCACCATCTTTGATCACGAAATAGATGTTGGATTTGGATTCCCCATCCTTTTAAATATAGGAGTTGATGCCCATATAGATTTAAAAAAAAAATCCCACCCGCCATCTTTGATCACAAAATAGATGGTGGTTTTGAATTCTACATTCCTTAAAATATCGGAGACGATACCCATATCGACTTAAAAAAAAAATCCCGTCCGCCATCTTTGATTTCCTATCCGCCATCTTTGATCACGAAATAGACGTTGTATTTGGATTCACCATCCCTTAAAGCATTAGAGACGATACCCATATTGATTTTTTTAATTTTTCCCATCCGCCATTTTTTATTTCACATCCGCCATCTTGAATTACGAAATAGATGTTGTATTTGGATTCCCCATCCCTTTCAACATCGGAGACGATACCAATATTGATTTTTTTAAATTTTCCCATCCGCCATCTTTGATTACCCTTCCGCCATCTTTGATCACGAAATAGACGTTGTATTTCGATTCTCCACCCTTTAAAATATCGAAGGCGATACCCATATTGATATTTAAAATTTTCTCATCCGCCATCTTTGATTTCCCGTCCGCCATCTTGGATCACTAAATAAATTTCATATTATAAATCAGCGTCCTGAAAATCTCGAAAATGATTCCCATGTAGGTTGTACCCTATTCGTTTAGCCTTTTTTTGCCTTTGACCCAAGCCTCCCCCTTCTCGTTTGACCACTTTATTATTTTTGTCTGGCCCCTAAAAGTTGTGCCGTAATTTTATATAGCCTATAGCCTTTCGGAACAATTGGGCTATCATAGGCAATAACAATTTTTAAAATCCGACTGCTAGTATCTGAGATTAGCCGACATTATGTTTTAGCCTTTTTAGCCTTTTGCCCGGCCCCAAAGGGTCGAAGCGTTATGTTATATAGCCTATACCCTGCCGGAATAACTGGGCTATCGTATACAAAAAGAATTTTTCAGATCCGACCGGTAGTTCCTGAGATTAGTGCGTTCAAACAAACAAACAAACAAACTCTTCCGCTTTATTATATTAGTACGAGGGTCAAACTGAAAGTTCTTAGAACTGGCCACTTATAAACAATATAATAAAAAAAATATTCTAAAATTTGAAAATAGAACTCTTTGCCAATATTACTGAGTATATATTTCATTCATTTGTCATTTGTTTTACGATTTGGCGGCAAATTGAAAATTGTCTGTGTCACGTCAACATGAATTTAACACGAGAAAATTTTCGTGCAATGATTTTTTATGACTTTCGATGTCATTTAAGTCAACAAGAAAGTTATGATAGACTACGATTGGCCTTTCAAGATGAAGCCCCATCTCGTGCGACTGTTTACAACTGTTTTAATGAGTTTAAACGTGGTCGCACTAATCTCACTGATGATGTACGTGAGGGACGGCCTTCTACGGCGACGACTGAAAATAACATCTGTGTTGTGCGGCGTATGATAGAGACTGACAAAAGAGTGACCTATCAGCAGATTCGGACAAGCTTAGGCATCGGTATGAGTCAAGTGCACAAAATCCTCCACGAACATTTAGCGGTCAGGAAGCTTTGCGCCCGGTGGATACCTCATAATTTGACTAAGGCTCAAAAACTCCATCGTGTGGATTGGTGCCGTAAAATGATTGAAAGATTTAACGGAGGTGACTCAAATGCTGTGTTTGACATACTAACAGGTGACGAAAGCTGGATTTACTGTTATGATCCTGAAACCAAAAGACAATCTGCTCAGTGGGTGTTTCCTTTCGAGGAGTTGCCAACTAAAGTGAAGAGAGATCGAAGTGCGGGAAAAAAAATGGTGGCCTCGTTCTTTGGAAGGATAGGTCATTTCGCAACAGCTGTGTTAGAGGATCAAAACACAGTTTCTGCAGAATGGTACACTACCAATTGTTTGCCACTTGTCTTGGAAAAAGTTCGAGAGAAACGACCTCGCAGTAGGATCCTCCTTCACCACGACAACGCCTCGTCGCACACCGCCAAGCGAACGATCGACTATTTGGCGACATCAAACGTTGAATTACTGGGTCACCCGCCGTATAGCCCCGACCTCGCGCCTTGTGATTTTTATTTATTTCCAAAAATTAAAGAAAAACTTAAAGGAAAGCGGTTTATGAATGCTGAAGAAGCGGTGGCTGCGTATCGCGATGCCATTGAAGAGACCCCTAAGGACGAGTGGGCAAAGTGCTTTTCCCAGTGGTTCCATCGCATGCAGCGGTGTATTGACGTCAATGGACAATATTTTGAAAAGATATAATAAAACTAATAACTGGCTAATGTAATCAGTTTTTGATTTTCTAAGAACTTTCAGTTTGACCCTCGTATAGATTATAGATTAATGGCAATCAAAATAAATTGCTTATTTGTACTGGGATGTGTGGTTGGCAAAAACATTGTAAGGGGTAGAACAAGGAGAAGCTTTCGTGTTTTTTTTTATGCAATAACCTCGCCAGGAAGTTCATCTCTCATTGCAGTCGTTCCCTTAATAATCATCATCATGATCGTATCTAGTGTCGTCTGTGTTTTATTGTCTATTAGATGAGCCCGCGGTTACACCCGCGTTATTTAAGGCTACTGATCCGCTCCCGTGGGTCGTAGCGTGATGTTATATAGCCTAAAGCCTTTCTCAATAAATGGGCTATCTAACATTGAAAGAATTTTTCAAATCGGACCAGTAGTTCCTGAGATTAGCGCGTTCAACCAAACAAACAAACAAACTCTTCAGCTTTATATATTAGTACTAGCTGACCCAGCGAACTCCGTATCGCCTTTTTAAGAGTTTTTATTGAATTCCCTAATCTCTTATCATTGCAGGGTCTATAAATGATGCAAAAATAAACATAGATTTTTATATAATATTGAATTGCCCATTCCTTAAAATATCTACTTTAAAAAAAAATCCCGTCCGCCATCTTTGATTTCCTATCCGCGATCTTTGATCACGAAATAGATGTTTTATTTGGATTCACCATCCCTTAAATCATCAGAGACGATACCCATATTGATTTTTAAAATTTTTCCCATCTGCCATCTTTGATTTCCCATCCACCATCTTGAATCACGAAATAGATGTTGTATTTGGATTCCCCATCCCTTCAAACATCGGAGTCGATACCCATATTGATTTTTAAAAAAACTCCGATCCGCCATATTTGATCACGAAAAAGATGGTGTTTTTGAATTGCCCATTCCTTAAAATATCGGAGACGATACCCATATCGACTTTAAAAAAAATCCCATCCGCCATCTTTGATTTCTCATCCGCCATCTTTGATCACGAAATAGATGTTGGATTTGGATTCCCCACCCTTTTAAATATTGGTGTTGATACCCATATCGACTTTAAAAAAAAATCCCCTCCGCCATCTTTGATTTCCTATCCGCCATCTTTGATCACAAAATAGATGTTGTATTTGGATTCTCCATCCCTTCAAACATCGGAGACGATACCCATACTGATCTTAAAAAAAATCCCATCCGCCATCTTTGATCACGAAATAGATGGTGTTTTTGAATTCAGGATCGGAGACGATACCCATATCGACTTTAAAAAAATTCCGTCCGCCATCTTTGATTTCCTATTCGCCATCTTTGATCACGAAATATATGTTGTATTTAGATTCGCCATCCCTTAAAACATCGGAGACGATACCAATATTGATTTTTTAAATTTTTCCCATCCGCCATTTTTGATTTCCCATCCGCCATCTTGAATCACGAAATAGATGTTGTATTTGGATTCCCCATCCCTTTAAACATCGGAGACGATACCAATATTGATTTTTTAAAATTTTCCCATCCGCCATCTTTGATTGCCCATCCGCCATCTTTGATCACGAAATAGATGTTGTATTTCGATTTTCCACCCCTTAAAATATCGAAGGCGATACCCATATTGATATTTAAAACTTTTTCATCCGCCATCTTTGATTTCCCGTCCGCCATCTTTGATCACGAAATAGATGTCGGATTTGGATTCCCCATCCCTTTAAATATCGGCGACGAAACCCATATCGACTTTAAAAAAAATCCCGTCCGCCATCTTTGATATCCTATCCGCCATCTTTGATCACGAAATAGATGTTGTATTTGGATTCACCATCCCTTAAATCATCAGAGACGATACCAATATTGATTTTTAAAATTTTTCCCATCCGCCATTTTTGATTTCCCATCCGCCATCTTGAATCACGAAATAGATGTTGTATTTGGATTCCCCATCCCTTTAAACATCGGAGACGATACCAATATTGATTTTTTTGAATTTTCCCATCCGCCATCTTTGATTGCCCATCCGCCATCTTTGATCACGAAATAGATGTTGTATTTCGATTTTCCACCCCTTAAAATATCGAAGGCGATACCCATATTGATATTTAAAATTTTCTCATCCGCCATCTTTGATTTCCCGTCCGCCATCTTGGATCACTAAATAAATTTCATATTATTAATCAGCGTCCCGAAAATCTCGATAACGATACCCATATAGATTGTATCCTATTCGTTTAGCCTTTTTTTGCCTTTGACCCAACCCTCCCCCTTCTCGTTTGACCGTTTTATTATTTTTGTCTGGCCCCTAAAAGTTGTGGCGTAATTTTATATAGCCTATAGCCTTTCGGAATAATTGGGCTATCATAGGCAATAACAATTTTTTAAATCCGACTGCTAGTTCCTGAGATTAGCTGACATTATGTTTTAGCCTTTTTAGCCTTTTGCCCGGCCCCAAAGGGCCGAAGCGCTATGTTGTATAGCCTATAGCCTTCCGGAATAACTGGGCTATCGTATACAAAAAGAATTTTTCAGATCCGACCGGTAGTTCCTGAGATTAGCGCGTTCAAACAAACAAACAAACAAACAAACTCTTCCGCTTTATTATATTAGTATAGATAGCTAGTTTTAGCGAAAATATATGACTTTGATCTTAACTTATGTTGAACTTAACGTAATCCTAAGTTTTACAAGAAAATAAATGTTGAAACGGAAAAGATCATCGTACAAATAAGATTAAGCTCATTTGAAATAATCTCATTTGACTTTTAATTGGGTTGCCAGATTATTCCATTTGATACAGGTTTCAGAGATAATTAGTATTTTATATTTTTATACCGTAATATTTTATACTGATCATATTTTTGCCTTTTTTGTGCCAACTGCATTAATTTTGTTTTATTTTTTGGCACCGTCATTATGTCATGCTAAAATAAAATGAGTATGTTCGGTTACCTTTACGGCAGCAATTCAGATTGGACTATCAGCTTTGCCAAGGTGATAAGGATTATGATCCTATGGAAGGTACCTACCTATGAATCGTCTCCATAAGTAGCTTTCATTACCTCCTACGAATGGAAAGAGAACCCATCATTATGTTCCTGTTATTTCCAGCTATACAATGTGTTCAGAAATTGTTATTTTGTCAGCCTACCGGTACTTTACTTTATTCTACCACATTCACACAACACCATCTATTCCCAAACCAAGCAGAGCTTGTACTATGGGTACTAGACAATGGATAAACATACATAATTATATACTTTTTTTGTATATACATACATATTATACATAGAAACACCCAGACTAAGACAAACATCCATATTCACGCACACAAATGTTTGACTTGAGCGGGAATCAAACCCGCGACCTTCAGCGTGGCAGTCGCTTACACACCTGCTGCGCCAACCGGTCGCCAACTTATCGATGGGATAACTGTTTCACGTGCTTACTTAATATACTGCATTTAACAGAGCATTAGAACATCTAAGTAACGCCTACACACGTATATACGTATATATGCATAACAATTACCCATACATATATAACATTGATTGGAAGCCCTACATACGTTTCAATTACTGCGATCCTTTGAAACGCGAAACGTGAGCTCGAATAGGACCATGTCGTCATTAGCAAACACTTCTAACTCGCTCACACCTATTATTAACCCATATGTGGAACAGAGACGGAACTATTAGTATTGAGTTTAAAACTCGTGCTTCGAATTAAACGCTTCATTACAGAAATAAACTAGCAACCACGGTATTTGATTGAAAGGAGATGTTATATGCTTGTTACAAGATTTATCTACTCGAGTAAGAAACAATTATTTTTACCTTGTTTGTTTCTGATAAATTCCTTGCAACAACTAAACTACTTTCAAATGGTTGTGCATTTGTTCTCGACGTTTAGTGAAGTCCGTGATCATTTATCGGCATTTTGCTCTATTGTTTTATAAGGTACGAAGTTGGTAAGTTAACAATGGCGGGGTCAATTACAAGTTGTAACCAAAGTCTTTGGATGCTTACGAGCCTTCACACTCAAACATATAGTTTTACGGCCATTTTCAATATTCGAACTATAGGTAGATCTGTAGATTTTAGATTCGTGTTTGACATATTTTGTATGGAACTTATGTCAAAAACGAATCTAAAATCTACAGATCTATCTATAGCAATGAATACAGATTTACATAATAGAAGCGTATTTCTTAAGGATTTCGTGTGCCGATTCCAATTGGCGTGTTGGCGGGTGTCATCAGTTCGTCTCTCTTGCACTCATAGAGACAGCGCGACAATCGTCGAAAACTCATGTCGCGCTACGGATTCGAAACCCAGAGTCCTTTGCCTAGACCCCGTGGGAATGTCTTGGGCCACAATCAGGTCAACGCTGCCCTGCGCTGTTAATCTGTAGATATAAAATTCTTGTGTTACTGACTGATTGACAGACAACACACAGCCGAAACTACTGGGTGCAAGGAGCTGAAATTCGGCATGTATGTTCCTTGGGGTACATTAAGAAGGGATTAGCCAATATGCCTACGGGATCAGGAGAAACGGTAAAATTAAAACGTTTTTATTATAGTAAACCAAATCTTTGTTCCTAAAGTTCAACGAACTTCAGTACTCAATTCATAGAAAATTAACAACAGTAACAATTGTCGACATTCAAAAACAATTCTAGGAATTATTTTTGCGTTTCCAGGTAGTTTCAATTCACAAGTAGATCCAATAATTGATTGCAAATCATCGTGTTACTTCATTACATAAATAAGTTAATACTACGTTTTGTTGCTAACACAACACTGTTGTCAGCTGAGCACTAGACGTCTGATATATGGAGAGGAACTGTCACTTAAATGTTGTTAGAAACCCCTACTATGTTCTTAATATTATTATTGGTTATATTGTCACTGAATGATTAGCCAAATGGCAAAGGAATGACAATATCAAAGAAACACTAATGTATGCTGATATATGCAGCAGTGGGCTGAAATTTATTTATTTAGGACAACTAGTAGTTGTTACATTGAAATGATCTTCACACGCATTGCATAATCAGCATGTAGGTAAACATAATTAATCTGAGAATAAATCGAATCGATTTACTTCTCGTGGCGCGTAAATGCGAGAATAATTAGGTACGATGCGTACATTACATTTAAAAATAGCCTGAATTCTCTTACTTGACTCAATTAAACTAAAATAAGACTATTAGTGTCTTCTACATATACAATACAAGAAAAGGCAAGGAGATGTTTTCGAGCTGTCAAACTGAATTTCTTGCTACTTGACGACTTGTATGACCCCATTTCTTTCCCCTCACGATGGCATTGCGACTTAAATAAATAGAGGCCTATATCCAGTACTGGACTACAAAGAGGCTGATAACTAAACAAAGAGAAATGAGAAGTTGATGATGACGTTGTTTAAAGCTCTTCTAAATCAAAACTAGGTATAGGAAGGCTAATTTAAAATGTATGTGAAGCATACAGGTCAAAATTGACATGAACATTCTACAACATATGTGTTGCTTTACCCGTTGGTTTAGAAACTCCTAATGTCATAAACTATCATAATTGTCGTACAAATAGTAGGGGCGTTAAGGACGCCGCAGCCTTGGCGACTCGAATCGCAAGTCATTTCATGGCGTATTTAACACGGCCCATTTAGAAAGGGCACATTAGTGACGTTACCTACACTGTACCTAGTACGTACTTAAACAAACTGTGTGCCCTTGTACACGTGTTATTGATTTTACTGTTAGTGTGCTTATGTAGGTAATAATGGCAGAGCACGACGTCTTAATAAAACTGGCATACACGTACATGACAATTACAATATTTAAACTTAGATCTCGAAAAGGTTTACAAATCCTATAAGATGTTTACAACTTCATACGCTTGTATGTAGCCATCTGTAAAATATGTTGCAAATGACGTTCCGTAGTCTCTGCCCACCCCTCCGGGAAACAGGCGTGAATCTATGTATGTATGTGTGTATGTATGTATGACTTTCAATGCTTTTCATCGCAGGTGACAATAATAATAGACCGGTCTACATTTTTAAAGAGGAGAAAGAATAAGAAATGGAAGCCAAGGCAATACGGATAGATGTAATTTATCTCCTAAAGGAGATTGTTAAAACTGGACGATTATAGAAATTCCTTAGTACGGCCAATTACGTGATAAAACACAAATAAAATATTTACATATTCCAAGAAACTTAATCAGCCCTTTCCAACAACCATCGTTAAAGTACCTTGAAATCAATTACGATATTAAAATGTTCATAAGTATTCTGGCAAGTTGAACCGAGTTTTCTAAAATAAACAACTTGAGAAGTAACTTTGTCGACCATAATAAAATTCAAATGTATTGTTACGGGTGGGGGTGGGGAGTTACCTTCAAACAATTAATCAGCGTATTTTTCTTTGTGACTTCGGAGGAAAAACGCAAAGTTTTCTATAAAGTTTTTCAAAAGGTTAATCACCCGTTGACCTCTTTGAAAAGCTTGATTTCTGTCAAGCAGGCAATAGGATTTTTAAAGTGATAAACAATTATATACTTAATTTTTATCAAGCAGGCATTATAACCGTGATGAACCATGTGTTTTGTTAAAAGAAGTGGTTTCAATTTGAGAAAATTTTTTGTCATCCTTAAAGACCTTGAAGAGTATGGTACCTTTATAAACCCTTGGTTGATAAACACAATCGAAGGAAGGATTTATAACTGAAAGGGGAAAATAATAAAAGCGTCCAGTCAACAGATTTTCATCATATGGAAGAGCAATGTCAGATCAGATCAAACAATAATAAATGAACAGATCCCAACCGCCTTCACCTCGTGACAACAGCTGGTGTAACCCATGACGACCAGTCCATCAAGGCAAATTTATTATTATTATTTCATATATATTGAATCTTTAAAAAAAAAAGTACTTAATTAAAATTACTGCGGGTGCAATTGGAATTAGTACTGTTTTGCTGTGAACTTTACAGGCATTCAATCAACGTATCCACAAAGAACACCCAGATTCGAAACTACATTTTGTGGATCATGTTATCACGTAAAGTGTTGTCCTGTGTGGAAATTGAACTCACAACACTAGACGTACAATACAATCAAACAAGTCGACGCTGGACCAGTTTGAAAAAAATCCCTTGGCTCGCACATAGAGTTGAGGCACACTAGAAACTGGTTTTGTATATGAGTGTCAATGTGCGTGTAAAGTAGCACTGGAAGCGACGATGTCTTGCTGAGCGATTCTAGCCCTTATGGTGGTCTAGCGGGAAGTTGTTCGACTGTACCTAGTTATAAACAACGAAGCGCGCCACTACGCGATTTGAGCAGTCAATTACGCGATTGCGTCCCATTACATAAATACGAATAGATCAAACCATTATTTCTTACGAGCTCTTCGTGTCCACACAGAGTACGAATAAATATCTATGATACATGAATAAATGAATGTAGAAAAAGTTGTCAACGTGAATGTCCGCCATTTGAAGCACAGTGCCTCTTGAGACGCGGTACTTCTATGTACATATTTGATATAGATCAACAGACGTCATTCGGTACTGATAGATCTGATCATTCACTTGTAACAGAACATCGAGCATTCGCCGCTTTAATATTTGTCGAACTGAACAAGGAACAGAGCCAAACATAGCTACGATAGTTTTACGATCTGTACCATCAATGGGACTGTCTAATGGTACCACTGTAAACAAACGGATCTTTCAACGAACGTTGGTTTGACTGCCTCGTTGGTCTCGCGGCATAAATGTGCGCGTGGCATTGAGAGGTCTCGGGTTCGATTCCTGAGTCGGGCAAAGTGTTATTGGGTTTTCCGTTAGGAAATTCTCAGTAGCAGTACGGAGTCTGGTAATGTGCCCGGTACGGCAATAGGCTCGCCCCCTATTACGTGAGACCTAAAAATTCATGGCGAAATGTGGGTATAATATTTACACCTCTGCCTACCCCTTTGGGGATACAGGCGTGAGTCTTTCAGCGAACGCTCCAATCAGCAAAAAGCTCGAAACAAATTAACTGGCCATTCGATACCTATATAGAATGATAGAACGCTCCATAGAATGGTCGCTAAAACACATTCTTTTCATTGTGTGTAATGCAACATTCTCAAGAATGCTCATTACAGGTAAATGCTCAAGTGTATCAGCGCAATAAGAGGACTTATTTTTGATCCGTACCCAACCTTATTGAGTTGACTTTCAACAGCACACCTCCTCATTAATAATTGATTTTTTTCATCCTGATTCTATTTTCGTTTTTATGATTTAAAAGCCCGTATTTTTGTTGAAGAAAATGTATTCTGTGGGTGTCATAATAATGAGACGCAAGGAAAATTTGGGTTTCTTTGCTTATCTATCTTCTTATGTGACGGATGTTACTGTTATGTAAACATCATACAATATTATTAGGTGGGTCTTACTCGCGATAATTGACTTATTTATAGATATAAATATCTCTGTAATTCTCCTACGTTTTTTTAAATCGATTACTGTTATGTAAACATTTTTGTGTTAACTTTATTGTACCTACACAGTGACTATATAAATGGCTTCATCTCAAATGATCTGAGACAGCGAACAGCATAAGACCCACCGTTTTTTTAATTAAATTGTAACCAAAGCGATAAAAAGATCATCTTTTAATAGTGAGATTTTAAGACATCTGCAGCACTTAGTTTAAGTTTTAATAATAATAATATTTTATTTAAGACAAAATTGATCCATTGTGTTAGTAACATTTTCTTTTTAATAACTATGTTAGTGTTATTATAATTTTTCAGTTTATTTTATTCTACGCGCCCATGGGGGACTGCCTCCCCGCGCAGACTTATAACCAGAATAGTTATCTGATCATAGTCCGCACGAAGTGCCTCGTCCACGGTGCGTGTAGGTCCTCTGCATCTATTTTCAGGGTGCTATTGTTACTCACCCTTATTCTTGTCATCAGTGATGCGACCTTTTTCTAATAATGGCCTGAAATCCATCAGTTTCAGTATGTGCAAACATATCTGATGCACTACAAAAACGGGGAAGTCCAAACATCATCCTGAAAATATTACTATATTGGATGCGCAGGGTATCCAGCGATCTTTTGGCATACGCCATCCACAGGCCCTCGGTGTACATACCCTGGCAGTATGCTTTAAAAAGTGTAGTGTAGACTTGGTCTGTACACCGGGAGTACCTGCGAACCAGCATATTACCGCGGACCGCCAGAGCCCTACGCTCCCGTTCTATATCGACATCGTCTTTAAGGTCGTCGGTAAGTATATGTCCTAGGTATTTAAATTGATATACCCTCTTCAGGCTTGACCCGTTCAGGCTTATGGGTGGTATTTTTTCTGGACACCTACCGGCGACCTCCCTCACATGATCGCTCCATCCACACAATACTCTAGCCTTTCCCCTGTTCTGTACTTTACAACGTTCTTTAGAACAGATGGCTGCTTCCCTCAGGACCTGCACTATACGACAATATAAATTATCTATAACTACTTTATGACAAGTATTGCTGCAGGAGCCATGGCCACACTCTGTAAAATTCTGTTGGAAAGTCGATGTCTCGAAGGCCACTATGGCACATATTGTGATATTTGGTTATCTGAGACTCGTCCCTCTCGCCCCATATAACAATTATTGTCAAAGTTTTATATCGTGGTAGTTTTTATCGCAATAAGAGTGGCTGAATATAATGCAGGTCTCATATAGCTGAAACCATTGACACGAAGAAGATCGTGGTAGGTAACATAATAGCTCCAAAAATATATTTAGCGCCATTATGTTAAACAACAAAATTATTTATCTATTCCCAGCTGACACCTATAACCGAGATTGATCAAAATAAACTGTACACTGCATCCGTGGCCTAGTGGATAGCGTTTGCGACTGCTGATCAGAGGTCCCGGATTCGATTCCCGGATCGGGCAAAAGTGTACTGGGTTTTTCCGAATACTCAGTAGCAGCCCGGAGTCTGGTGATTTGCCCGGTAACGGCAATAGGCTCGCACCCTATTACATGGGACCTAAAAATTCATGGCGAAATGTGGATATTTACACCTCTGCCTACCCCTTCGGGGATACAGACGTGAGACTATAAATAAAAAAATAAAAAACTGTACACGTGTCGTGAAACTTTGTATGAAATCTTTTTTCGCCCTCAAAGTACCTACTGGTCCAAATGTTTCCTAAATTATTGACGCTATACATCACAGGTCTTAAATAAATTGAGCGACTTCAAATCTTATTAAGTGAAAATGTATGAAGAATACACCTGTCCCAAATAATTAATGAGAGTTGTTCGCATAATTTAAAGGACGCCAGATTTATCAGAGAAATGTATTACTGTGTACAAAATGTCGGCGCGAGTTTATATCACGTGCTTTTATAATTAATTATAAATAATGAGTTTATTAAGTCACCGTAAGCTCTTTGATCGAAGCAGACACAAAGGGAAACAGCGATAAGTGTTAATTATAAGTGTAATAAAGTATATAATGTTATTATAGTAAAATAATAAAAAGAACCTTAAGGTTACGAAGTAATTATTTGGTAACTAGAGGATGCCCGCGGTTACACCCGCGTTATTTAAGGCTACTGCTCTGTTCCCGTCGCCCATAGCGTGATGTTATATAACCTATGGCTTTCCTCGATAAATGGGCTATCCAATACTGAAGGAATTTTTCAAATCGGGCCAGTAGTTCCTGAGAGTAGCGCGTTCAACCAAACAAACAAATTCTTCAGCTTTATATCTATACTAATATAATAAAGCGGAAGAGTTTGTTTGTTTGTTTGTTTGTTTGTTTATTTGTTTGTTTGTTTGTTTGTTTGAACGCGCTAATCTCAGGAAATACCGGTCGGATCTGAAAAATTCTTTTTGTATACGATAGCCCAGTTTTTCCGGAAGGCTATAGGCTATATAACATCACGCTTCGACCCTTTGGGGCCAGGCAAAAGGCTAAAAAGGCTAAAAGATAATGTCGGCTAATCTCAGGAACTAGCAGTCGGATTAGAAAAATTGTTATTGCCTATGATAGCCCAAGTATTCCGAAAGGCTATAGGCTATATAAAATTACGCCACAACTTTTAGGGGCCAGACAAAAATAATAAAATGGTCAAACGAGAAGGGGGAGGGTTGGGTCAAAGGCAAAAAAAGGCTAAACGAATAGAATACAATCTATATGGGTATCGTTTTCAAGATTTTCGGGACGCTGATTAATAATATGAAATTTATTTAGTGATCCAAGATGGCGGACGGGAAATCAAAGATGGCGGATGAGAAAATTTAAAAAATCAATATGGGTATCGCCTTTGATATTTTAGGGGGTGGGGAATCGAAATACAACATCTATTTCGTGATCAAAGATGGCGGATGGGAAATCAAAGATGGCGGATGGGAAATCAAAGATGGCGGATGGAAAAATATTATAAAATCAATATTGGTATCGTCTGCGATGTTAAAAGGGATGGGGAATCCAAATAAAACATCTATTTCGTGATTCAAGATGGTGGATGGGAAATCAAAGATGGCGGATGGGAACATTTTTAAAAATCAATATGGGTATCGTCTCTGATGATTTAAGGGATGGAGAATGCAAATACAATAACTATTTCGTGATCAAAGATGGCGGATAGGAAATCAAAGATGGCGGACGGGATCTTTTTAAAAGTCGATATGGGGAGCGTCTTCGATATTTAATGGAATGGGGAATTCAAAAACACCATCTATTTCGTGATCAAAGATGGCGGATGGGATTTTTTTTAAATCGCTATGGGGATCGTCTCCGATGTTAAAAGGGATGGGTAATCCAAATACAACATCTGATTCGTGATTCAAGAGGGTGGATGGGAAATCAAAGATGGCGGATGGGAAAAATTTAAAAAATCAGTATGTGTATCGTCTCTGATGATTTAAGGGATGGTGAATCCAAATACAACATCTATTTCGTGATCAAAGATGGCGGATCGGAAATCAAAGATGGCGGATGGGATTTTTTTAAAGTCGATATAGGTATCGTCTCCGATATTTTAAGGAATGGGGAATTCAAAAACACCATCTATTTCGTGATCAAAGATGGCGGATGGGGTTTTTTTTTTAATCAATATGGGTATCGTCTCCGATGTTTAAAGGGATGGGGAATCCAAATACAACATCTATTTCGTGATTCAAGATGGTGGATGGGAAATCAAAGATGGCGGATGGGAAAAATTAAAAAAATCTATATGGGTATCGTCTCTCACGATTTAAGGGATGGTGAATCCAAATACAACATCTATTTCGTGATCAATGATGGCGGATCGGAAATCTAAGATGGTGGACGGAACTTTTTTTGTTAAGTCTATATGGGTATCGTCTCCGATATTTTAAGGAATGGGGAATTCAATATTATATAAAAATGTATGTTTTTTTGTTCATCATTTATAGACTCTGAAATGATAAGAGATTAAGCGCTATGTCAATGGTAACTTTGGAAATGGGGCTTGGAAAAAAGGGAATTAAATAAAAACTCTTAAAAAGGCGATACGGAGTTCGCTGGGTCAGCTAGTATTAGTATAAGATGCTGCGGTCCGTGCTTAAGGTCTGTATTTGTCCTTTAGTTAATCTGCATAATATGTATAAATAGAAAAACTATATACTTAAAAGCTGTGGCTTGGTTAGGTATAAGTACATTTCGACCAACCTATGCCTTTAAAGTTTAAAGCGACAACCAATGCCTTTAAAGCTGTAACACAGCATTTTGAATACCTGAACATTTAAAACTGCGCACAATTAGCACCATAAAGGATTTTAACACAAAACACAAAGTGCTAATTAAAGTTACATAAGCAATGAGCAACCAAAGCTTATAAAACGCGCGTATATTTTTATCACACGCTGCGGCAAAGTGATTAAATGCGCATGAATTTATATATTTAGAAGATAGAACGCTCCGTAGAATGCTCGCTAACACATTTTCTTTTGATTGTGTGTTATGTAACACTAGACGAGCCCGCGGTTACACCCGCGTTATTTAAGGCTACTGCTCCGATCACGTGGCTCATAGCGTGATGTTATATAGCCTATAGCCTTCCTTAATAAATGGGCTATCTAACACGGAAAGATTATTTATAAATCGGATCAGTAAGTAGTGCCTGAGATTAACGCGTTCAATCAAACAAACAAACTCTTCAGCTTTATACATTAGTATTAGATTCGGAAGAATGCTCATTACAGGTTAATTCTCACGTATCAGCGCAATAAGAGGACTTATTTTTGATCCGTACCCAACCTTATTGAGTTGACTTTCAACAGCACACCTCCTCATTAATAATTGATTTCTTTCATCCTGATTCTGTTTTCGTTTTTATGATTTAAAAGCCCGCCCCCCCCCCCCTATTTTTATTGAAGAAATATGTATTGTATGGGTGTCATAATAATGAGACGCAAGGAAAAATTGGGTTTCTTTACTTACCTATATTATTCATGTGACGGATGTTATTTTTATATAAGCATCATACAATATTATTAAGCAGGTCTTACTCGCGATCCCTCCCGTGGGATCTCCACCTTGTCGTGGTGGGGGGACTCAGTAACCGTGGGTTGGACACCCACGGTGAAGCTGAGCGGGATCCCGGGAGTGGACGCTCCACGTTGGCTTGGGTGAAGCCTGCGTAGGATGCGTCCAAAGGTGCGGGTGCGGGGGACAGTTCTGTCTGTCCCTCGCAGTCGGGTGCGGTCGCGGGAGGAGAGGCGTGTCGGTGTTGCGTTGCCGCGCGCCCTATCTCCCGCGACCAAATGGGGGCGCACCATTCGATGCGTCGCGACGCATGAGGAAGAGGAGATGCGGTGTTGCGTTGCCGTCCTCCCTATCCTCTGCGGCCGCTGAGTGTTTTGGCGGCGGAGCCCAACACCTTAATCCGCCGCCAAGGGGGTTTTGTGCGGGGCCCGCCTGACCATCTGGCGGGCCAATACCCGTCGGGGGGTAGCGATGAATGCTTATGCGAATCCCTACCCTCCGACACACGGGTACGTGAGGAACACGGGTTGGTTTTTAATCAGTAAGAGTCTGACAGTCCCCTACGTCCTTCCCCCGTGGCGGAGGGACTCCATGAGGATTTTCCAACCCGACACCAAAAAAAAAAAGGGTCTTACTCGCGATAATTGACTTATTTTTAGATATAAATACCTCTGTTATTCTCCTACGTTTTTTAAAAATCGATTACTGTTATGTAAACATTTTTGCGTTAACTTTGTTGTATATGGTGACTATAAGAATGGCTTCATCTCAAGTGGTCTGAGACAGCGAGCAGCATAAGATCCACCGTTTTTTTTAAATTAAATTGTAACCAAAGCGATAAAAAGATCATCTTTTAATAGAGAGATTTTATGACATCTGCAAAACTTACTTTAAGTTTTTATTGTGGTAGTTTTTATCGCAATAAGACTGGTCTCATATAGCCGAAACCATTGACACGAAGAAGAATATCGTGGTAGGTAACATAATAGCTCCAAAAATATATTTAGAGCCATTATGTTAAAGCAACAATTATTTATCTATTCCCAGCTGACACCTGTAACCGAGATTGATCAAAATAAACTGTACACGTGTCGTGAAACTTTGTGTGAAATCTTTTTTCGCCCTCTAAGTGCCTTTTTTTTATTTAATTATTTTATAGCCTTTTATATATATTTACGCCTGTATCCCCGAAAGGGTATAAGGCAGAGGTGTAATATTACACCCACATTTCGCCATGATTTTTTAGGTCCCACGTGATAGGGGGCGAGCCTATTGCCGTACCGGGCACATTATCAGACTCCGTGCTGATACTAAAAATTCCTTACGGAAAAACCCAACAACTCTTTGCCCGACCCGGGAATCGAACCCGAGACCTCCCAATCCCACGCGCACATCTATGCCGCGAGACCAACGAGGCAGTTTGCAAGTCAAAGTACCTACTGGTCCAAATATCTCCTCACTAAATTATCGACGCTATACATCACACGTCTTAAATAAATTGAGCGACTTCAAATCTTATTAAGTGAAAATGTATGAAAAATACACCTGTCCCAAATAATTAATAAGAGTTGTACGCATAATTTAAAGGACGCCAGATTTATCAGAGAAATGTATTACTGTGTACAAAATGTCGCCGCGCGTTCGTATCATGTGCTTTTATAATTAACTAGAGGATGCCAGCAACTACGCCTGCATTTTTTTAAATTTACCCGTTTTGGCCGATCCCGTGGGAATTTCGGGAAATCCCTTCTTAGTGCACCCCTACGGTCCCCAAGGAACATACATGCCAAATTTCAGGTTCCTGCGCCTAATAGTTTCGGCTGTAGCGTGTCTGTCAGTCAGTCAGTAACGCAAGGATTTTATATATTAAGATTAATTATAAATAATGAGTTTATTAATTCATCGTAAGCTCTTTGATAGAAGCAGACACAAAGGGAAACAGCGATAAGTGTTAATTACAAATGTAATAAAGTAAATCATGTTATTATAGTAAAATACTACAAAGAACCATAAGGTTACGAAGTAATTATTTGGTAACTAGAGGATGCCCGCGGTTACACCCGCGTTATTTAAGGCTACTGCTGCGTTCCCGTCGCCCATAGCGTGATGTTATATAACCTATAGTCTTCCTCGATAAATGGGCTTTCTAATACTGAAGGAATTTTTCATATCGGACCAGTAGTTTCTGAGACTAGCGCGTTCAACCAAACAAACTCTTCAGCTTTATATATCAGTATAAGATGCTGCGGTCTGTGCTTAAAGTCTGTATTTGTCCTTCAGTTAATCTGCATAATATGTATAAATAGAAAAACTATATACTTAAAAGCTGTGGCTTGGTTAGGTATAAGTACATTTCGACCAACCTATGCCTATAAAGTTTAACGCGACAACCAAAGCATTTAAAGCTGTAACACAGCATTTTGAAAACCTGAACATTTAAAACGCCGCACAATTAGCAGCATAAAGGATTTTAACACAAAACACAAAGTGTTAATTAAAGTTACATAAGAAATGAGTAACCAAAGCTAATTAAACACCCGTATATTTTTCTCACACGCTGCGGCAAAGTGAATAAATGTGTATGAATTTATGCGCGCAATCAATTCTCGGTCTAAATCTGTCTTGACTACCATTGAGCTACTTGCTAAAAACGAAACAAATAAGATCTGTAAAATTCGGTTAGTAAAAATTTCTACGTGAATAGGTAGCCCGTCGAGATGTGCCAACTAGGAAACGAATAATATTACCATCGAATAGGTACGAAATTAAACTTTCCAATACATCTCCTTTACTCTTATATCCCGACAATGGGTTACAGATACAGATACACAAGGACAGTGCGAAAACTTCGCAAAGTTTACTATTCTGTAGAAAGACAAACAAGTGATGGCACGTGATTTCTTTATTACTTTCAAATAATCTAGGAAGAGAAAACATAAGTTCAACTTGCCAGCGTACCTTTTTGACGCGTTTTGATCACGATTGTTTGACAGTTTTCCAAGGAGTGCCCTATCCCTAATAAGAGTAATAAGTATGGGTATTTAAGCCGTAGTTAATAAAACTAGTGTTAAACTTTACGTTCTGTCAAAATATGACAACAGACAATTTGCTATAAAATTCGCTCGAACTAAACATAAACACCTGCAGACAGTTTTTACAATGATCATCATCCTAGCGCTACCCCGGTTGCGATGCAAAACCTACGCCTTGGAGCCCTGGTCCGCTTTACACAGGGTCCGCTGGAGAATTTCTACCCTCCATCATGCTCCTAGCGTTATCCCAGTTTCAACCTGGGGTACGCTTATGGAGGAGGAATATTACCTTTTCCACAGAGCGACTGCCTGCCTGACCTCTGCAACCCGAAGGGATAGCGATATCCCATGGTTTAGACTAGTGTCAGTTTTTATTGAGAGGCACTGACGCCCGCCCTATAACGACTGTCAAAGATCATCTTGACAACCGGGACCGACAGCTTAACGTGCTCTCCGAGGCACGGGGCAAACGATAATTAACAATTAAATACGCACATAAATCCGAAAAGTCAGTGGTGCGCCCCGTGGATTCGAACCCGATACCCTCTGCATGCCAGTCTGGTATCTCCACTAGGCTATCGCTGCCTTTCTTAGAGAGTTTCAACACTTTGCTTAGTTTAATCTTGTCCAATGATACTTACACAAAACTGTACGCTTACCTATTTAAAAACAAGTTTAATTTGACTTGAACTGTATGTAAGTAGATTTATTTAACTGACAAGATATCATCATGCTCTCGTGTCTGGTAGAGGTGTAATTACATAATATAAGTGTATTCATCGCCAGAACCATACAATAATCGTCTAAACAACTCTACATACGTACCAAACAGCTTTAACATTTGTAAAGCTGCATACAGACGTGCGGTAAGCTTAAATTGAGCTATTGGAGCTTGCTCGCTGACATGCCCAAATTCAGCTCGCTAGGCTAGGCAGAGAATATTTTGTGCTGTAATTTATTTTATACACACCAGTGCCGATTTATTTATTGTGTCAGACTTGTATATCTGAAGAAATTGTGTCCAAAAATATATATTATTCTTTTACACGGTCTTCAACATTACAAGTATCGTCAGATCGAAAATAATTAAGTTTTCCTGTTCGACAAGTTTCAGTGACAAATCTATCAATAAATTCAACCTATGTGTATTACGTGATTCGATAAACTGGGATAGAGGAGAGTGGATGTAGAAAACATTGCACCAATTAACTTCAAAATGTGTACCACGTACGTATACAAAGGAACGTAGTACATGTCACTAAAGACAATTTAAAACTAATGAAAACTACCACGCACCCGCAAGCTTAAATTCCTATAACTAATTTAGACACAAAACTAAGGCCAACCATGTGGTTGACCACTGTTCAGACACAATGCTATGTGAGCGAGTGGCTAATAGTAGGAAAAGTGATGTTCTCTCGATCGATATTACAGTGCACAAGCGTGTCCGCAAAGACAAATGCACACTTCATTCCCTCACTCTCATAGTCCGATGAGACGGCATATCTGACACGACAGAAGTGAGATGGGGCGTGGGACTAGCAGCTTAACGCGCGTTTTGAGGCTCGTTACTGGCTAGCACCAGAAGATTAGGTAATGTGCGTTTTGAGGCTTGTTTCTGTAACACCTCGGCGCCATTCCAGACTTCCACCATGTACTTATTGGATTTGCACGACCCGGGAATCGAACCCGAAACCTCATGATCGCAAGCACTAACACTACCATTTCGATCTCGGTACAGCCAAAGTTCAAACTAAGACAAACTTTTGGAAGAGCTTTTAGTAAGCTCAGTCAAACATGTCTGTATAAGCCTTTACGTCATGGTATATTCATTCACATAGCAACATGTATTCACGAAATTATTCCATACATGTCACGTTCGGGCACAATTGATCTATAAAATACGTCCAACTAGCATTTAAATGATTATTATTAGTTAAATGAATGCTTTATTCGACTACTAAATTATTTCGTTGTCCGATACACGTGTATTGCCAAATAATTTTGTCAAAGGTTAATAAGCACAATATTCTGGGTGATAAATACAATTTTGAAATGTCAGTTAAAGCTCTCATCGTTGTCTGGATAATGCGCGGCATGAATTGGTCTTTTAATGTTTGGTTCGTATAAAATTGCTAGACGATCGAACACCTTCATGACAGCCGGGACCAATTCTTAACGTGTTCTTCGAGGCACGGGACGAAGAATAATTTCAAGTCAATGGTACGCTCTAAGGGCCTGGGTCACGAGATCGCACAGTGTTTTATGAAGACCATTTTTCGGACACCGTCTTTTTATTATAGAAGCTAATAGATATATTCAATAAAAAGAAATATTTCGTATCCCCATTAAGCTAGCATCTCTAGCTTTTAGAAAAACTTTTTTGAAAATCTTCATATTTTATAGCGGATATTTAGAAAAAAATATATTCCTCTTAAACTAAGCATGATACGCAATAATAATGTTACAAGCACCGATAGCGTCTCTTTCACTGCACATTTTACAGTTAAAATGAACCTCATAACTTGACTAGATTCAAATTTAAGCGAGATTTTGGATTTTTAGATTTTCTTACTTTTCTCGAAGATTCTACCAAATGTGGAAAAGTTATATATACAGAAATGATGCTCTTTACTTTCCTCATATACTCAATAAATTTCAGACCCCAAATCCATGGAATCTAGAAGTTATTCCAAATTAACTGTTTTTGCTAGTTTTTTTTTTTAAATATGAAGATTTTCAAAAAAGTTTTTCTAAAAAACTAGAGATGCTAGCTTAATGGGGATACGAAATATTTATTTTTATTGAATATATCTCTTAGCTTCTTTAATAAAAAGACGCTGTCCGAAAAATGGTCTTCATAAAACACTGTGGATCGGTCTAAGCGGCGAGCGGCGCGGCAGCGGCGAGCGTTTTCTATGTACATGGCGCAATTATTGTGACGCGGCGCGCGGCCGCCTAGGGCCTGTTCACGATATCGGTCTAAGCGGCGCGCGTCGCGGCGGGCGGCGCGGCAGAGCGTCGTGCACGCCACGACCCTACAGCAGCGGTAAACGCAGCGGCAAATGTGGACGTATTTGGGCCGACGGAGTTGCCCATAAATATGGCGATAACCAAAATATCTTTGTGTAACTATACGGTATACCTACAAAATTGTCGACATTGGATCTTCATTTCTTACAAGTATTTTATATCAAAGGAATAATGCATATTCGCAATTAATGAGGCGTTGAATAGGTACCTACACAACGTAGATTACGTTAAGTAGGTAGGTAAATCACCTTTTAACTTTCATAGTAGCTGTGTCTGTACCTAAATAGGTACATAATTTACACAATGTTTTAATGTTTGCGATTTACATTAAAACCTATCATTACATTCTGTAAAACATTGTTTCATTACATCTCGCACCGTTTTATTAACATTTTTGTATTTATACAGCGGATGTGTTGCTATCCATACACGCGACCGTTTTAAAATTTCGACCTTAAATGTCTCCGTATTCATTACCGCCACAAAATATTTAACAAATAGTTAAACCGCCTAGTTCGTCCCTCGCGTAACGCTGTCTGTGCCGCTCGGAGTCGTGGCGTCGGACTCGGTCGCAGTACATTTGTTCCCGCCGCTCGCCGCACCGCCCGCCGCGCCGCTCGCCGCGCAGCCATTCGCGCCAAAAAAAACGCGCGCATTATCGCTGTGCGCGGCGGCTCGTGGCGTGCTTCGAACGTTTTCATACATTTGATCTTACCGCACGCCGCCCCGCGCTAAGCCGCCGCTCAGAGCGGCAAGGTCGTGACAGGGCCGTCAGAGTAAACGCGCCATGTACATCGCCCCTGCCTGCCGCGTCGCTCGCCGCTTAGACCGATCTCGTGACCAGGCCCAACGCCTCTAACGTAATGTGGTAGGTATTGTCTGTTAGTTAGTTTTATACATTATTGGTCTCGTAGAGATCAATAATCAACTGCTGCTCGCATTTGACGCGTATTAAAATAATACCTTAGGTTGAAGTTTATTCTGTAAAAAATGTCTTTAAAATCGGCTTAGCGTTTTTGGTGTAAAAACAGAGAGACAAATAAACAACAGACGAAAATATCAATTTTGAAAATTATGTTTATGGCTAGTGAACCCAATAATCACACAGACAGATAGGTATAAATATGGAATTGTTATAATGATCTCCGAGGACCAGTATCGTCTGTTGTGTAGGATTGAGTTTAATGTACCACCTACGTTCTGTTGGCCAAAACCTAGGCAGACTTTGTACAAATATCAACAGCTCTGTATAACTTGTTCGTATTTCGTTGATAAACATACATACGGAATTTCATCACGGGTAAGCGGTTTTTATGATTATGTCTAAAACATAGAAACCGCACTGGTCCAAACGCAAAAACTTAATTTCTTCTTTCTTTAAAAAATACAACTCCCGCATTAGGACTAAATCCTGTGTCACGGGGGACTTTACAAACATACAACTAACGGACACAATTAACACCCAGACTCGAAACAACAATTTATGAATCACACAAAGTGTTGTCTCGTGTGGGGATCGAACCCACAACACTTCGGCGCAGTGACAAGCAGTGAGGCGGCCGCTTAACACTACAGTACACGCGCCACCTTTTTTTACTTGAGTACACGCGTGGACTACTATATAAGGCCATTTCAAAATGTCAATATATTGTATATTCCTAATTATCTGATTAAAACAACAAATGGAATGGAAAAGTTATTTATTTTACTTAGTTTTATAATTTAAATTTCAGATAAAAATTATAAGAACACTGAAAAATCAACAATTTTGTGAAAATATAAGAAAAAATAACAAAAATGGCAATTCTGAGATCAACGTGTATTTTTTCTTACTTAAAAATAAATTAAGTTACAAATTTCTTGGTTTTCATACAACTCAGGACACACTTCTGCTTGGTGATCGGGATAAATCCAATTATTGCAAGTCTTGCACCACTTTTTTGTCGACCGATTTCGGGCTCTCAAGCAGAGTGCACATCGACCAACTCGTCCCATCTTTGGTGTTAAATCGTGTTGAGCCTCTTGGGGTTCTTGAACAATGCTACCTCAAAGTGCTCCTATCCTGAATTTAAGTTGTTGGGGAAGTGTTTCAATGGATGCCTGGCGAATCAAAAGCGGTTTTATCAAACAGAACGACAATTCGTGTAAAAACTTACGCCTGACAATTTTTTCGTCGGGGGCGTTCGTTATGATCATTACTAGAGCCATGATTCCGACAATGTTCATTAAATCAAAGAATATTGTTAGCTGCCATCGTCGGCTGTTACGGAGAACACTATACTGCTTGCAAATTTGATCTAGAACGTCAACACCACATTTAGTACGATTGTAAAAAGTACAAACTCCGGCTTCTGTTCTTCGTTTGTATCAGCATCGATAGTTGCATCGTAATGCATTGTAGACAGTAAAGTGACGGCCTTGTTTTTCTTTGAAACGTAAGACACAAGGGTAGCGTCTTTTTGAAAACCAAAAAGAGAACTTTTGTTTGTCCTTCATTTTGAAGCTTTGAACTTCCGTGACGTAGGTAAACCTGTAATAAGAGCTAAAATAAGAAAAACATATATAAATAATACATAACTTAATTATTAATTATTTGATTTACTTACATATAAATTTATTATTATTCACAAGAGAACAACTTGAAAGCGTTATTAAACTATAATGCATCAAAACTTACATACCTGAATTTGGTACATCAATACACGCGTGGACTACTTTAGTCGGCCCGAGCTTTTGGTGCCAAACTGCTAACGCATTGGCAAGTGCTGGTGTTGTGCGGGGTACGGAGGTTGTGACAAATATACCGGACGAGGATTACCTGGAATCACAAAGTTCTAGCGCGCGTAGCTAAAAAGTTATTGTATTGAATTACCCTGGTCTACTATAGTAGGCCGCGCGTGTACTGTAGTGTTAAACCACTACGCCAACCGTGCAATCATTACACCAATTACACCAGTTATGTTTCAATGTTTACACTCTTTTTATTGAGCATATTGGCCGCAATAAAGAACATTGCCAAGCTTCGAGGCGTTCATAAAATTTCTCAACAAATTTTCAATATTAAGTATTACCTAACCGAATACATTCTACGGATCAGAAGAAAACATTAAAGGAATTTACTAGAATGAAAGACATTTTGACAATGACGCTTTCTTCTGCTCCCTCAATTAAAATAACTAGAAAAATAAATAAACTTTAACTATGTTTCGACAGCTACAAGCGTTTTTTATATGCTGATTTGATTAAAGTTCGATAACAATATTTGAGCCCAAATGTCTTTATTTAAAACTCAACGAGCGTCGCAATGAAAAACGAAATAAGATAAAAGATGAAGAAGATGTTCGTGACCAGCATAAGATTCCCCTATTTTCATTATTTAATGGCACTCTGAATCTTTAAGCAGTTTGTTTATTATAAAAACGATATTCCGGACGCACAGATAAATGTTTATCTCACGTATTGTCTGGCACAAGATCAGGCAGATTAATACATGGCCGTCGCCTTGTTTTTAAAATCTGTGGCGGTTCGTTGAACTTTTGACGTCTCCCGAAATTTACATCTTTGCACCGCATTTATTCGCTCGTAAAAATAATTTAAAACGTTTTATGCGAACGTCTATTTTACAGGGAAATTGAACGCAAAATTAAGTCAATAAGTGGATTACATTCCATTTTCCAGCGACCGTAAAGACTAGTGACCCATAAATGCAAAATTACTGAATGAAATCGGGTGAAATATATGAATAGTTGAAGCATATTTTTTATAGCAGCTATCTATAAAAAAAAATTGTCAATAACTGCTACGCAGATACTATTTTATCTATTCTTTTTAGTCACAAAATGTGATGCTCTTTTATGGTGGCGGACTATGTTCGTAATTTCCTTGGTCTTAGGTTATCATGGATATTATGTGTCATTCGCAATTTGAACTCAGGTGATTGAAACAATGTTTAAATTATCAAGAGCAAATAAAATTCAGTCTAAATACATACGTCATATGAATCAATGAGCCTGTCTGTATATACATTCCCGGCGTATTGTTTAGTCTTGCTTGTCCGTTATTAGGACTTTGAACTGGCTCTCATAATGGTCACCTATTTGTTTGGTCAGCATTTCACCGTGTGATCGTTGCTTGACCTCGTAATTTGATATGTCTGCCTATGACTGCATTAAAGAGGTTTTAGTTGCGGTTTCATCTGCGTGGGATAGACCATACTTTGATACTACATTTTGCCGTTTTGGCTTTTGAGTTTTGTAAGCATAGAACCAAGTGGCGTTTTGTTATTTCTGTCTACTCGGACGGGCAAAGGCGCGAGAATATGTATGTATTTATAAACTTAAAAAAACTCCTACATAGTGGGTGCCCAGGTCACTCAATAACAAAAGTTTATTTTATCAACAATAAAAGAATGCTCTATATTGAAATAGAGCAGATATTGCTTTATCCGTTCGAGCAGATTTTATGGAAGTCTATAGGATATTGTGATGCGAAGCACGAAATCAATACACGCAAAAAAGTTAGCATAAATTGACGAAATGTTTTATTTCCAAACAGTCTCTTGTTTATTTTAGCCTGAAGTATTTCATATTCAATTTTCCTGGTGTATATTTTACATAACGCTGGTAGATAAATGTTAGGGTTTGTACCTATAATTGTATGTTTTTATAAGTAAAACATTTACATTACAGAATTTATGCTCACATTTGTATCGTTAATAAATAACATTAGTATAAAATAAATGTGGGTGTAATATAACCTCCGCCTACCCCTTCGGGGATACAGGCGTGAGACTATAAAAAAAAATATCAGTTCTCTATCATGAATGATATTACTACGCTCCATGGGATTTAAACAATGTCACGACGAAGAAAAACTTTAAATAAATCCACTTTTTTTTGTGTGCTTGTTCGGCCAACTCTGGTGTCGGCGTTTATAGGCCGTCCGAAGGCGTCCAACATGGCCTAACGATACTTGTCTAGAGGCAAGCAGCGAGACCGAGGGCTTTACGAGCCATCTGAAGCACTGTAGCGGTGTGATGTAAATGCCACAGCAAGTGGTCATCCATCGAAGTGGTGACCTGTGTCAACGTTGTTGTTTATATGAGTTATTATCTAAACAGCCAAGTCACGATTCGAACGCTACGTATATTTAATAAGCAACTTTTCAGGTATTACAATCCCAAAAATTCATCGGTCGCATGTTCCTATAAGCAGTTTATATTTAATCGGATTATAATCCCGTAACTTGGCAGTACACCATTTTAAGGTAACAAATGGTAATTTGGCGGCAAATGAGCAATCATTCGGTGCCAAAGTGCTTTTGGTGCCTCATGTACCTACCTACGGACGGATTGTGACAAAGGATTGAAAACAATTAGGCCTCTCCTTTGAAAGGAGGAATTGGCCTACTATACCACGCTGGCCAAACGGGTTGGTATAGGGTTTGTATCAAGTTTTCCTTCTCTTACAGTGCTGTTCTCTGCATAATATGCTCCCTCTGTCGGCTCTTATGACACCCATGGGATGATATGGGGTGGTGACAATCCGTATTCTTAATCTGTCACCACACGGACAATTAAATTTGTTTTTGTTAAATTAGATTAAACGGGTGGACTAGCGGTCGCTTGTATGTTCAATCGAAGGGTCGCTTCGTTTAACTGACGTGGGTTCAATTCCAACACGAGGCGACACTTCGTATGTTTCACGCATTGTTCTTCAGAGTCTAGGTGTCCCTTGAAATGTTTGTAAAGTTTGTGACATAGGATTTATTCCAAACGCAGGTGTAATATTAAAAGCTAATACCTTCCTTTTGCTTAGTCTGTAGCTCAACCACATCCGTTCACTTATGTGTAAGAACTTGACTGGACGGTTGGCGTAGTGGTTTAAGCGGCCACCTCGCCGTTTGACACTGCGCCAAGTATTGTGGGTTCGATCCCCACACGAGGCAAAACTTTGTGTAATTCACAAATTGCTGTTTCGAGTCTGGGTGTTCATTGTGTCCGTTAGTTGTGTTTGTAAAGTCCCCCGCGACACAAGATTTGGTCCTAATGCGGGAGTTGTAAAAAGAAAGAACTGTTGTAGCATTGAGATCGTTTACTACCTTGACAGCTTGCCACGTCTGCCTCCAATGGCGATAAAAAGATGTTCCCATATTATGACAATTCGCCAAATGTTCAGGTTTTTTCATACACAATAAAACTTGTAGGTATTTCGTACGATCATTCACTTTTACGACTACTGCCGCGTCCCTGTTCAATTTACTGAACGAGTATTTTTGCTAGTCAAACCATAGTTCTGCCTCCGTGGTCCAGTGGATAGCGTATGTGACTGCTGATCGGAGGCCCCGGGTTCGATTCCAGGGTCTGGCAACAGTGTTACTGGGTTTTCCGAATTCTCAGTAGCAGCACGGAGTCTGGTGATGTGCCCGGTAACGGCAAAAGGCTCGCCCCCTATTACCGCCGTGGGACCTAGGTGGCGAAATGTAGGTGTAACATTACACTTCTGCTTACCCCTTCGGGGATACAGGCGTGAGTCTATAAAATGAAGTACAAACCATAGAAACATACTTGTATAATACTCCATATCATCGTCAGATCTATACCACTTCTGGATACAACCCTGCTCTCACTATGTGAAGAGTTAGAGCATAGGCCACCACACTGGTTAAATACGCAGTGAGGGACTCACATGCAGGTTTCTCCACGTTGTATTCCGTCATCGATAGTTATCGATATAATGCGTACACTCTTAACTTCGAAAAGTCTGTTTCGTTCGTCTGTTGGTAATTACGTGGTAATTATAGTATTTTATGGCCCTGGTGTGCTTTATTCGATAGAAGTAAACGATATATATTCAGGAAAGAAAAGTGTCCTGAAGATCGCCTCACCAAAAATACACACTGGTGTGCCAGCGTAACATGCAAAGAATATTAGTCTTACGTTATCAGTACAGTGACACTTAGGAACATAAAAGATATGCTTCGCCTTACAATTGACCCAGAGACCTAACACCAGGTTAGACGACTAATAAGAAAATCGCCAAATAATCTGGTGCGAATTATTTCGCGCGGAAAGTGGGAAGGGAAAAGACCACGAGGCGAAGACCTAACCGAATGGCGGGTCACATTTATGTCGTTCTACGAGTCCGCAAAACATGCGAAATACCGGAGCGCCTGGAGGCGACTAATCTTATACTTAATATATAAAGCTGAAGAGATTGTTTGTTTGTTTGGTTGAACGCGCTAATCTCAGGAACTACTAGTCCGATTTGAAAAATTCTTTCAGTGTTAGATAGCCCATTTATTGAGAAAGGCTATAGGCTGTATAATATCACGCTATGACCCTCGGGAGCGGATCAGTAGCCTCAAATAACGCGGGTGTAACCGCGGGCTCATCTAGTACACAATAAAACACAGACGACACCAGATACGAACATGATCATGATTAGTAAGGGAACGATTGCAAAGAGACATGTGACTATTGAACTTCCTGGCGAGGTAAATTCATTAAAAAAAACACGAAAGCTTCTCCTTGTTCTACCCCTCACAATGTTTTTGCCAACCGCACATACCAGTACAAATAAGCAAATGGCGCTGTTATACCTCAGAAGCCGTGAAACTCCTAATTTTTCGTCGCGCATCTAGCCATAACGGTACACAATACAAACTAGCAAAAATTAGAGCTTAAAGTCAAAAGTCTGAACAAAAGACTTTTGAAAGAATTTTTCATGTACGTAAAATAGAATCACGGTAAAAAAATCACAAAATCGAGGCAGAAAATAATCTTTCCTCTCACTGTTTGCAATATTTTGATCGTAAGCTGTCGTATTTTTTTTGATAATATTGTAGGAAATCTAATGAACTAAAGAATTACCCTTTTTATTTTCATATTATACCTGTATATTTTGTAAAATTAAATAAAATCTGCCAAACGTCTATGATTTTGACGCTCGGTAGATCCCATCAATATCAAACGCTTCAGCAATTTAAACCTTATTGGCATAAGCGGTGTACTGAGTGTCAGTTGCTAGTTTACGCCCCGCCCAGACCTCATCATTCGGCTATGAGCCCTGTGAGAGATAGGTCATGTCGCTTGCGTCTCCGCTGCACGAAATTTTACGTAAACCTGTTTGTTATTATAATACGCCGATTTGAGTTCGTAATTTCATGTTTTATGTTATAGACTGAATACTTTGAATCAAATAGGCTTTTCATGTAACTATGGGCACATATAATTAGGACCTAAGTTTATACTCTTGTTGCGTTTAATGTGTTATTGTTTCTGTGCTTATAAATATATAATTAGAAGAATAAAATATGGACAATTAGAGAAATGAAGTTCTACGAAGGATTTGTACAAGAAAGTGTCGTAATAAAATAGAAATTCATCCATGGCCAAGTGATTATGAAATATGTAACATTTTTACACAAATTATTTTCATAAGAGTCTTTTATGACTAACTATGTTACTTATATGCCTATTATCGATTATGCATAATATAATTATATAAATTATTCTCACAATACATAGCTGCCACAGTTTTCAATTTTTGAAAGAGTAATAACATAAAATCGAATCATTTTATGTAGGCACCTATATTTCAAATTCATTAGCTTGTCAGAGCGCCTGGAGCGCTAAGATGCCGCCACGGCGAATAACAATGATGACAGCGCTAATATGGCGCTCCGCAATCCGCACACAAGCGGTAACGAATGTTGTATTATTGTGTTTTGAACATAAACCTTTTTAGGTACATCGGGTAAAACTTTGATTAATCATAAACTATTAGGTGTGTCTCAGTACATCTAATATCTTTTTAATTTCTAAAATCAATCATTTATAAGTAAGTAGGTGACTTCTCTGTTTGCTATAACACAAGATATAGTATTTTTTTAATAATAAAGTACGTAACTAATTATCATTATTGTAATTACAGTGAAGTTAAAGATAACAGTTCTGCAACGTCTTACACACATTTGACTTCAGTCATTCCTAACACGATCTGTTCAAGAGCTAGCCAAGAAATGCCAAACAATTTTTTTAACAAATTTGACTCAAATTCCGTAGTGAAAAGCAAAAATTACAAGAGGGATAGCAGTGACTGGTTCGAATTGCGTAAGAATATGTTGGCAGATTGAAATTTTTGTATAGTGGTAAAAAGAAGAGATAACAGCAGTAAAGCCAACTTAGTAAAAAATATTTTGTACAAATAAAATATTTGCAATGTAAAATCAGTTGCGCATGGAATCTAAAATGAACAACTGGCTTTGCAACAACTGGCGAAGCAAGAAAATGTAACAATCGAGCCTTGTGGATTATTCGATTATTGGTGCCACGCCAGATGGATTAATAGGTCCAAACACGATTGTGGAAATTTAATGTTCTAAAGTTGCATATAAGAATGGCCTGGAGAATAGTATAAGAGCAAATAAAATACAAATATTGAAACATGATAAAAAAGTGAACTGACAAATAACAAATATTGTAATTGTTATTACCAAATTCAGGGGCAACGCCACGTTACACGCAAACAAAAGTGTTTATTTGCTGTGTGGAGTGGTGAAAGTATACCACTAAAAATAGAAATTATAGAAAGAGATGATGTTTTCTGGGAAAAGCTTGTGGCGTTTTATATGAATTGGCAGTTGCCTGAAGTTGTTGATTCTCGTCAAGCTCAAGGGATGGCATTGCGAGATCACGGAGAGGAAAATGTTTCATCAGTGCTTGAAATTTCTACAATACCAATCCGTGAAAGGAAAGTAAATGAAACTGTGCTTCGTGAGCAACAGCAAATAATAAGTCTTATCACCTCACACACTGCCTTTAACATTCGATGAGAATAAAGAAAACCTGCCGGGTTGTAGCAGACAGCTAACTTTTGATGAGCTGTAAACTCTGTATTTCGTTAATAAATTATAAATGAATATAAATAAATATCTTTTAATATTTACTTTCTTTGAAACAACACATATTTGAAGCGAAAGAAATTTTTTATATTTTTCCATACAAACATGTATGACGAGAGCTAACGAAAAAGCAGTAACTCAAATTCTAATTCTATAATTTTCTAAGCGACATAGCAGTATCTCATGAATAAGGTATATCCACATATATTTTTGATGTTTTATCTATTTTGAAAAATAATAATGGGTTGGGTTTCGAAACAAGTCGCCTGAATTTGAGGGTATTGGTAGTGTAGGGGGCTTAAGGGATTTCGTTTTAATCACCTAATAGTAATTTTGGCTGCCGGAGTTGCGTCTAAATATTTTTAAACCATTTCCAAAATTTCATTAATACTTCGGCAATTATGCAAAACGGAACGTAGTTTTAATACTTTAGTACAGTTTTACAAATGTCTATTTTATGTTTTATGTGAAAAACGTGAAACGAAACGCAAAACCGCCATCTTGGAATGATCATATTGACAGCTAATGTCAAATTTGTGCGTCATTGCTTTCGAGTGCCTAGGGTTTGGTGCGACTGTAATAAGTAACTAAATAGGTTATGTTAGGTTCTCTTTTGACCCTTAATCCGAAAATAGGAGCCCTTCGCAGGGCTCCGTCAACCTTAGTTTATTAAACTAGTGTGATGAATGTGGAAGTTGGCAGTGTCATGACACCGATGTTTGGGTGATTTTTTTTTTCAGAGGAAACCAAGTATTTCCGGCAAGTGAAAATGGTGAGGGGGGTTTCAAGACCTCCCCTCCTCTCTCTCCAATCACTCACAACCCCTAAAAACGGCGACGTATTTCGAAACCTTTACCATAATAATTATACCTATAATAACAATAAACATCCATAAATAAATAAAAGAAATCAACTTTTAGTAAACTTCAATTATCTCGTAACTCGCTTTAGTTGAGATAAGGCTTTTGCGCTTAGTAGAGCAGTATTGTGTTTTTTAGGGTACCGTAGCCAAAAATTGTAAAAACGGAACCCTTATAGATTCGCAATGTCTGTCTGTCTGTCCGCCCGTATGTCACAGCGAATTTATTGCAAAACAGATTTAAAAACTGGCAGGAATGGAATTAGATGTAGGTATTCTATGAACTGCTTCACTATTTTTATACAAAAACAAAACAAACATAATAATGGCCTCTCCATACATGGAACTGACTTAATTATTTTGAACATCTTACGGCACGTAGGTATTTACCTACTTTCGTCAACTATTAATACCTATAACGTCTAATGTAAACCAGTTTTGCTCATGGCTGCACTGAGAACAAAAATTACGCTATGCCTATATTGTACAAACAGATTGATGTATGTAATTAATATAAATTTTAATATCAATATCTCAATTCAATATGCTAAAACCAATCGATTCACGTTTAGGGCTAAGGTGCGCCAGTATTTTATCAAACTGTCTCTTGAAAGGCCATAATAAAACCATCTCTCACGTGTGTTACATTGTGTATTAAATATATGTAAGTTGTATGTATTTATTAGTATAATATGTATTATTTATATTATATAATCTTTATTATATATATACGTATATATGCATAGATATGTATGCTAATGGATTTTAACCAAATAATTAAATATTTCATATTTATAGTTTAAACACCTGCCACAATCATTTCTGCACCACCCGAAGGTTGACTGGCAGAAAATGCTATTTAGCATTAAGTCCGCCTTTTGCATTGTAATTGCAGGAAGTGTTAATAAATAAATAAATAAAACGTTTTGCTTGCGATTTTGAAATATTGGAATACGGATGTCGCCAGAATACGGCCGCACACGACGAGAATGAAGGGGGGCGCCCCGCAGTAGACGAAGCTAAGCTCCCTTCACCTCCCCTGCTTCACCCCCTCATTTACCAAAACAGTCGCTTAGCACAGCGCCTTAATATGTAGGTATATGACAGTATATTATTGCCACTCGTTGCGTAACACAAATTATAGCGATGATTGGCTCGCGCAGATTGAGACAACATCACAGCTTCATTAGTAGTATAGTATAGTATATCATCTTTATTGTACAAATGCCAAAGAAACTACAATATTGAATTCTAACAAAAAGAAAATAACGGAGAGTACAATAGGCGGCCTTATCACTATTAAGCAATCTCTTACAGGCAACCTTTGGATGGATAAGAACTATATACCTACATACATAAATAATTATAAAATACATAAATATTTATAATTGATACATAAATTAGTGATAAATATATGAGAGGAAAAATAGAAAAATAAGAATTACAAGAGTAGTAAGATTAAAGAGACAAGTAGTATTCTTTGAGTAACTTTTTAAACGATGTTGCTGATTGAGCTTGTTTCACTGACATCGGCAATGCATTCCACAAGCGAGCAGCTTGGACAGTAAAGGATTTATCGTAAAATCTACTGGAATGCATTGGTATAGCCAGTCTCAGATTCACCGATGACCTCACAGATCTAGAATGCGTGTCAGAAAGAAACTCGAAGCGTTTTTTTAAGTAATGGGGAGTAGAAGGATTAAAGAGAATGTCATAAAGTAAAGAAAGTATATGAGTATTCTGTCGAAGGCGAATTGGGAGCCACTTGAGCGAATTGCGGAAATTGGAAACATGATCATATTTGCGCAATCCAAATATGAATCTTATACATAAATTTTGAAGGCGCTCAAGCTTGTCAAGTTGCTCCTCCGTGAGATCTAGATAGCTGACATCAGCATAGTCAAGGATAGGTAGAAGAAGAGAATTAGCAAGCGCAATCTTAGTGGCAGTCGGCAGAAAGTTTCGCAGTCTTCGCAACGTCCCAGCCGCAGAAAACAATTTTCTACTGACCTCCCTAATTTGGGGGCCCCAGGATAATGTTTTATCAATGTAAACTCCTAAATTTTTTACGCAATCGCTTATGGGTAAAGGAATACCATTAAAATTAATTTGGGGCAAATAAGTCATTGTGTGTGACAATTGATTTATGTCACACGTGTAAATTATCTTTAATTGAGCTTACCAGAAAACAAGACAGTGTTACTATATCAATCTGTTTGGTACCTATAATAGCAATGCGCCTCTTATGATGGGTATACACTTTAGCTTTTTGTATAACTTAATGTAAGTTTGGTGTGGTGACGGATTAAGAATACGAAATGTCACCACCCCCTATCCCATGGGTGTCGTAAGAGCCGACAGAGGGAGCATATTATGCAGAGAAGAACTCTGTCAGAGAAGGAAAACTTGATAAAAAACCCTATACCAACCCGTTTGGCCAGCGAGGTATAGTAGGCCATTTCCTCCTTTCAAAGGAGAGGCCTAGTCCAACAGTGAACTCTTAAAGGCTGATGATAGATATAAGTTTTTATGACAGAAAGTGGCAGACTAGCTGACAGCCCACCTGATGGTAAGGTTATAGCTACATGTCGCAGACACAACCAAGCCGCTGCCTAAACTGCTCTAACGCCCAGTAATTGCACTAGCTAAATAACCATTTTAATCGGAACACAATTATAGTGCAATATGGGTATAAATATAATTGTTATTTAAAGAATTTAAGTACAGCAGCAATTCCCACCACAAGCATGTTTTACCCACATATTCTACACACAAACAAAAATATAAGTCAGTTTAACAAAGCAATATTAGTCCTACACGATACTTACTGAATAATTTAGCAACTACTATGCAATACAATAAAGGTGTCGAAAATGGACAAAAATTAAGGTTAAAGCCATTTAAGCGCTTAAAACGTTCCCGTGAATCGAATACGAAACTAAGAAAATACATTAGTATGATACAAGAGTCCACGATTATGGACTACGTGGTTTCTCACGAACTTTATCATCTTCCATAAAAGCGAAATAAGTTTGGAAATAACATTTAGTTATTCATTTAATAAATGTTCGCGTGTTTCAGTTCGGTGGTTGAATTACAATATCCAAGTATTACCAAGTGATTTTGACTAGTGGTGTAGCGGAAGAGCCCTCGTGGGAACGACATTCCCACTTTGCTTTCAAAAAGCTTATAAAATAACTATTGCACTGATAAGTAAATCGCTTTAAGTATTAAACAGATTTGTAAGCAATGTTAGTTACCTACTTATATCTCTGCAACATTACAGCACAGATAATTTAGTCAATGACTGGTGCAGTGCAGTTTATAAATTATTTTACTAAAAGCTTAATAATTGCTTTTCCGCCTAAGACTCGCTCTAAGTGCCGGGTGTTGTGGAATTGTTCCCCACGGGGAAATGTCTACTCTTTGTGTGATCTTTGAAATTCTTTCTTTATGTCGATAATACAACCTATGTTTATACACTAAAAAGCGGACCCCGGCTTGCAACTGGGATAACGTCAGGAGGCTCATGATCTTGACAACATATCCGCGTCTATATCTACTGATAATATACTATCACGGCAAAGCTATTGAAAAAGCCTACTCAGAAGCACAAAAACCAAAAAAATAATCGGGCGTCTTAAACTGGCCGATTTCGCTATATCGGACCGACCTTCTTCTCCTCGACGTATGAACTATTTATTAACCTCTAATGCGCAGCAATCGTGAATTACAAAAATATTTCTAATTCTCAATGTTCTATTATAAAGCGATATTGACCTTTCGTTACTGTCCACTTTTAAATCCGGTATCCGTTCCGCTGACATTTTACTAACGACTCGCGCTGGCAACTGGCCTATTAACATGATAAAAACATAATCTCTATACTCTACATACCTAAATAGCTAAACCGATAAAAGGAAACCGTAACAATGTGCGCTACAAAAGCCTAAGTTTAAAGCAAAATGATTGCCAATGGAGTCAGCAAAACGAAGAAATATCAAAGAAAGAACCCGTATTACGCAAGTCTATTGAAATCGGAACAGCAAGTGTACAGTTAGCAAAGAGAATAGTTTCATTTCTAAGGATTGGCTCACCTTTGTACTTCACCCACGCTCAGCTGTGTACCCTTAGAAGCCGGAATTAACAAACCAGGAAGAGACATCGCCAATATTTGTAATAATGTCACTCTTCCTTATTATTTCCAATATTATTTCGAACGGTTTATTTCACCAACATTTGTCATAGAAATTACTTTTCCAATGTTATGTCGTCAGATCTATAACATAACACAACAAAGGCAATTATTTTATGCTTAATATAAGTAAAATCTCCTCTGGACAACCTCTCCCCTCTTCGGTGATCCCACTTCTTAAAAAGGTGACCAGCCGGTTATTATGGTGCAAATTAGGACAGGCGTTTGTTCAGCAGTGGCGTGCAATAGGCGGCTTGATTGACTGATCCTCCTCATGACGTCATTATCAGCCTTTAACAGCTGGACTAGGCCTCTCCTTTGAAAGGAGGAATTGGTCTACTATACCACGCTGGCCAAACGGGTTGGTATACGGTTTGTACCAAGTTTACACCTCTTACAGTGCTGTTCTCTGCATAATGTGCTCCCTCTGTCGGCTCTTACGACACCCATGGGATGATATGGGTGGTGACATTTCGTATTCTTAATCGTCATCACACGGATACATGACGTAAACTGATGTAATTCCCTGAAAACTGTACTTACTTCAAATCGCTTGGTTTAGCTAGGATCTAAGGTATTATTTAACGACGTTGAATTTATAAATTTATAAATTACTATAGATTATTTACCAGCATTTGCCTCCCACTTCAACAGCGTCTGGTAAGTCTATATTTAGTACAAAGTAAATCTTGCATAACAATAAGAAGTTTATCTGAGCTATCAAGTACCTATCTAGAAACACTGACAGTACCTATCAACTGTCAATAATATCTTTGTAAGTTGTTCACAAGTTTCAATAATAACTTGTGTACATTTCAGCAACTATTCTACGAAGACTTGGCAGTCTCCACGGGCGGTTTGGATAGCTATTTCAGTAAATTACAAGGCTTTTCACAATAGTCGCCTAGAAAGATATGGGCATTTTGTCGAGAAAATTGCGACCCTGGGACTCCTTTTCACAGGGTTTTCAGCTAAGAAGAACATTAATTACCTATGGCTACTTATCTTGACAACACACCGATGACTTTTCGGAGTTATGTGCGTATTCAATTGTAAATTATCCCTTGCGCCGTGCCTTGGAGAGCACGTTAAGCCGTCGGTCCCCTTTATCATCAAGACCTTTGACAGTCGTTATAGGAAATCAGTATCCATGAATAAACTGACACTAGTCCAGACCATGTAGCATAGCTACTCCTTTGGGTTGCGGAAGTCGAACAGTCAGTCGCTCTGTGGAAATGCTAATATTCAGTCAAATCCGGTTACACTAAAAAGCGGACCCCGGCTTGCAACTGGGATAACGTCAGGAGGATCATGATCTTGACAACATATCCGCATCTATACCTACTGATACCACTATCATGGCAAAGCTATTGAAAAAGCCTGTTTTGTAGCACAAAAACCAAAAAATAGTCGGGCGCCAAAACTCGCCGATTTCGCCATATCGTACCTATTTTACTGGAAATTCTATATTTTCCCAACAAAACACACGGCGACTACGGCTGCTATTCATTCCAACAATTGTTATTCCAAGCATGTGACGCACCGCATATGTTATCACAAGTAATGGATTAGAATTGTAAACTTTAAACGGTCGCATTAATAGTTAATACAGTATGCGGCGGTCTCCGCCCGGAATAGACCACACAACGCACGCTGAAATGTCGAATGTTGATGGGACTAAGTTGGTAAATAACTTGCAACACTGTACTAAGACCTATATTTCGTACCTACTTACAGTTGGTTTCAATATCCGATCTATCCATAGATTTGGCTACCAGAGATACTTATTTGACAAACTCCATACAAAATATGTCAAATATGTAGACCAGGTATCTCTGATTGCCAATTCCAAAAAGTTTGTCGATTCTCAAAAAAATACTTGACTATTAGCTTGTCAATATTATAGGGAACTAGAGAATGCCAGCAGCTACGTTCGCACATTTTATTTTAGTTTAATCGTTGCTGCCCGTTTCCGTGGGAATTTCAAGAAATTCCTTCCTAGTGCAACCCCTACAGTCCCCAAGGCACATACATGCCAAATTTCAGCTAATTGCGCCCGATAGTTTTGGCCGTGGCTTATCTGTCAGTCAGTCAGCCAGTCAGTCAGTAACGCAAGAATTTAATATATGTACCAACATATACAGGGTGTCACAAGCCGAAGTCTACTCGTTGTGGACATCATGCCAAGTCATACTAACCAAAAATTACTTATACCTGGGAAACGATTTTCTTTTTTTAAGTTTTCACATTTTTTAAACCGCAATTTAAAGCGCGCGCGTGCAATGCTCGTAATACCTACTTATCCATGGGGTCAAAGGGCACCTAAGGAACATATTGGCGGGGTAAATGCATAGAGTTTGTAACTAATTAGAAAAAATCCATACTAACTTTGAGCCTCAATATCTCCTGAACGAGTAATTTCCCAGGTATGGTGCCGAAGTAAAAAATGTTCGTAGTGATTGGTACAACATCGGATTTCAGTTTTCGTTCAGGGTCTTTTTACACCCTGTATGTATGTTGATAGTCTCTGTAGCCAAAAATTACCTTCTAAAGTATGTTAAACGGTATACCGTTTAACACACAACAATTCGAATTACTTAATAAATCAAAATAAGTATTACAAACAATAACATCAGACAGTAATAAATCACCGCGTCTGATTTACGTCGACACGTTTCACGCTGGCTAATTAAATTCAACACGAACATGCAAATTGTTTCCCTTGCGTCCCGTCATAATATATTCATAATATAACACCTTATGACTTAAAGTCGATCACAAAACTGAAAGATTTTTGCGTTTGATTCGCGGAGCAAGCGATTTTGAGACTATTTTTGCGAAGAGTTTTCTAGTCTTCTATTATATTACGTATTATTTAGGGATACTGCTCCGCTCCAGTGCCTCATAGCGTCATGTTATATAGCATATAGTCTTTCTCGATAAATGAGCTATCCAACAGGAAATATTAATTCAAATCGGACCAATAGCGCCTGAGATAATCGCGTTCAACCAGACAAACAAACTCTTCAACTTTACAATATTTGACTCACCAATCTTACCCAGCTTTTTTTGTCGTAGCTTGATGTTACTTATCCTAATACCTGCCTTAAGTATTAATATCTGTACTTATTCAAAGATATGTGCTCACACTAAGAGCCTATCTGGACAAAAAAGATATATTTCTTTAAATTATACCTTTATTTAACGATCGCTATTAGAATACAAAAAGTCGTGTAGTGTAATTTCACACTTTCGCAACTTGTAAAAATACTAAATTCCGAAAGGCTCGTAAGACTTTTGAGTTTTCCCGAGTCCACGACTGGTATTATCCATGCCGAAACATTGGGCCAAATGTATTTCACCTTTGTTTTAGAATAATTACGCAATATAGGCCAGTTACATAAACTTTAGTCTTGTGAAATGTATCTCTACAGATCCATAATTACTCCACATTCGAGAGAGTATGCAGTAGACAGGTTCACGGTGTTTCAAACAGGTAGGTATCGAATCGGCGCCAAAAACACTCGCCCTAATATTCTGCGGTAGGAAATGGAGCGGTGCCAACGATTATTTCGATACTTCCTATCGATTTAATTTTGTTTTGATCGCATACCGTGGCGTAGTTGTTATAAAAATAGGTACAATGGAGTTTTGACGCATTACGATCTACTTACCAGGGTTTGGACTTTGGGCACTTATCCACGGGTTCACAAATGGCTAAATAGAAAACATATCCTCGAGCTATTTCTTGAAAAGTAAGACTATAGTTATACTTATATGAATGTAAATAAATAAAATTATGTACATATTTTTCGCCTGACGTTTTTGGCATGAATTACACCAGCCGTGAATGACTCAGTTATTCTGTAACCACGGCAGTAATTCACATTGCGGTAGGTACCTTGCCTTTCTTTCTTTCTTTTTTCTTTTCTTTTTACAATATTATATCCGTATTTGGTGAACGTCGTGGAATACTTTAAAATGTTCGCGCCTTATACAAATATTTTTTATTTATGTAACGGGTCTATATCACGTTATTATTTGAAAATACATGTAATATACCTTCGACTCGTTTCACCATGAGTTTCACCAGCCACCAGATGACTATTTTAATTTACCTATATTTTGAAAAATTCATGGAACTTTCGCTGTCACTTTCGGCCAGTGGTACGGATTCCGAGGTAAGAATCGATTGAAACCCTTAGATCAGGGATTCCCAAAGTGGTCATCGGTTATGGAGTTATCGGTTCGACCACTTTGGGAATCCCTGGTCTAGACTCTTGTTAAAACTTATGTTAATTTAATAGGGGTCGATTTTTAGACCTCGTCGACCCCCAAAATCAGTTTTCGTTTATGTCGACCCCTAGGAAACTGATTCGGTTCGACCACTTTGGGCATCCCTGCCTTAGATGATCCAGCACGGTCACCAATAACAACAAATATATTACTCAAAGTACGTCCAACCAATAAAAAAATAGGTATATGCCTAAGCTACTAAAGCAGGGTCCTCTTTGACAAAACTTTGAAGTCAATTTAGTCTTCAAAAAGGAAATATTATTAAATTTGCGCGTTGTCGAAACCGTAAACTGTCGCTTCTTGTGTACTTTGTATGTAGTAGGTACCCTAGTTAATAACACATGGCAATACCTCAAGAGAAAATCTTTTTACAACCTAAAGTCCCGAGACCGCAGAATACCCATCTTAGTACATACAGTAACCATACGTACCTAACTCATACTTGTATTATTTCATTCAATATTTACACAAATAAATAAAATAAACTGCAAGCAATATTTTCGCAAGCCTGCATTTTTCAGCAGTCTCTGTTTGAAATTCAAATCACTGCTTTTTCGACATCGGACAGGACAAATAAACAAAAACATTTGCATTTACAATATCATCGATTGACGTTCATAAACATTTGGAGATAAAAATATGTTCAAAATGAAAAAGCTCTCTCGTTAAAGACCAATGACCGTCCATTAAGTGATTATTGATCGCTAACAATAGCTGACAGCTGCGAATGTTGTGACTTATAACAGTTATAACTTACAACGCTGTATATCATAGCAATTTGTATTACTGAATTTCTCAAAGTTTCGTCTGACAACAGATGGATGTTTCTGTTCATCATCTGCCTTAAACAGTCCACTGCTGGTCTAGGCCTCTCCTTTGAAAGGAGGAATTGGCCTACTATACCACGTCAATAAAAAAAATATGGCCAAACGGGTTGGTATAGAGTTTGTATCAAGTTTTCCTTCTCTTACAGTGCTGTTCTCTGCATAATATGCTCCCTGTGCCGGCTCTTACGACACCCATGGGATGATATGGGGTGGTGACATTCCATATTCTTAATCCGTCACCACACGGACAATGATGTTTCTGTTACTAAATACAATACTCGTAGAGAAATATTTAAGACTGCACGGTTGGCGTAGTGGTTTAAGCGGCCGCCTCGCCGTTTGACACTGCGCCGAGTGTCGCGGGTTCGATTCCCACACGAGACAACACTTTGTGTGATCAGTAAATTGTTGTTTCGAGTCTGGGTGTTCATTATGTCCGTTGGTTGTATGTTTGTAAAAGTCCCCGCGACACAGGACATATATTCCTAGTGCGGGAGTTGTCTTTAAAAAAAAAAAATTGGGGGTTGGTAAGGTTATGTATGCTAACTGTGATTCGCGTGACAATGCTATCAAGGGACTTAAGAGGACACCGCGATGGTTTTAGAGCGTGGACCCCGAACGTCATCAGAGAATTGTCTCACGAACCTGCTAAACTAGCCCCGACTCAGTCGATAACAACTAGAGATGGGCCGAGTACTCGGTTGATACTCGGTACTCGGCGTACTCGGCGGGTTTTTTGATACTCGTATTAGGCCGAATAACTCGGTTTGAATGCCGAGTATACTTTGTTTAAGAAAAGCAATATATTTAGGATGATATAATTAAACCAACAGTGTTAATCAAAAAGTATTTATTATTTACACTGTTGGTTTGCTGTATTTTCATTGCATTCGATTGCGACGAAGAAGTTGATGCTACTGGCTCACGATTTTGAGATATTTCCCGCAAAGTTTCATTTTCCAAATCTTTAACTCTTCTGTGTGTTTTATTTTAACATGGTTTAACATTGCCGTCGTAGAAGCCTTTCGTCCAACACCACTACGTGAAATTACAGAATAGCATAAAGTACATTTCACTTTTGCTTTATCTTCTACAATCTCCTCGTAAAATGCCTAAATTCGGGATCTTTTACGTGAAGTAATTATGTCAACAATCACTGATCAGGTACTACACACAGTCAATCGTTAATGAACAAACTTTTTCAATGATTGTTTACGCGCGCGAAATGGGAATTTGATTGAACCGAGTTACTCGGCCGAGTACTCGGTTGAAAAAAAATTGAGCCGAGTAAAACTCGGTACTCGTTACTCGGCAAAAGTGTTACTCGGCGCATCCCTAATAACAACAGTATGACAGAGTGGCGGAGTCGAGAAGGATTGAAAATAGTTTTCTTCACGGCAATTCTTTGTATTTTTGTTTTGTGTTTTCGTTTTGCGCTCTCACAGTTAGGAATTAGTCACTTACTTTAGGAACTAGGCCCCATTAGCTAGTAAACCATTATAAAGTTTTGCCGACGTTTCATCCAACTTGCAAGACCTGCAAATTCAGAAAACTGAGCCATTTACACCTACGCATATCTTAGTTATAGCAATCAAGACCCGCTGAATAAACTTGTATACCATTAGCTCTTTGCCCTCCTTGTACCAAGTGACTCGCAAGTAACCCACCTGGAAATTCTAGAATTAGCTCCCAACATCCAGGGCGCAACTTTCATCAAGCAACAGCATAAAAGAGAACTTGATAAGGAAAGATTTCATGTCAAACTGGATGTAATACTGAATTTTCTAGCAAGATGAATAATATTAATTTTAAAGGAATGTTAATATTTACAGTGGTGATCCTACCTGGAACCTTATTGTTCATTTCATTTCATTTTCATTTCTTAAACAGACAACTCCCGCATTAGGACTAAATCCAGTGTCGCGGGGGACTTTACAAACATATAACTAACGGACACATTGAACACCCAGACTCGAAACAACAATTTGTGTTTTACACAAAGTGTTGCCTCGTGTAGGGATCGAACCCACAACACTCAGCGCAGTGTCAAGTGGCGAGGCGGCCGCTTAAACCAGCAGAACAACAAATATACCTACGGAGCAACGCAGCAATTATAGGATCATTTCGCCTGTTCGCGTCCATTTAGTGCAGTTGGTAAGTTTGAAGGAGAAAATAAAAATGTTCCAGCTAATTGATTCAATGAAAAATGTATGTAATGCGTTCATTATATAGTCTATTTTAATAATAACTTTCATTTTTGTTCGAAACTTGATGTGTTTTTTTTTAAATAGACAAACTTCAAAATATGGCATTTTACCCAGTTTGCGTCCAAAAAATCCAAATTAAGTCCACCTGTGGACCAGTTTGCGTCCACCAGCTTAGTCTTAACAATATCAGCCTTATTGTCCTTCATATAAGGGTGATATTGTTAAGACAATCTAAAGAAAGATTCGCTTTTAACAATTTCTACATTTAAGATCAAAGTTATAAAAAATCTACATTATTATTATTATTAAATCACTTTAAAGAAACTATAAATAACTATTTATTGTTCTCAACATCGATGGAACTTAAAATCAAAGATAAAAAACGATACATGTTGTCCAATATTGTGGTCTTCGGAATAGCATAATTTTTACATAATTATGTACATATTTGTCTTATCGATTTCTTCTTCTCACGAATATCACAAAACGCTTTCTTTATTTAATCATCTTTTGTATTTTTTTTCCTTCTTCTTTCTTGTCTCCTAAGAACTCATCTTGAATAGAAAAAATATGGAATAAAAAAATTAAATGAAATAATTCAATTTTATACTCAGTCTTAACCAAAAATGCATTTTAAATTATAAAAATATATATATATATATATATATATATTATAATGTATTTATGCGATTATTTCTATTTCATGAAAATATGGACGCAATTTGCTATAATATTATCCCTTGCAGGTATAGTTTGCGTCCACTTGTGATCGATTATTATATCGATTGTATCTTTTATTACAATTATAATAATGTGGACGCAAATTGGTCATTACAATTGCATAATATTAATGTTAAAATAAACAAAATCCCAATTTCTCTCTCATATTTTAATCACATAAAAATAAACAACTAAAGAAATCATAAATAGACGAGTTCGCGTCCATTGTGGTCGCAAAGTGGAAGTTTTATAAATTCGGTGTTGTAATTCGCGTCCACCTTATTTTAATTGTTAACTATAAAAAAAACAAGCTAATTCATAATTCATACTATTCGTCTTTTCATTATTAATGTCTAGAAACAGCTACATATGTATCCTAAAATTCCCATAAAACAATAAAATACTTACCGTCAAACACGCCGCTGCACACTATTTTTTTATTTATATCCCGCGCATCTGCACTCTTTTGTTGAACAACCGAGATTAACTAATTTTTTTAAACAGGATAAGCTGGGCGCACGGAACTTTTGTCTATTTGTGCGTGTCTCTTATACGTAGAGGTATTGGCGATACTGACTTTTCATTTTATTAGTGTGTTAGTATACTTATTTACGAGCATTTTTAAAGGGAGGTCCGCAAAATGGACGCGAATAGGGGGATGGACGCGAACAGGCGAAATGACCCTATCTACGGATACCTGGGGGCTTATTCACTATGACCATTTTGAAGTCTTAACGTGTTTTAACGTGCTATTTACCTACGTCGGCACGTTATTGGCTTAAACGGTATTCAAGGCCTTGCCACACGATACAATTTTACCACTGATCAAATTTTCAATCGAATTGGCTTTACCCGTCTACACAACACAATCAAATCACTGATTTGCATTCCGTCCACCCGATTGGTTAAAATCTGGTGGTACCGCCCACCCGATAAACTTGAGTTGGACGACTGGCGTCTACATGTCCCGATTTCATCAAGTGATTTAGTCAAGTTGGACGTAAAATTGTGCCGTGTGGCAAGGCCTTCACTATGCCAACTTCAAGTTTGACAAGCACGGTAGCGCACGTTTCGGACACGGTTTTAGTTGTCAAAATTCCGTGAGCTAAGAGGTCACGTAACATGCACGTAACGCGTTTATTGTAAAACGATAGAGGATAAATAAGTACTAAGTTTATTTGTTTATATATTCAGTGTCCGTTAGTGGTTAAATGCTAAGTTTATTTGCTTTTTTATTTAACAGTGTCCGTGTCAAAGTTATTTAATTAAATATTATGTTTTATGAAAATTGACGCCTGTCGCTGGCGCCAGCGTCTCACTCGTCTTTGGATAAATAATAAATCCATTATGATTTATTAGATTCTGTTAGAATTGGGCTATTTGCTGCACTAACCGCACTTATATTTTTTTATATTGTAGCGCAACTGCAACTGTCATGTCTGTCATCGATGTCATCATTATGTTTTCGTTAAAAAAATTACTTAAGTACAAAAGATGAACTAAACTTTGAAGATCAATTTTTTTTTTTGAGATTGTTCCTGGCGAAATTGAACTAAAATAATATAAATTAAGTTTTATTAGCCTTTTCTATTTGTACTGTAGCTTTTAGTGAAAATTACAAGCTAGTAAAATAATATTTATAAAATCGAATCTGAGCCGGCAAACCGGCATTAAGATTTATGAACGAATGTTGTGAAATTGATAACTAGGCATAGACAAGCTGTCGTATGGCATACTGAATACAATATTTTGATTGTCGTGGTACGTCACGTTATGCTGGGGCCACACTACCTTACCGTCTACCGGGCTGTTACCGCCATAATTATGCCAATAAATTACCGTTAAATTACTGCGTGAAGTCGTGTGGTTACACTAGAGTTTACCGAGATATGCCAATAAACTAGGCGGTAAAAATATCATTTTTCAAGATGGCGGATGAAGCTGCAGCTGTTTGGTATTTTATGAGGGCCAATTATTTTAACATGAATCTTTTAAATTTTTAGCTTTCTGTCGGGTATCCCGGAGAGACGGTTCGGATTGCAATAACTCCAAAAATTCGAGCGCTTTTTCATTTGACCACTCCATATCGGTAGATAGTGTAGATACGTGCGTCGTCGTCGAACTCGTGTTGCACACTGAACAAACGGTAGTGTGGCCACAAACGCAATAATTACTGCGGTAATCTTCTTTGATGTGCGAAAAAGACCGCCGCCGGAGCTATTGCCTACCGGCATATGCCATATTGATTGGCATTGTAAAATTATGGCCATAAATCGCGGTTACACCTAGGCGTTGTTGAAATTATGGCAATCATTATTGGCATATTCCGGTAGTGTGGCCCGAGCGTTACTGAAACACGTTTACGTCTAGTGCACGTCACGACGACACACGTCTTGAACATGGTATTTCAGTGGTCATAGTGAATAAGCCCCCTTAAGTTCAATCTGGCCTCTTGGTAGAAACAGTTATGCTTACCTGAAACAAATTAAAATACATAATTAAGATTAAGTAATTCATGCCAGCTCACATTAAACAAAATATTATTTTCAAAGTGCAATTAAAAGGAAATAAGAAAGATCTATAGTTAACATTTATCACGCAATCATTTTCCAGTACCAAAACAATAACACGGGAGTTTTCCATCGTTTAAACACACGTTGGATATATCCCGACATTACACACGCTTGTCATTCACAGCTATCGAGCACAGCAAACATATTTATGTTCACTCGACCGAATAGATAAGTTGGCAAAAACGTTACCGACGAAGCTCTTCAGTGTGCGTGGTATGAACCATGAATTTTCTACCATGAACATGGTAGAAAATTTGAGTCTTGGCTTAGCTATATAATTGTGGCATTTACATCTGAAGGCCGATTCACGAACTATGACAGACACCGACACTGTATTTTGAATGAACTGCGATTGGATTGGAAACTGCATTTTGAATAAATATAATTACGCAAATTGGTCTTCAGAGTGCTATCATGGCTTCTGTCTTAGGACAAAAATCTTTAGGCTACGTAGCGGTCTATAAACTACGACACTAAAGTTGACCACGCATTGGAACGAATAGATAGATACTCTTTTAAAATATTTAAACACCGTCACATTTTAAAATAATATTTTCTTTAGAAAACATAGGACCTATCCATACATACAGCTGTTGTTCCTTCCAACAAGTGCATCGTGCATATTCTTGGTATTATCGGAAACGTACCTAGAATTCACCGTACCAACTGCAACGTAGCTCGTGGGATAAACTTATGCGCATATATACGCCATATTACTATTTATAGAAGGTTTTGATCTATTTGTGTATGAAATGCGTTTGTGTTTGAACGTTCTGTTTGATAAGGTTAATTTAGAATTGTGATTTCATCCGATTTTTTATAGGTCAGCAGCAATAGGCTCGCATTAAAAGGTAAATTCTCAAAAGAATCTAGATATGTACAATTGCGGTAGGTAAATTATACATAATGTATTATTTCTCTTTGTCGTATACGTAGGTACGTATTATTTTATTTATTTATTTCTTCATGCACAATATACATATGTACATAAGGTGGACTTAATGCCGTTAGGCATTATCTACCAGTCGGACCTTTTGGTGGTGCAGAGACAAGCAAGGTAGGTGCATTATATATAGAGATAATCATAACAATTAGAATGTAATATAAATAAATGGGATATTATACTATAAATGAAATTATAAATTTATTGTACTATAAATATATGAATATATTACTATATACATACATAATAATACAATTATTACATATACTACACATATACCACATAAATACATACAAAATATATATAATATATATAAAATAAAATATATATAAAACTAGAACTGATGAAAACAATGTGTAGATTCCTTCAATCTCTCAAAAAGGAGCTCTCGAACATTCAATTTAAATGCGAAACGGTTAGTGGACATTCTGATTTCAGGAGGGAGCCTATTCCATAGCAAAACAGTTTGAACAATGAAGGAAGAGCCTACAAAGACTGAAGTATGAGTGGGACACTGAAGATGAAGATTGTGAGAGGAGCGAAGTTCTTTCTCATGTGTAGAAGATAGATATTGAAAGTAAGAAATCAAGTATGAAGGGGGAGAAGGGGATTTAAGTAAAGAAAAGAGTGTAGTGAGAGCACGCAAACTCCGGCGTTGACGAATGGTTAACCATTTAAGTTCGGAACGAAAAGTAGATACGTGATCATACTTGCGAAGATTGTAGATGAATCGAATGCAGTTATTGAGAAGACGGTCATACTTATTGAGATATTCTGCATTCAGTTCATAATAACACATATCACCATAGTCGATTAAAGGAAATATTAAGTCCTGCACAAGCATTGTCTTGGTCCTGGAAGGGAGAAAATTTTTGAGGCGGTATAAAGCTCGAAGGGTACCGGTGACTCTCTGACTCACGTCAGTGACCTGGGCCTGCCAGTCGAGAGCGGAATCTATGTGCAGTCCTAGACCTTTGACTGTCGTACTGAATGGGATTTTCAGTCCGTTAAACATTATATTCTTTTTTTTATATTATATTCTTTAAGTGTCAGTCGATCTATTTCTATCCTCAATTCCTTTAAGTGAGGTCTGCTTACTGTTATATTTTTACCCCGCTTTTGTAATATGAAGATTCAAAGACTAGTTAAAGGCACCCATATTCTGTTTAAAGCTCTGTTTTCACATTACCTTGGAGTCGGGCTTCGGACTTATAGGGACATATCAACGCAGAGCGGTAATGTGTAAATGCCTGGTGTAGCCTAGCACGGACATGATCCATGCAATATCTACTTTTCTTCCGTGCTCAACTTCATAACCGCGGTGGATACTTATGAGTATTTACATTTCCCTGAAATCGCTAAGACCATCAGCGTCCAACAACACAGTCCACCGAGTCCACGCATAAAACTATCAGTTACCGAGTAATTATACTGTTAGTATTAAACATTTACCACCAAACTAAATCCAATATACCTAGTGCTCACATCCAGACTCCTACATTACAGTAACAATAACTTACAAGATACATACAAAGTCCTTTAGCCGCAAGTAGAGCTACACGGCTTCACACTGAGACCTAGACGAACAATATTATTATTTGAGCCTCATTCTATTCAAGGTCATTAGGGTTAGACAGTAATTACAACACGCTTCGAGGGCCTTTTCATAATCATCCATTTATTTATTTTACACACGATCTGTACAAAGACTGGATTATAAATAATTATCTACGTCTACTTACAAGTTTTTTTTTATAGTAATAGGCGGCAAACGAGCAGACGGATTGCCTAATGGTAAGCAATTACCGCCGACGCCTATGGACACAAGCAACACCACAGGAGTCACAAGTGCGTTGCTGCCCCTTGGGGTTGGGAAAAGGGATAAGATAAGAAGTTGGATGAGGGAGAAGGAATAGGTGATAGGGCCTCCGGCACTCTCACTCACCGAACGAAACGCAACAGTTTAGGTACTGTTACTTTACGTCGATTTTCTGTGTGAGGGTAGTACTTCCCCGGTCGAGCCGGCCCATTCATGCTGAAATCAGCAAGGCTCTACTACCGTGAAACAAAACGAATGAAACGTATGAAATCGCTCGACCTGACTGACATACATCGCAGAGTAGTAAGATAGCTCCATGCTGTAGAGGTTGGTAGAGGCTCTACGATATATGTCAACCTACAGATTCTACAAAACATGATGTTTGAAAATCGAATTACATTTATTTATATATTTTAAGGCAAGCTTTATGAAAATGGAGGCCACACTAAAAACGTTGTTTAAAAACAACGTTTTTAGTGCCAGGTATATAAGTAAATCGCATTAAGTATGTGATGAGACCGCCCTTGTACCACTAGCTTTAAGTTCTATACAATTTGATCACTATATTCTTGTTTTGCTTTTGGTGTAATACAAATTTTAGGAAAGTATTTTCTTGGATTCACGCGAATATTACACATTGAAATTAAACTACAGTTTAAGGATTTTATAATTTTATAACAAAAATGTAGTTTCTAGATCATTCGGTTTAAATGTAATAACTAGTGAAACCAATATAACGCGATAAAATCCGTAAACGGTAGTTTAAATTCAAAATATTAGGAAGCTTTTCAAGGCGCAAAACATCTTACCGTCTGTTTGTTATTGCGGAGCCTTCCATGAAAACGCTGAAACGCAATACCCGTCAGCCAAAAATATACACTCTTCATAGCATTCGGGATTCACGAATTTGTGTGCTCGCTGAAACACTGAGGTCTGAGATATTTGATTACAGACACCCATCTAAAAAGTAGACACTGACGAACGCGCACTTTGCTACGGCCCTCTCCGCTTATAATCCATGTTTTTGATGTTAAAGAGGGTACTTAAGACTGTCAAGTGTTACAAAGGCAATCTTTGATGTGAAGTAAGTACAAGATTACGTCTCTGAAGTGAGTTTTATCGAAATGGCGTTACAAAATGGGAATTAGCATCAAATATTCCTATTCAGTGGTTTCTATTTATTAAAGAATATTCATAAAATCTTTGACTTAAAATACCTATTCATAAAGAATTTTACGTCTTACACGTCCTGATATTAATTTTGAAAGCGTACTTACGTTATATTTTAGCATTGACACATATTGCTTTACTAAAATTTAACACATACCTACATGTTACTAGCATCAGGCCCAAAAGATGCTTAATTCCAAACTTACGAATCCAAATTCATTCCTATACTACAATGGAGGACAATGTCTATTAATTCCTTTAATTAAAAGCCCACAAGTCTGCCAGAAATGTTCAGCTTTTATTTTGCGATTCACCCCGCAATTAAATCCGGAAAGGCAAAAACTAAGGAATTAATCCGTATTCACAATACCCGCCTTGGAAGCCCTTCCACGGGTTAAGCAACGGCTAATTTGAATCAGCGATCAGCACTCTGATTGGCCAGTTTCAATCTCTACACCCATCAGAGCTTCGAGCGTGGTAAACTTGTCGAGCAGTTTAAGATAAAATCAACCTATACTAATCCCGCTGTTCATTCAACCTTATTAAGATTTCGATTCAAAATTCGTTTATATAGCCACGAAATCCCTAAACAAAAGTAAATTGCTTTCGTTGTGGACGAAATATCGCTCGGCTAAACGATTAAAATGCAAAATTCTTGGGAGGCTGGGACGTCGTATAAAGTCTTGTATTTATTTATCTTACATTAGATACATGTTTTAGAGACAGTTTAGAGAGAAATAGAATAGATGTAAAAAAAAACTTAATTGGATGAAATAAAAATTAATTATTAATTTTGATCATCATTATCATCAATTTAAAAAAGCTGTCCCACCGCTGAGCACGGGCCTCCTCTCACTATGGGAAGGCAAAGTCCACCACGGTGGTCTAATCCGAGCTGCAAAACTTCACATGTCTTGCGAGAAAACTATGTAGAACTCTCAGAGGTGCAAGTTTTGTCACGATATTGTCCTTCGCCGTTTAGGAAGCGGTCATTTATTATTTCATCATCATCATCAGCCTTTAACAGTCCACTGCTGAACTAGGCCGCTCCTTTGAAAGGAGGAATTGGCCTACTATACCACGCTGGCCAAACGGGTTGGTATAGGGTTTGTATCAAGTTTTCCTTCTCTTATACTTATGCTGTTCTCTGCATAATATGCTCCCTCTGTCGGCTCTTACGACACCCATTGGATGATATGGGGTGGTCACATTCCATATTATTATTCTTAATCCGTCACCACACGGACAGTTATTTAATACGCACTTAACTTCGAAGAATCTAAAGTTGAACACGAATCGTTAGATCATGTCGGAGGCCTTCAAACGTACTGAAAAAAAAATCCTACACGAGAAATTTCTCGAAGAAAATTCAAATTTTTGTTGGAAATTAAGGGTCCTATAATCAATATTGCTGCCTGCTTTATTAGTATGTGTCTTAATATGTGCTTTTCAATAATAAAACAAACTTTTAGTCATAGGAGCCCATACTTATATCATTATCATTAAAAATAGGCAAAATACATATCGAATATTTGCTGTGAGCTCAGTCAATATCTATACCATCCCTATTATAACGTCAAAGGACTTGTCAAGGTTACGATCCTATGCAGTGAACATATTTCGGTGGCGATATATGTTTTCCCCCTCGTTTTTAATATTCACTAGTATTATGCCGTATTTCATTCTTGTACTGCCTTTGGCCAAAACTAGTAAGTCAAATCGCTTTACTGCGTTTTATTTTTATATCCTTGTGCCTCTAAAATTTCGCTTGGCTGAGTAGTTAAGCCGAAAATCGGGCTCAGTGGCGTGCCATTACAAAGAACGATATGTAGCAGAGGACTGGTAGGCTGATGATGATGAGTAGTTAAGGACTAGAAATTGAACAAACAATCTAATAAATATACTGTTAGAATAATCTTAATAAATAAAATCCTTGCGTTACTGACTGACTGACAGACACGCTACATCCGAAACAATTGGGCGCAGGAAGCTGAAATTTGGCGTGTATGTTCCTTGGGGACCGTAGGGGTGCACTAAGAAGGGATTTATCGAAATTCCCACGGGATCGGCCAAAACGGGTAAATTTAAAAAAAAATGCAGGCGCAGCTGCTGGCGTCCTCTAGTCACTATATAAAATTAGATTAATAAACTTATGTTACGTCTAAAGAAAATTATATTCCAGACAATAATATCCTATCTTACTTACCAATAGATGAAATGTTTGAAAAAATTACCTAGCTTACGAATCACCCGGTATTATTATAATTTGTTTGATAGGTGCTGCAATTGATAGTTATAGTCGTTTTATTGTTACGAACAGACGTTTACAACTTAAACAATTAGTCGAATATATTTTATTTATAGTTGTTTAATTGATACGAGTTCATCAACCCTGGACTAGTGTTTAATTGAATAATCACAATCGAGTTATTCATTTATAGCTAAAGAAATCCTCTTACCTATACCTTCGAGAATAGCAAATATATAAGATATAATAATATAGACAAGCTAACTGTATTGCGATAGCTGCATATTTTTGGTCCATCTACCGGACATTGGTGAAGCCTTAAACTAGCATCAGACATCTAGTGAATACAAACGGAACTAAGACGACGAAGAACGATTGAAGTTGTGAAATCGAGCTGTTAAAAGTTTCACGCGTACTTAAACAGCAAATAAAAAATGCCCAACCTGCTATTTTAGTGGTTCGTTCTTTAGTACCTATGAGAAAAAAATTAGCTGCTTGATATCTACTGAAAATTAAAGATATCTTTCATTACATTTTAACTTTTAAAGTTAGTTGCAAAGAGAATAAAATATTCAAGATAATAAAATAGTTAATTTTCGCTCCATTCTATTAAGTAGCATCAGAATTGTGTCAGACATCTCACATAGCTTAAAGGACCAGCTGTCGCTTTTACACAATTGTTGAACAACTCAAAGAAAAACAGAAATAGCCTCTTTTAATACGGTAAGACAGTTGACACAAAATATTATCTGAATATTTACTCTGTAATAAATATAAGACCCAGATAAGACAAACACTCATCCCCGTGGGTGGGGGAAAGAAGCCAAAAATATGCAGGTAGGTACATGAAACGTTCATTATCATAAATAAAATGTTTTTCTTTTTTATACTCATATATGTAGTTATCTTAATATATTAAATCCTTGCGTTACTGACTGACTGACAGACACGCTACAGCCGAAACTATTGGGCGCAGGAAGCTGAAATTTGGCATGTATGTTCCTTGAGGACCGTAGGGGTGTACTGTATTTGCTTTGTATTACGTTCCCTATTCTTTCCTTTGAAGGGTCAATAGACGTAAAGTAGGTACTGGACCTTTGACAGTAATGTTTCACGTGAACAGCCTATTTCGGTTTACTAGGTCCCAAAGTTTTCTAACAACTTGACGTTACCTCTGAGTCACGTTAGGTTCAAACAAATTGATCAACCCTAGCGCGCTCGACCACTGGCCCTTTTATAATTCAGTTTTTTACATCCACCAGTAAAATAAAAGGCAAGACGAATTAAATTTGACTCAGATTAATGTCAGTGGTATTTTTGAGAGGCGATTTCGCGAAAATTGCGGGCGTTGTTTTCGACCAATATTCAAACAAAGGATCTCACAATATCACAATAATAGCTATTTACAAAATGACGGAAGTGAGTCAGAGAAACAATAATTAGACACAACATGTAACAATGGGTCTAATACCAATGACTGTTTCTCTATGGTCAATCATATCTTATGTTTACCGCAATATGAGTAATGCGACAAAGGTTCAAATTGAATCATATTCATTCATCAAAAACAAGTTAAAGGAAATGTAACCATATGAAGTTCAGTTTCACAGTTAGGTACTTATATGAACTTTTAGTAGTTATGTATTAGTAGATGTGCTAAAAAGGCCAAATACGATGAAAGTATAGGTGCAGATCGTTCAGATAAAACAGGTATTACTAATATTATAAATGCCCATATGAGTTTATGACTTTGTAACCCTTATATAGTCCGTGTGGTGACGGATTAAGAATACGGAATGTCACCACCCCATATCTTCCCATGGGTATCGTAAGAGCCGACAGACGAAGCATATTATACAGAGAACAGCACTGTAAAAGAAGGAAAACTTGATACAAACCCTATACCAACCCGATTGGCCAGCGTGGTATAGTAGGACAATTCCTCCTTTCAAAGGAGAGGCCTAGTCCAGCAGTGGACTGTTAAAGGCTGATGAAGTAATATATGCCGACTACACCACTGATCATCACAAACATATTACAAGAAAAAGGCAGATACGTTACCTACGCAGTAATCAATCCGTAGAAACGGTACACTAACGTATACATCGATAACTCCATATTTTATTTTATTTTCGCTTGACAAGATGTGTCAGTTCAACTTTGACGCGGGCTCGCGACGTCACACACACATATGACAGACTTGCCAACTGGCTTATGTTTAGCGTCCTGCTTTTGGTACGCCTATAACATATCTACTTTTTACCTTTTTAACATCATTGGATCATCATGTTTGTTTCTAAGATGTAAAACATACAGATTAGTACATTACCATTAATTCAATAAGATTGGCCCAGAAAACCTGGTCATCATCATGGTCCTAATGTTATCCCAGTTGCAACCCCAGGTCCGCTTACTAGTCTGAGCAGAACTGATTGAATATTAGCTTTTCCACAGAGCGACTGCCTGCCTGACCTCCGCAACCCGAAGGGATCATAGTTTATACTACTCAGCCATTCAAAGGTAGGCGTTGACGACTGTCTATGATCTTAATTACAGCCGCGACCGACGGCTTAGCGTGATCTCCGAGGCACGGGGCAAGTGATAATCAATAATTCAATACGCACATAACTCCGATAAGTCATTGGTGCGCGCCTTCAATCTAAACCTGATAGCCTCTGCATTGCAGTCTTTTGTCATTTCCACTAGGGTCTCGCTGCCTCTCGGCCTGAAAAACTGGTGTTAAAACAATATTTAAAATGATTTATTGTTACGTTTATTTAGAAAAAGTACTGTAAAAGCTACAGGAATAATTATAACAAATCCCCGTGTAGAAGCTAAAATACCGGGGGCACTCTTTTTTGCTCGTCGTGTTAATTTCACAGCTCCGTAAGTTACGTAGAATTGGTACTAATTATGTACCCGACACACTTACTTTTGTGCCTTTTTTAATTTGGCCTCATCTCGTATGTTATGTAACACGCTTGTGCATGTGTTATTTGACAAAGGTTTCTGTGAATGTATTTATGTGTATACTAGCTTTCGCCCGCGGCTTCGCCCGCATGAAATTTTAATAAAGGGTAGCCTTTGTACTTCCCCAGATTTCAAACTATCCATATCAAATTTCATCACAAACTGCTGCACATTCGCCGTGTAACATACATATAAACAGATAATATCTACTTAAAATTACTTTTGTTTTCATAGTCGTCAAACTTCAGGTAAAGATTAGTATGTAGGTATATTATTAAAGTTATTGAAGAGCTTGGGGCCAATTCTGCTATTTTTATGTGACATTGATATCATATTTTAGCGGAATTGGGCCCTGTATCTACTGAATAGAATAGCAGCAAAATAAAAACTGAAAGCATTACCACAAAGTACATAATCAGACCACTCATAGTAAGCGCTTTTAATGACGCTGCGCTTAGGTCAATTATATCTTGATAACTTTTAAAGTATTCGTCCAAACTACTTACTGTAAAGACAAAATTCATCTACATTAAATATTGAAGGCAATAAATCTATTAAATTTGAAAACAATTTGATAACTACTCTAGAATGAGCATTGTAAAAAACATATTTTTTATGTTTTACTGTTTTATTACAATAAAAATTATGTAGTTAGGTTACGTAACAAAAGCTAAAAAGTAATTCGGTAAGTCTTAGCTGCCTGATTGCACCCAACTTCTCATCAATCTGGGGTATTAATCAGACAAATATAAAATCGTTGGGCAAGTGAAATTTCTATCATAATGTTTATTCTGGATACGCTACGCCCAAAAATGTAATGGTTTTTTAGTTTATTTTCTTTTCAAGTTTTTAGTTTTGTTGTTAGTTGATGCTTTTCATTCTATTTTCATAGTGAGGTCTTTTCTACCAATCAAACCCTGTCATTCGATACCCATATTGAGGTATTTCTGAAAAATAAGTAATCCGCCATTTTGTGGTGGTAGCCATCTTGGTTTTTTCATAGTGAGGTCTATTCTACCAATCAAGCACTTTCATTTGATACCCATTTTAAGGTATTTGTGGAAAATATGTAATCAGCCATTTTGTGGCGGCAGCCATCTTAGATTTTTCATAGTGAACCCGATTCTACGAATCAAGCCCTTTCATTTAATACCCATATTGAGGTATTTGTGGAAAATAAGTTATCAGCCATTTTGTGGCGGCGGCCATCTTTGATTTTTCATAGTGAGGTCTATTCTACCAATCAAGCCCTTTTATTCGATACCCATATTGAGGTACTTATTTGTGGCAAATATGTAATCAGCCATGCTATGACAGCCGTCTTTGATTTTTCATAGTGAGCTTTATTCTACGAACCAAGCCCTTTCATTTGATACCCATGTTGAGGTATTTCTGAAAAATAAGTAATCCGCCATTTTATGGCGGTAGCCATCTTGGTTTTTCATAGTGAGGTGTATTCTACCAATCAAGCCCTTTCATTTGATACCCATATTGAGGTATTTGTGGAAAATATGTAATCAGCCATTTTGTGGCAGCAGCCATCTTGGATTTTTCATAGTGAGCCTATTCTACCAATCAAGCCCTTTCATTCGATACCCATATTGAGGTATTTGTGGCAAATATGTAATCCGTCATTTTGCGGCGACAGCCATCTTGGATTTTTTCTTTTGATTCAAATCATTGCTTTTTCGACATCAGAGAGGACAAATAAACAAAAACATTTGCATTTACAATATCATCGATTGACGTTCATAAACATTTGGAGATAAAAATATGTTCAAAATGAAAAAGCTCTCTCGTTAAAGGCCAATGACCGTCCATTAAGTGATTATTGATCGCTAACAATAGCTGACAGCTGCGAATGTTGTGACTTATAACAGTTATAACTTATAACGCTGTATATCATAGCAATTTGTATTACTGAATTTCTCAAAGTTTCGTCTGACAACAGATGGATGTTTCTGTTCATCATCTGCCTTAAACAGTCCACTGCTGGTCTAGGCCTCTCCTTTGAAAGGAGGAATTGGCCTACTATACCACGCCAATAAAAAAAATATGGCCAAACGGGTTGGTATAGGGTTTGTATCAAGTTTTCCTTCTCTTACAGTGCTGTTCTCTGCATAATATGCTCCCTCTGCCGGCTCTTACGACACTCATGGGATGATATGGGGTGGTGACATTCCGTATTCTTAATCCGTCACCACACGGACAATTATGTTTCTGTTACTAAATACAATACTCGTAGAGGAATATTTAAGACTGCACGGTTGACATAGTGGTTGAAGCTGCCGCCTCGCCGTTTGACACTGCGGCGAGTGTCGTGGGTTCGATTCCCACACGAGACAACACTTTGTGTGATCCCTAAATTGTTGTTTCAAGTCTGGGTGTTCATTGTGTCCGTTGGTTGTATGTTTGTAAAAGTCCCCGCGACACAAGATATATATTCCTAGTGTGGGAGTTGTCTTTCAATAAAATAATTCAATTGGGGGTTGGTAAGCTTATGGCATACATAAGCTTACCAACCCCCAATTTAACTGTGATTCGCATGACCATGCTATCAAGGGACTTAAGAGGACACCGCGATGGTTTTAGAGCGTGGACCCCGAACGTCATCAGAGAATTGTCTCACGAACCTGCTAAACTAGCCCCGACTCAGTCGATAATAACAGTATGACCGAGTGGCGGAGTCGAGAAGAATTTAAAAGAGTTTTTTTGCGTCAATTCTTTGTATTAAAGTGTAACGCTTTAGGAATTAGTCACATACTTTAGGAATTAGGCACCATTAGCTAGTAAACCATTATAATGTTTTGGCGACATTTCATCCAACTTGCAAGACTACAAAGCGGTCGCAAATTCAGAAAACTGAGCTAGACTGAGCTATAATAACTGAGCTATAATATATGCTGTTTACACCTCTCCGCATATCTTAGTTATAGCAATCAAGAAGCGCTGAATAAACTTGTATACCATCAGCTCTTTGGCCTCCTTGTACCAAGTGACTCGCAAGTAACCCGCCTGGAAATTCTAGAATTAGCTTCCAGCATCCAGGCCGCAACTTTCATCAAGCAACAGTATAACAAAGAACTTGATAAGCAAAAGTTTCATGTCAAACTGGATGTAATACTGAATTTTCTAGCAAGATTAGTGATGTCCGTGTGGTGACGGATTAAGAATACGAATTGTCACCACCCCATATCATCCCATGGCTGTCGTAAGAGCCGACAGAGGGAGCATAGTATGCAGAGAACAGCACTGTAAGAGAAGGAAAACTTGATACAAACCCTATACCAACCCGCTTGGCCAGCGTGGTATAGTAGGCCAATTCCTCCTTTCAAAGGAGAGGCCTAGTCCAGCAGTGGACTATTAAAGGCTGATGATGAAAGATATAAACTTTAAAGGAATGTTAATATTTACAGTGGTAATCCTACCTGGAACCTTATTGTACAATGCTGGAACGCAGCAAATACACCTACGGATACCTGAAGTTCAATCTGGCCTCTTGGTAGAAACAGTTATGCTTACCTGAAACAAATCAAAATACATAATTAAGATTAATTAATTCTTGCCAGCTCGAATTAAACAAAATATTATTTTCAAAGTGCAAAAAAGAAAAGTACTCGCCACGTCTAAACCCTTTAATGAACTCGCGGCCACGCGATCTCCAGATCTACCTCGATCATACTTTCTCAGATTATTGGATCTATAGTTAATATTTATCACGCAATCATTTTCCAATACCAAAACAATAACACGGGAGTTTTCCACCATTCAAACACAGGTCGGAAATATCCCGGCATTACACACGCTTGTCACTCACAGCTATCGACTACCGCACACATATTTATGTTCACTCACTCTCCACTCGACTGAGCAGATAAGTTGGCAAAGGGCGTTACGGATGAAGCTTGTTGTAGCAATTGACATGTGCTTGTTAAATGTTAGGTTAGGAAGGTATGCTTCCAAAAATAATCTCGGAACGGCTGGACTGATTTTGACGGGATTTTACTGGCGGATAGCTGAGGTACCAAGGAGTAACTTAGGCTATAAATTAACCGGGTACGCGAAGTAGTTCCCTCAGGACGCGGGTGAAACCGTGGGAAACAGCCAGTTTAATATAAAGTGAACATGCTAGAAAATTTCAATCTCAAATATCGTGTAATTGAGGCATTTACATCAGACTTCTATTGAGCTTCGGAGAGTACGAAAGCTGCAGGAACCAGTGCCTGTCTCAGGACAAGACTCATAAGGCCATGTCTATGGTCTTGACGCTTAAGAGTTCCTATGAACTCCGAGTTAACCACACATTCGAACGAATAGATGGAGATAGAAACTCTTTTTAAAAGAAAACAATATCTTCTTTAGAAAACATAGGACCATACTGTTCTTGTTCCTTCCATCGTGTGCATGATGCATATTCTAGTTATCGGAAAGGTATCTAGAATTCACGGTACCATCGTCACACGTGGAATAAATTTATGCGCAAATATACGCTATTTAGAGTAAGTACTATTTATAGAAGCTTTTGATCTATTTGTGTATGAAATGCGTTTGTGTTTAGTCTATGTTTGAAAGGATTAATTAAGAATTGTGATTTCATTTGAATTTTATAGGTCAGCAACAATATATACCGTACGCTTCAAACAGGTAAATTCTCAATAGAATCTATGTACAATTTCGGTAGGTAAATGATATATAATGTATTATTTCGTTTTGTCGGATAGGTGGGTACGTATTATAATAATAATAATAATAAGACTGGCAACACTGGCTGTCAACGTGCATACATCAATTTTGTTCAGAAAATATTTAATAAAATATATCTAGTTCTTCACGTAAATATATATCACAAACGAGACCGTAACCGTATCCAGTATAATATTCCATAATAAGTTTATCAAAGAAATACCATAAATCCTCACAACGAAACGAAAATAAAATCTATACAAAATGACATCCGTCAAGACAAAATTGTCAAAACAATCACAAATAAAAACAGTAAAAATGAAAAATAAAGCACACTAAGCATGTTGACTCGAGCCAGGAGCAAGACAGCACATCTAACACCTCCGGGCTCGTCGCTGAGCTCCGCCTCGCAGCCGTCGGAACCTGTGCCGACAACGCCGGCAGCTGCAGTTGCGTCGAGCTCCAGCGACGAGTATTTCTCTCCGCCGTCGACACCGTCACCTGCGCGGCGGCGTGGAAGAGGCCGGCCACCAGCGTGCTTAGGACCTCGGGGCCCACCGGCCCCAAACAGGGTCCCCGCTGCCGGTGGTAATGTGCAGCGCATGAAGTGGACGACATCAATGAACGAACATGTCATGCGCGCATATTTTGGGGCGACAGAGGGGGGCACTAACCTCACTGCGTACCGTAGTCGCATGCTGTCTATGTTTCAGGCCTTGGAACCAAGCATCAACGTCACGGCTCAACGATTATCGGATCAGGTACGAGTAATCCAGCGCAGTGGCAAGTTGGATAATACCGTACTTGATAGGATTCGCTCAGACTACTTACCTTCGAGTCATGTCAATGCCGTCCGGCCTACGCTAACGCCGACACCAAACGCACCACCAATAGGTGGCAGCGCCGTCGTGGAGGAGGATGACATGGCTGATAATGTAAGTACCCAGTGCAATGAGGAGGTAAAGGACGCTTTGGAATGTGCGATTAGGGACTACCGGCACACGCCACCCACGATTAGACCTCGTCTACCGCGGTTGCCTATGCATAGGCGAAATATAGCGCTGGTAAGTGCTCTTGACTCGTTATTATCTAATTATTTAGATAACAGTGAGGATCTCGGTGATACTCACTCAATCTTGTACTGTGCTGCCGTGGCGGCATGTCGTATAGCAGGTGTTAAGTTCCCTGAAACTGACACTGTTATACGACAAAGATCTGCTGTACCGGCGTGGCAGTGCAGGATTGAGAGGCGTATTGCCGAGGCAAGGGCACTTATTGGCAAGCTGATCTGTTTTAGGGCGGGGAATACACGCCCCAGGGTAATGCGCTTTGTGAAACGGGCCTTTGTGGGGACTAATATTAGTCCTCAAGATTATACATCCCGTGTCACAGAGCGCATTGACTTCCTAAAACAGAAAGTCTATGCATGGGCAAACCGTATTCGTAGATTCAAAAAACGTGTGGACCGGTATCTCATTAATCGTACATTCCAGAGGGACCAGAGGTGGGTATACAGAAGCTGGGAACGACCAGACCAATGTGTGACTAATGTACAGCGACCGGATGCGGACGCCACAGCCATGTTTTGGCGTAGCATCTGGTCGATGCCCATTAGTCATACTGAAGGCGATTGGATGCGAGACGTCGAGCGTGCATGCGAACATATTCCCGAAATGGAATGCGTGGCCATTTCTAGCCAGGACGTTTCACAAGCAGTCCGTCCATTAGCGAATTGGAAATCTCCAGGGTTGGACGGGCTGCACAATTTCTGGCTGAAATGGCTACGTAGCTCGCATGAACGCTTGGCATCTCAATTCCAATCAGCTGTGGAATCTGGATCGTTACCAACATTCATGACGACTGGAATTACCCACCTGCTCCATAAGACAGGCAGTACTAGCGAGCCCGGCAATTATAGACCGATAACATGTTTACCATCGGTCTATAAACTTCTTACATCTATTCTGAGAGCTAAAATAGCTAAACATATTGAAGACCATGCAATTATGTCAGCCTCTCAGAATGGATGTAGGAAGGGGGCTCGTGGTACTAAGGAGCTCCTCCTCATTGACATGGCCATTAGCCAACAAGTTCGCCGTAACCGAAAGGATCTGGCGGCATGTTGGATAGATTATAAGAAAGCGTATGACTCCGTGCCGCATACATGGCTTTTGAGGGTGTTAGAGTTGTATAAAGTAAATACAACTCTACGCACCTTCTTAAAGTCATGTATGGGGCAGTGGAATACGACTCTTTGCTATCCAGGATGCCGACGGATCCAGGAGGACGGCGAACGTATTAAAATTGAGCGGGGAATTTTTCAGGGCGACAGTCTGAGTCCCCTTTGGTTTTGCTTAGCCATGAACCCTCTCAGTACTTTACTGGAGGGTTCAAGGTTAGGCTGCAAGTTACAGAGAAGTGGTCAGGTCATATCTCACCTGCTGTTCATGGATGACTTGAAGTTATTTGCGCACTCTGAGGCCCAATTGATAGACTTACTAAACGTAACCCAAAACTTTAGTAAATCTATCAATATGGAGTTCGGTGTGGATAAATGTGCTGTCATTCATGTGAAGCAGGGAAAGATGGTGGAATCTGAGGGGATCCAACTCTCAGATTCTATTAACCTAAGAACGCTTCTCTTAACTGATACCTATAAGTACTTGGGTATGTCACAGGCTTTAAGTATCAATGAAGCCGTCATGAAGCAATCGTTGCAAGAGCGTTTCTTTGGCCGCCTGAAAAAAGTACTAAAAAGTCTTTTATCAGGTGGCAACAAGGTTCGTGCTTGCAACGGTTGGGTCATGCCACTTCTTGTATACTCCTTTGGCATACTCAAGTGGACTCAGTCTGAATTGGACGCCCTGGACAGAAGAGTTCGCACTTTGTTGACGGCATATCGTATGCATCATCCACGTTCATCCGTGATGAGGTTGTACATCCCGCGAAAGTGCGGGGGTCGCGGCTTTCTGAATGTCAAGACCCTACACAATCGCGAGGTGTGCAATCTCAGAGAATATTTTCTCCGGGCGAACGTGGATATGCATCGAGATGTTGTCGCGGTAGACAATGGGCTCACCCCGCTCAGGTTGGCTAAGGAGAACTGGCGCATGCCTGTAGTACTTAGTACTGATGATCGCAAGCGTGTATGGCAGAGCAAGGAGCTTCATGGCAGGTTCCATCGGGCCCTGTATGGACCCGATGTAGACCTATTAGCCTCGGTGAACTGGCTACGCTTCGGTGACCTCTTTGGGGAAACCGAAGGCTTTGTTTGTGCAATTGCTGACGAAGTTATCAAGACGAATAACTACCGGAAATATATCCTGAGGGATGGCACTACTGATATTTGCCGTGCCTGTCACCAACCTGGTGAATCCCTCAGGCATATTGTTTCCGGTTGTTCACGTCTTGCTAACGGCGAGTACTTGCACAGACATAACCAAGTAGCCAGAATTATTCACCAGCAACTTGCTCTGAAGTACAAACTTGTAGACATCGAGGTACCGTACTACAGGTATGTAGCAGAGCCAGTTCTCGAAAATGGCCATGTCACATTGTACTGGGATCGATCTATCATCACGGACAGGACTGTTGTAGCCAACAAGCCTGATATCGTGTTGATAGATCGATCAGAGCGCCTCGCAATAATTGTTGATGTCACTATTCCTCATGACGAGAATCTCGTGAAAGCCGAAAAGGAAAAACAGATTAAATATCTGGACTTGGCTCACGAGATTGTCGACATGTGGGATGTGAACTCAGCAATTATTGTGCCGATAGTCGTGACCGTTAATGGTCTAATAGCCAAGAGCCTCGACCGTCACCTTAAGAGGCTCGCGTTGGGTGCTTGGGTCAAGGGCCTGATGCAGAAGGCAGTACTTCTGGACACGGCACGTATTGTGAGGAAGTTCCTGTCTCTGGAGCCCTAACCACCGGCAGCTTGGACCCTGTGCCCGATGCTGGTGGGACCCCACGGTTATTTTTATATTTTTAAATGTGTTTATTTTGTTAAAAAATATATTTAAAAATGTAATTTTAATTAGAAAAATAATAAATAAAGGAGATAATAATAATATTATAATATTCTACCACATTCACACAACACCATCTAGTCCCAAGCTAAGCAGAGCTTGTGTTATGGGTACTAGATAATGGATAAACATACATATATACTTTTTTTTTTTGTAAATACATACATATTATACATAGAAACACCCAGACCAAGACAAACATCCATGTTCATGCACACAAATGTTTGACTTGAGCGGGAATCGAACCCGCGACCTTCGGCGTAGCAGTCGGTTACACTCCCGCGGCGCCAACCGGTCGTCATTATATTCTGTATGTATCAGTCAATCTATTTCTATCCTCAATTCCTTTAAGTGAGTGATATTTTTACCTCGCTTTTGTAATATGAAGGTTCAAAGACATGTTAAAGGCACCCATATTCTGTTTAAAGCTCTGTTTTCACATTACCTTGGAGTCGGACTTCGGACTTATAGGGACATATCAACGCAGACCGGTAATGTGTAAATGCCTGGTATAGTCTAGCACGCGCATAGTCCATCCAATATCTACTTTTCTTCTGTGCTCAACTTCATAATCGGGGTGAATAGGAGCATTTACATTTTCACAGAGAATGCGCGCAACGATATTTTTTAGCCATATCACGGACCATCCAGGTACCACGCACCGCCCTTTCATATACAGATAGGCCCTAAAATTGCTAAGACCATCAGCGTCCAACAACACAGTCCACGCATAAAACAAACTATCAGTCCCGAGTAATTTTATTCATTCACAATTCGGCGGTGCTTTATAATAAACTTTTCCACCAAACTAAATCCAATATACCTAGTTCTCACATCCAGACTCCTACATTACAGTAACAATAACTTACAAGATACATACAAAGTCCTTTAGCCGCAAGTAGAGCTACACGGCTTCACACTGAGACCTAGACGAACAATATTATTATTTGAGCCTCATTCTATTCAAGGTCATTAGGCTTAGACAGTAATTACAACACGCTTCGAGGGCCTTTTCATAATCATGCTCTGATATTATACAAATACTGGTTACTTGGATTATAAATAGTAATCTACTTAAAAAAAGTGTTATTGGGTTTTTCCGAATTCTCAGTAGCAGCACGGAGTCTGATGATGTGCCCGGTAACGGCAATAGGCTCGCCCCCCATTACGTGGGACCTAAAAATTCATGGCGAAATGTGGGTGTAATATTACACCTCTGCTTACCCCTTCGGGGATACAGGCGTGAGCCTATAAAAAATATTAAATCTACTTCTGTATGTATGTAATCACTTGATTTGACTGACATATTATCGTAGAGGCTCTACGGCATGTCATTCTACAGCTTCTACAACATGATATTTGATGATTGAGTCACATGTAAGCAAGGATTTTTAAGAGGGATTCCTCCTAAGGGGTTTAAAGTTTTTACAAATATATAGGTTCTGCAGTGGCGGCGTACCGGAAGACGCAGGAGGGGTATGCGGGGTATGCCTCTCGGCAGGTGGACCGACGTTCCCGTTAACATAGCTGGAAGTGGTTCGAGACCGGTCAGTGTGGAGAGCCTTGGAGGCCTTGCCGAGATGATGGCTATGAAAATACGAGCCACAGCTTTTGTTTATAACAACTTACCTTTTTGTGCCGTGATGTATATTTGCGCTTATGTTGGACATCTAACAATTTTTAGCTTTATTTTCCAAGGCGAGAAACATTTTAACGTCTGTTTGTTATTGCGGAACCTTCCATGAAAACACCGAAACCTTCGGTCGAAAATATATACACCCTTCATAGCATTCGGAATCCACGGATTTGTATGCTCGCTGAAACACTGAGGTCTGAGATGTTTTTATTACAGCCACCCATCTAAAAAGTAGACACTGACGAACGCGCACTTTGCTACGGGCCTCTCCGCTTATAAGCCATGTTTTTGATGTTAAAGAGGGTACTTAAGACTGTTGAGTGTTACAAAGGCAATCTTTGATGTGAAGTAAGTACAAGATTACGTCTCTGAAGTGAGTTTTATCGAAATGGCGTTACAAAATGGGAATTAGCATCAAATATTCCTATTCAGTGGTTTCTATTTATTAAAGAATATTCATAAAATCTTTGACTTAAAATACCTATTCATAAAGAATTTTACGTCTTACACGTCCTGATATTAATTTTGAAAGCGTACTTACGTGATATTTTAGCATTGACACACATTGCTTTACTAAAATTTAACACATACCTACATGTAATCAGCATCAGGCCCAAAAGATGCAAAATTCTAAACTTACGAATTCATATTCATTCCTATACTACAATGGAGAACAATGTCCATTAATTCCTTTAATTAAAATCCCACAATTCTGCCAGAAATGTTCAGCTTTTATTTTGCGATTCACTCCGCAATAAATCCGGAAAGGCAAAAACTAAGGAATTAATCCGTATTCACAATACCCGCCTTGGAAGCCCTTCCACGGGTTAAGCAACGACTAATTTCAATCAGCGATCAGCACTCTGATTGGCCAGTTTAAATCTCTACACCAATCAGAGCTTCGAGCGTGGTAAACTTGTCGAGCAGTTTAAGATAAAATCAACCTATACCAACCCCGCTGTTCATTCAACCTTATTAAGATTTCGATTCGAAATTCGTTTATATTGCCACGAAATCCCTAAACAAAAGTAAATTGCTTTCGTTCTGGACGAAATATCGCTCGGCTAAACGATTAAAATGCAAAATTCTTGGGAGGCTGGAACGTCGTATAAAGTGTTGTATTTATTTATCTTACATTAAATACATATGTTTTAGAGACAGTTTAGAGAGAAATAGAATAACTGTAAAAAATTGGTTGCCTGTAAAGTCGGTATACGGGCGAAAGTTTTACGTGACAACGACTTTGAGTGGTAAAATAATTTTAATGTGAATATTCATTCGTATAGTAGGAAGAAGGATGAAAGACGCGTGCCTTTCACTTTTTATGTCTGTCTCTCTCGCTCTTAGGCGGGACGCGTGCCTCTCACTCGCTCTCATTGTGAGCGCATAACGTGAGCGGAGCGTAACGCAGTTTCTTGAAGTGTCACCCGGCAAACCAATTTATAAGACGTTGTCACGTCAAAAACTTGATAGGATGAAATAAATATTTGTTATTAATTTTGATCGTCATTATCATCAATTTAAAAAAGCTGTCCCACTGCTGAGGACGGGCCTCCTCTCACTATGGGAAGACAAAGTCCACCACGGTGGTCTAATCCGAGCTGCAAAACTTCACATGTCTTGCGAGAAAACGATGTAGAACTCTCAGAGGTGCAAGTTTTGTCACGATATTGTCCTTCGCCGTTTAGGAAGCGGTCATTTATTATTTCATCATCATCATCATCAGCCTTTAACAGTCCACTGCTGAACTAGGCCGCTCCTTTGAAAGGAGGAATTGGCCTACTATACCACGCTGGCCAAACTGGTTGGTATAGGGTTTGTATCAAGTTTTCCTTCTCTTACAGTGCTGTTCTCTGCATAATATGCTCCCTCTGTCGGGTCTTACGACACCCATTGGATGATATGGGGTGGTGACATTCCATATTATTCTTAATTCGTCACCACACGGACAGTTATTTAATACGCACTTAACTTCGAAGAATCTAAAGTTGAACACGAATCATTAGATCATGTCGGAGGCCTTCAAACGTACTGAAAAAAAATCCTACACGAGAAATTTCTCGAAGAAAATTCAAATTTTCATTGGAAATTAAGGGTCCTATAATCAATATTGCTGCCTGCTTTATTAGTATGTGTCTTAATATGTGCTTTTCAATAATAAAACAAACTTTTACCGACAGTTGAGACTGTCGGACTGTCCATACTTATATCATTATCATGAAAAATAGGCAAAATTTTCGAAAAAAATCGAATATTTGCTGTGAGCTCAGTCGATATCCGTCCCATCCCTATTATGACGTTAAAGGACATGTCAAGGTTACGTTCCTATTCAGTGAACATAATATATTTCGGTGGCGATATACGTGTTCCCTCTCGTTTTTAATATTCACTAGTATTATGCCGTATTTCATTCTTGTACTGCCTTTGGCCAAAACTAGTAAGTCAAATCGCTTTACAGCGTTTTATTTTTATATCCTTGTGCTTCTAAAATTTCGCTTGGCTGAGTAGTTAAGCCGAAGTGTATTACCAAGAACGATATCCAGCAGAGGACTAAAGTAAGCTGATGATGATGAGTACCTAGTTAAGGACTAGAAACTGAACAAACAATCTAATTTTTTTTTTCTTTTTATTATGACGTTTTTTGTACTTTATTATATTTTTCACCACAGCAGCTCAAACATACCGCTTTTGCTGCGAGACAACAGTGAACAAAATGCGATTTTGATTCGAGCGTGAGTAAAAGTAGCTTTTTAATTTTTCAATCTTCAGTGTCACAAATTGACATTGTTCAGCCATAAATTTGAAACATTCGAATTTTACTGTGCTCTGTCTCTTTCACATGCATATAAAAAGTGAGTGAAAAACCCCTTCGAATTCGAAATTCGATTTTGGATTTCGACCTCAAAGAAAACACCTTCGGAAACGCAAATAAAAAAAGATATTTACTTTTTTTATATGTTATTGTTTATATGTTTAATTTATTATTGGATTTTAATAAAAATAAGGCTAATTAATAGTATAAAATTAAACCAATACATTTTTATTTGGAATTACAACAATGATACATTAATTGAAAAATAAACATCAGGGACGCGGTATTAAAACGCGATTTAAAAAAGTAGCGGGAATAAAAATTTCGCTGATGCTGATACAGTATAGCGTAACGTGTTAAATTATATTAATATATAAAATAATCTAAAAAGATGAGTGAAACTAGCGATTTTGACTGTACTTTAACACCAGAAGAGTTAAATCAACAAGTGATTCATACAGAATTCAATCTATTCCTGTTCATTTCTATGTCTCTTAGGTAATATGTGTTGGCATGCCGTGGTGAAAAATTATGTGTGCTACACGAGAGCAAAGTTTTTTGTATCTCGTGCTGTTGAGTCCCTCACCAAGCTCAGGATTCTAACTTTGATTCACTCGCTACGCTCGTGAATCAATCATAGAATCCTTCGCTTGCTCGGGACTCAAAATCAGCACTCGAAACAAAAAACAACTTTGCTCTCTTGTTGCACAAATAACTATTATTTTATGGTTTTCTCTTTGATGTTTATTCTGTATACATTTTTGGTGTGTGCCATTTGTGGCAAAATAAAAATTTCTTTTCTTTTTTTCTTTAATATGCTGTTAGAATAATCATAACAGACCATGTGAGTGAGTGATGGATTAACAATATAACTATAACAATTTAGTAATTTCACTATATAACATTAGATTAATAAACTTATGTTACGTCTAAAGAAAATTATATTCCAGACAATAATATCCTATCTTACTTACCAATAGATGAAATGTTTGAAAAAAATACCCGGCTTACGAATCATCCTGTATTATTATATTTTGTTTGATAGGTGCTGCAATTGAAAGTTATAGTCGTTTTATTGTTACGATCGGACGTTTACAACTTAAACAATTAGTCGAATATATTTTATTTATAGTTGTTTGATTGATACGAGTTCATCAACCCTGGACTAGTGTTTAATTGAATAATCACAATCGAGTTATTCATTTATAGCTTAAGAAATACCTCTACCTACACCGCAAGCCTTCGGGAAGAGCAAATATATAAGATATATAGACAAGCTAACTGTATTGCATTAGCTGCATATTTCTGGTCCATCTGCCGGACATTGGTGAAGCCTCAAACTAGCATCAGACATCTAGTGAATACAAACGGAACTAAGACGACGAAGAACGATTGAAGTTGTGAAATCGAGCTATTAAAAGTTTCACGCGTACTACACGGCATATAAAAAATGCCCAACCTGCTATTTTAGTGGTTCTTTAGTACCTATGAGAAAAAAATTAGCTGCTTGATATCTACTGAAAATTAAAGATATCTTTCATTACATTTTAACTTTTAAAGTTAGTTGCAAAGGGAATATAATATTCAAGATAATATTTTCGCTCCATTCTATTAAGTAGCATTAGAATTGTGTCAGACATCTCACGTAGCTTAAAGGACCAGCTGTCGCTTTTACACAATTGTTGAACAACTCAAAGGAAAACAGAAATAGCCTCTTTTAAAACGGTAAGACAGTTGACACAAAAAAATATCTGAATATTTACCTACTCTGTATTAAATATAAGACAAACACTCATCCCCGTGGGTGGGGGAAAGACGCCATAAATATGCAGGTAGGTACATGAAACGTTCATTATCATAAATAAAATGTTTTCTTTTTTATACTCATCATCATCATCATCATCAGCTTTTAACAGTCCACTGCTGGACAGGCCTCTCCTTTGAAATGAGGAATTGGCCTACTATACCTCGCTGGTCAAACAGGTTGGTATAGGGTATGTATCAGGTTTTCCTTCTGCTACAGTGCTGTTCTCTGCATAATATGCTCCCTCTGTCGGCTCTTACGACACCCATGGGATGATATGGGGTGGTGACAATCCGTATTCTTAATCCGTCACCACACGGACTTTTATACTCATATAGTAATAATACATATTAGCCCTATAATTATGTAAACTGTACCACTGCTGGGCAAGGGTATCCTTTTGTCTTTTGTGTCCAGTAGGAGAACTATCGAAATGCTGGTTTCTTTGCACAATTTAACAAGCGATAATTTGAAAAGTTGATGTTTCCACCTTTCAATATCATCATTCTTTACCAGGCTATTACTAGTTATTTGCGATATAACACTTACCTATACTATAACAGATGTTAATCTCTTGGTTATAGGAGATCCGAGATATTATAGCAAAATTATGTCAGAAGAGTGCAGTACTACCGAAACCAGTAAACACATATAGGTACTTTTGACAACTATTTAATAGAATAAAATTACATTTCAAAGAGCGCACCACGATATTTTCTTTACCGTCTGCGCCATTAGCGACATATTACGGGTCTTTCGGGAAATTATTCACAGTTATCTGTACTATGGTAGTTTGCTTACTGTATGTGCTTTGCGCTACGTTCCCTATTCTTTCCTTTAAAGGGTCAATAGACGTAAAGTAGTGGACCTTTGACGGTAATGTTTCACGTGAACAGCCTATTTCGGTTTACTAGGTCCCAAAGTTTTCTAACAACTTGATGTTACCTCTGAGAATAATCCTTCACGTTAGGTTCAAACAAATTGATCAACCCTTGGCGCGCTCGACCACTGGCCCTCGTTTTATAATTCCTGAATGAAATTGAATATATCCACCAGTAAAATAAAAGGCAAGATGAATTAAATTCGACTCAGATTAATGTCAGTGGTATTTTTGAGAGGCAATTTCGCGAAAAGTGCGGGCGTTGTTTTCGACCTATATTCAAACAAAGGATCGCACAGTATCACAATAATAGCTATTTACAAAATGACGGAAGTGAGTCATAGAAACACTAATTAGACACAACATGTAACAATGGGTCTAATACCAATGACTGTTTCTCTATGGTCAATAATATCTTAGTTTACCGCAATATGAGTAATGCTACAAAGGTTCAAATTGAATCATATTCATTCATCAAAAACAAGTTAAAGGAAATGTAACCATATGAAGTTCAGTTTCACAGTTAGGTACCTACTTATATGAACTTTATAGTACCTATAGTATTTATGTACCTATTAGTAGATGTGCTAAAAGGCTAAATACGACGAAAGTATGGGTGCAGATCGTTCAGATAAAACAGGTATTACTAATATTATAAATGCCCATATGAGTTTATGACTTTGTCTTATATTGGTTGGTAAAATTTTAAGGGCCAATATTGAATGTGAACTACACCTTGACCTAAACGTCAAGTTTTTTTCTGCATTTCATTTGATATTTCTCAATTTCAGACTAACTCAATTTGAACCATGGAAAGATACACAATCGAGCAACGCGTTAAAGTTATTCAGGCTTATTATGAAAACGGGCGTTCAAATCAAAATGCATATCGTGCACTTCGTGATTTTTTCGGCCAATTTAATCGTCCAAATTTGCGTACAATCGGAAAAATCGTGCAAAAATTCATCCTAACGTTATCCCAGTTGCAACCCCGGGTCCGCTTACTAGTCTGAGCAGAATTGATTCAAAATTACTCCTCTGATTTACTGACTTGAATTACTGACTGCCTGTCTGACCTCCGCAACCCAAATGGATCATAGCTTATACTACTCAGCCATTCAGGGTTAGGTACTGGCATTGACGACTGTCTATGATCTTAAGTACAGCCGCGACTAACGGCTTAGCGTGATCTCCGAGGCACGGGGCAAGTGATACCTAATCAATAATTCAATACGCACATAACTCCGAAAAGTCATTGGTGCGCACCTTCAATTCAAACCTCTGCAAAGCAGTCTTTTGTAATTTCGACTAGAGTCTCGCTGCCTCTCGGCCTGAAAAACTGGTGTTAAAACAATATTTTAAATGACTTATTGTTACGTTTATTTAGAAAAAGTACTGTAAAAGCTACAGGGATAATTATAACAAATCCCCGTGTAGGACAAAGCTAAAATACCGGGGGCACTCTTTTTTGCTCGTCGTGTTAATTTCACAGCTCCGTAAGTTACGTAGAATTGGTACTAATTATGTACCCGACACACTTACTTTTGTGCCTTTTTTAATTTGGCCTCATCTCGTATGTTATGTAACACGCTTGTACATGTGTTATTTGACAAGGGTTTCTGTGAATGTATTTATGTGTATATTGTATACTCAACGTGACAATTTTTAAACTGGCTGTGAAATGGGCGAGAATTGAGCACACAACAAGCGCTAGACTGAAAGAATTTAACAGTACATACAGTACAACCAAAGTCAAAGTCCAAATCATTTATTCATCTAGGCTACAAAGTGACGTTTATGAACGTCAATTTTGAAGTTAATTACTTATTGATTCTACATTTACTGCCACGTTCGCAATGCAATTGGTAGAACCACGAGAAAGAACGGGCTATAAAACTAATGGCCACTCTTTTCAATCGCCAATATAATAGTTATACATTTTTATTTTGTAAGGAGCTGCAACTGTTTCACTTTGCAAAAGTTTTTTAGACCTCGACGCCTGACATATACGTATAGTAGGTAAAAGCCTATTTCCAAATTATCAAAAAGTATTTGTTACCCAATTGGTCTCAACTCTCAGTCTGTGTGTTTCGTTACCTATTTCATTAGTGATTTATTCAAGCGTGACTCAAAGAGTGAGTCTAGAAATGTACACAACAATATCGCACCACAAATACTACCAACACAATCTTAATATATAAAATCCTTGCGTTACTGACTGACTGACAGACACGCTACAGCCGAAACTATTGGGCGCAGGAAGCTGAAATTTGACATGTATGTTCCTTGGGGACCGTAGGGGTGCACTAGAAGGGATTTCCCGAAATTCCCACGGGATCGGCCAAAGCGGGTAAATTAAAAAATTGCGGGCGTAGCTGCTGGCGTCCTCTAGTTTTAATTATAAAACTGAATAAAATTAAAACAATAACTGAGTATTTAGAACGTTCTGGTCATAAATTAGTCACTTACTAGTAATCCTAAATATATAGTACCTAGCAAGTCCTAAATAAATGTAAATACGTCATTCATGTTATTATTATGTAAATTACTGAACCTGAGTTAGGACAGGACTAAGACGAAGCATTTTCTCTAAATTCTATAATATATGAAAACCTCGTGCGTTTCTAATAAAACTTTTACAATTTCCTTATACCTGAAATTTGCTGAATTTTATTGACAAAAACTTTTCCAAAGAAACTTCCTTCCAATTATCCTGGATTGACAACCTGTTCTGTACTTAAATCGAGTAAGTATAGTACGAGTGCTCGGCTCCATTAAATGTCGACATATTTACAACCAACACGCAGAATTTCTAACCATTACTTTAAATTGATATAATTTTCGATCACACAATATTATTTTGACGATACGAAACCTACGTTTGAACCTTAGTCATATTATGCTTCTATTGTTGTGGGGTAAAGAAGATGTAGTGACAAGCATCGAGAAAGGTATGCTAAGGTGGTTTGGGCACGTGGAGAGGATGGATGATGAAAGACTGACCAAGCAGATATATAAGGCAAGTGTGGATGGGACAGGACGAAAAGGAAGACCTAGGCGGACGTTCTCTGACCAGATTGGAGACATCCTAAAAACAGGACAGGTTAGAAGTACCCTGAACAGAAGAGCATGCATGAGAAATTTGATGGGAGTGAATGAAGCAAGAGAGATATGTCAGGATCGTTGCAAATGGCGTTCCGTAGTCTCTGCCTACCCCTCCGGGAAACAGGCGTGAGTCTATGTATGTATGTATGTATTTTTCACTAATTTTATACAATTTAATATGATGTTGATATTTATGCATATTAAGTTTAACAAAGTGCTCTAATCTATTCCCAGACTTGATAACGTAATGACTGTAGTCGTAGATAGCAGTCGGGTATTTTTGTGGCGAAAGTCTCATCAAAAAGTGTTTACGGTTTTTTGCGAGTGAGAGTGTAACAAACAAGCCAAGAAGCCAACGGACAAAATAATAAAATATGTCGATACCTTCTAGGTAAGTAGGATATAAGTACCTATCCAATTAAAATTTTAAAATGTAAGACAATGTCGTCAGTGTGGTGACTGATTAAGAATACGGAATGTTACCACCCCATACCATCCCATGGGTGTCGTAAGAGCCGACAGAGGGAGCATAATATGCAGAGAACAGCACTGCAAGAGAAGGAAAACTTGATACAAACCCTATACCAACCCGTTTGGCCAGCGCGGTATAGTAGGCCAATTCCTCCTTTCAAAGGAAAGGCCTAGTCCAGCAGTGGACTGTAAAAGGCTGATGATGATGAAGACAATGTATAGCCATAGATGTCTTTAAGTTTCACACGAATGATACATATTTGTGAAAGGTTAATTGAAACCGTAACTAAATATTTAATCAGTTGCAAATGTGAAATAAAAACATGTCGTTAGTTAAAAGTATTTGAAATGCTGTAATGTAGAGATGTTTGTCCAACTATTAAATTTAAATCAATATAATTCAGTGTATCGAAGGTCAAAATAAAATTGAAATAAATATCCCAACTGCAAACTTATTGGAAATACATACATACATACATAGACTCACGCCTGTTTCCCCGAAGGGGTAGGCAGAGGCATATTAAACGACCACTTTTCGCCAGTGTTTTGATCCCACGTAATAGGTGGCGAGCCTATTGCCGCTTACCGGGATATTTTGTTTGCCAGAGCCTCGTCCGTTGATCGGCAGGTGCACCACATGCAGGTGAGGTTGGCTTGGGACCCTAAGTTCTTGGTGGGAGCCCTATGCACCCCTATGCAACATATTGGAAATAAGTATTATAATAAAGATATATTATAGACAAATACATAGATGAACGTAATTAAATCAAATTAGGCTTTCACGTTTGCCCTCTTAAAACAACAAAAAGAAAAAAACAAAATAGGTACTTATACGTTATTCTGGCCATTGCTTTGAGTAAAAACCTGCAACGATGACTAAAATTTGAATCACATTTTTGATAAAAGATAAAAATAAAACGGCGCAACGCCCACATTTAAAAACTTGCATGTATTTTTGTTACTCAATTACTGTGTCATCTTTTATTTTTGGCATCGAGATAATAGTATTTTATCTGTCTGCGAAAATACCCCAGTGTGGGTTCCATTTTTTAAAAACATCACACGAAATGCAGAACGAGTAGGTAGAGTGGATCATTTATGTTAAAAGAAGTTCTTATTTAAACTGTCGAATGTAAAAAAAATCATTTAAAAAGAGAAAGATAGACATTGATTTCATGACAACGTATGTAAGGCATGGATGACAATGCTGGCATATTTTTAATTTAGTTCTACAAGACACGGCGGTTTAAAAATTCATGGCGAAATGTGGGTGTAATATTACACCTCTGTCTACCCCATTGGGGATACAGGCGTGAGTCAATAAAAAATATATAAGACACGGCGGCCATCTGGTTATGTGTAAATAAACCTTAACGCTATGGTTCTTTAACACTCTAATTCTGTTAAAATTAGACCCGACTTCTTTACTATATACAACTGGTGACCAAACCCATAACAAACAGCAATTGACCTGATGTTTACCGCCAAATCACACGATTTCCCAACTGTACCGATCGTAGAAATACATCTATTTAAAGAGCCTCTACAAACATAGTGCAGGTTCAGGCGTGACGCATTCGTTCGCACGAAACGCGCAAAATTACGTTAACCCAGATATGAGACTGAAATAGCGGTGAATACTTCGAATGCATTTACCTACTGGGAAACCAATACGAGGAGCTAGTGTGAGCACAAATCTAATGAACAAATGTAATGATATTGTAATATCAGAGCACTCTAAATTAAAAATCTCAGACATTTGCAAAGGGACCTGACGTCTCTTGTACTATATTGAAGATAGCTGTTGCCCGCGGTTTCACCCGCGTCCTGAGGGAACTACTTCGCGTACCCGGTTAATTTATAGCCTAAGTTACTCCTTGGTACATCAGCTATCCGCCAGTTAACGTCCCGTCAAAATCGCTCCAGCCGTTCCAGAGATTAGCAAAAACAAACAGACAGACAGTAAAAAATTGTAAAATATGTAATTTCGGTATATGTACCATGTATACATCCATATGCATTTAATAAAAAGCTGTTATTTTAATATTTCAAACAGACACCAATTTTATTTATATGTATATTATATACAGGTCGTCACAAGACCCATCACCAAGCCGAAGTCTACTCGTTGTGGACATCATGCCAAGTCATACTAACCAAAAATAATACCTGGGAAACGATTTCTTTTTTTAAGTTTTCACATTTTTTAAACCGCAATTAAAACCGCGAGCATGCAATGCTCGAAATACCTACTTATCCATGGGGTCATGGGGTCATAGAGCATCTAAAGAACATATTGGTGGGGTAAATGCATCGATTTTGTACCTAATTAGAAAAATGCCTTACTAACTTTGAGCCTCAATATCCCTAAACCAGTAATTTCCCAGGTATAGTGCCGAAGTAAAAAAATGTTCGTAGTGATTGGTACAACATGGGATTTCAGTTTTCGTTAAGGGTCTTTTTACACCTGTATATGTATAGATAGTCAACGATGTCCACCTTCGTCATTCACACTAGAGAAGATCGATTTGTGAATATTTCATACTGTTTTCTAGTTCTACAATACAATAAGTAGCTCGAGATTAGTTTGCAACCTGTAATACGCGGATTAAAGTGATCACGACGAATAAGGGGTCGCCACGCCCGCCGTTCAGCACTGCGCCGAGTGTCGCAGATTCGATTCCTATACGAGACAACACTTTGTGTACCTAATCCACAGATTCTTGTCTCAAGTCAGTGTTCCTACTTTATGTCCCTTGATTGAAATTTTATAACCTAATGGAAGGAAAGAGGAACCCACCACGCACCCTCGGATTGCCCACCCCAACTATTGCAATAGAAAAAGGTTGACAATACTGAACCCCTCTAAAGACAAAGGATAAGGGATGCCTTGTGGAGACGCGAAACACGTGTCGAAGCATAGTCGGCGCATAGAGCGGGATACTGCACGTCAGGTATTTTCCTGGAACCCATTTCCGCGTTAATCCATATATATCCCTTATCCTTTGTTAGAGGAGTTCGGTATTGTCAACCTTTTTCAATTGCAATAGTTGGGGTGGGCAATCCGAGGGTGCGTGGTGGGTTCCTCTTTCTTTCCATTAGGTTACAATGGAGTTCTGCCAAGTAACGCCTGATTCAATCAACTGTATGAAATTTTATAAGTCCCATGCAACAGAGGATTTATTTTTCAGTGAGAACAGTGACATATAATAAGAGTATGTCTCTATTGTCATTTTAACAGTCTTCGAAAGAATGCGCATTGCATATCGCCATGGGTTTGTTCCTTATAATATAATTGTTCTACAAAGCTCCTTTAGTATTCAGCTCGTCGCGAGCATGTTGATTTGACGCCGACACTCAGTTATGAAAGTTTAATAACGCCACGACTCAGTCCCATAAGCATTCCTCAGAGAACGTGTATGGAACTAGAACACGGGAATGTGATAACTAGGAAAGTACGAATAACTTCTAGAAATATTCATTATTTTTTTATAAATGCTAAAAACTATTCGACGTATGGAAATATTTGGGAAAGTCCTTTGCGCAGCAATGCGGCAGCATTGGCTATTAAGAAAGACAAAAATAAATCTTCAGAAGTTTGAAGTATTTTTTTAATTTTGTCTGTATATTTTACAATATTGTTTTAATTTTATGCATCTACTGTACGAGACGGTAAAGATGTTCTACAATAAACACAGTTTTACTGTCAGCACTTAACGCGCGTCTCACTAATATCAAAACACCTGTTGCTTAGCTGCTACTGCCAAGAATAAAACCTACAAATCTCCTACTGAAAGCACAGTAGGTACACACGGCTACTCGTCAAGCTATACACTTTGACCTTTGTACCGTTCTTATGACGTAGGACATAAGTATCAAAATCGTACTGCAACTGTTTAGCTTGACTTGGCGCCGTGTGTACTTACGTCTCTAAGCTCGAAATATTATTATCCGTAGCTGGGAATTCAGATTTTCTAAAGAAATTCCGGTCACCTCAATTTTAAAGCAAAGCTTCCCCGCCTATTACAAAAAAATATCTTACGTCAAAAACAAGTCTGTAATGCTAATGGAATCAAAAACAAAAGATTAAAGATATTACGCATTATCTTTACAAAAGAATCGATTATCTACTAAAAGGTAGGTTCTGAGATTTTCGCCAACAATAGGGGCAAAGGTCATTTCGATAATGAAGGGGTAACTGGAGCCGAGCCATTAGAAAACAATACTTGTTTGTGACATGCCCCGCTTTGTCCTGCCTGTCAGTATTTCAACACTTTGACATTATTACAATGTTAGAAAAACAATGTTTAAAGGCGATGTTTTTTCTTTGTTGGATCTAACCTAAATAAATAAAGGCACGGCTTCGATATCCAAGAGTCCAGCTGTGCAACATACTTGCTCAGCTGTGTGAGGTAAATGTTGGATTTAAGGGTAATTGTCGTATCGCAGTATTGACTTTGCACGGTGGTGCTTAAACAATGTCACAGCCATGAGACTCTGAGCAATATAAGCCAACTTATGACAATTGGACGTAGTTAAGCAGAAAGGACTCAATCCACACTTTGGCCAAAATTGAGTTAAGTATGCCATCGTACTCCCGAGGGTCAAATCTATCATGTAGTAAAACCCTTTTTGGAAAATGTACACTGCAACTAGTTTTTTTTCGCTACCCCGACTCAACCCACAGTATGAAGAGCACACAAAAATATTTGCAGAATGAACTCAGTCCACTTGAATTGTTTCTGAGTAATGTATTTCTATGAGTATGTTCTGAGGGTCGATAAACCAGAATAAACTCAAACAGCTTGGATCCTTTCTAAGAATAAGTTTTATTATACAAATATCATTATAACAAATAACTAAAACGACTTAAACAGTTTGAGTCGTTTCTGTGTTACTAAAACAAAATATTTATTTTTATTTATCAGAAACGACTCAAAGCACTTAGGGTATTTCAGGAAAACTGCTTTAAATGAACAGCGCATTTAATATCAAATAAACTAAATCGACTCAAATAGGCTGAGTCGTTTCTAAGGAATAGATGTAATGACTGATAGAAATACTTTCAAATGAACTGAAGCGACTTACAACATTTGATTTATTAAATAATATTAATAATAAAATTAAATAGATTTTATTAATATTAAATAATAATAAAATCTATGCGTGGGCGAATCGCATCAGGCGGTACAAAAAAAGGATTGACCGATATTCCCAAAATCGCGCGAGAGATGAGAAGCTAGTTTATAGGAATTGGGAGCGACCTGAACCAGGTGTGGCTGATGGGCGTCGACCAGATGATACGACCACGATTGCGTTCTGGCGCAGTTTATGGTCGACTCCTGTCAGCCATACAGAGGGTGACTGGATTAGGTTGGGGGTGCAGTCCGTCCGTCAGCCAATTGGAAATCTGCGGGACCGGACGGGTTGCACAATTTCTAGTTAAAATGGCTACGCAGTGCACATGTTCGCTTGGCATCCCAATTCCAGTCATCTCTGGACTCAGGATCGCTGCCAAGTTTTATGACAACTGGCGTGACTCACCTGCTCTTCAAGTCTGGTAGTACCAAGGAGCCTACGAACTATAGGCCTATAACTTGCCTGCCTACAGTTTATAAAGTTTTTACATCCATTTTGAGACCAAAATTGGCATTACATATATTCAATAATAAAATCTGAGTCTCAAAATGGATGTAGAAGCCGGGCACGTGGTACTAAGGCCATTAGCCAACAGGTGCGCCGTAGTAGAAAGAACCTGGCGACATGCCTGATAGACTATAAAAAGGCCTATGACTCTGTGCCACATACGTGGCTTTTGAGAGAGCTGGAGTTGTACAAAGTAGATGCAACACTATGCGCCCTCTTGAAGGCATGTATGGGGCAGTGGAGTACGGTGCTTCGCTATCTAGGGTGTCGACAGCCTTACGGGTATGGCGTACCTATAAAGATCAAACGGGGTATTTTCCAAGGCGACAGTTTGAGTCCACTATGGTTTTGCCTAGCACTGAACCCGCTGAGCACTTTGCTCGAAAGTCTGAACTTGCGAGCTGAGGCTAGGCTATCGGTTGCAGACTGGAGGTCAGGTTATTTCTCACCTCCTTTTTATGGATGACCTCAAACTATTTGCCCCCACTGACCTCCAATTAATTGAGTTACTAAAGATAACTTAAAGCTTTAGTAATTCAATTAAGATGGAGTTCGGTGTGGATAAATGTGCGGTCATGCATGTAAAGAGAGACAGGAGTGTGGAATCTGATGGTATAGAGCTCTCAGATTTCACACAACTTAGTTCCTCTCTGCAACGGCAACCTACAAATATCTGGGTATGTCGCAAGCATTAGGCATTGATGACGCTGGCATGAAACAGGCGTTGCAGGCACGTTTCTTTGGAGGCCTGAAGAAAGTTTTAAAAAGCTTTTTATCGAGCGGAAATGAGGTGCGTGCCTGTAACGGTTGGGCTATGCCCATCTTAATGTAGGTACTCCTTCGGCATACTCAGATAGCCTCAAACAGAATTGGACGCCTTGGATAGGAAAGTTCGCTGCCTACTTACGACATAACGGATGCATCACCAGCGTTCGTCGGTGATGAGATTGTACATCCCGCATAAGTGTGGGGGTCGTGGCTTCTTGAGTGCCAAGACCCTCCACAATCGCGAGGTGTGCAATCTCAGAGATAACTTTCTCCACACCGACGCGGGTGTGCACCGAGATATGGTCGCTGTGGACAGAAGGCTTACCCCGCTGGGCCTGGCCAAAGAGAACTGGCGCAAACCTGCCGTACTTGGTGTAGAGCAGCGCAGGGAAGTATGGAAAGGTAAAGAGCTGCATGGACGTTTTTACCGGGCCTTGACGCTGGAAAATCTACCTCGGGGTCCTAGCTGCGTTTTGACGATCTTTTCACCGAAACAGACGGTTTTGTCTTTGCGATTATGGACGAAGTTGTCATGACGAACAACTACCGGAAGTATATTCAGAGGGATGGGACGGTCGACATATGTCGGGCATGTCATCAGCCTGGTGAATTGCTTAGACATATAGTATCCGGTTGTTCTCGTCTTGCCAACGGTGAATATTTGCATAGACAGAACCAAGTAGCCAGGATTGTCCACCAGCAACTTGCCTTAAAGTACCAACTTGTCGACTCTGAAATACCGTACTACAGGTATGTGCCCGACCCAGTTCTTGAAAATGCTCGTGCTACTCTGCATTGGGATCGGTCTATCATTACTGACAGAACTATTGTGGCTAACAAGCCGGATATAGTGGTGACAGACCGATTGGAGCGCCTTGCAATGATCATCGACGTCATCATACCCCATGACGAGAATCTCGTGAAAGCCGAAAAAGATAAACAAATAAAGTATTTGGACCTGGCTCACGAGATTGTCGACATGTGGGATGTTGACTCGGCGATCATTGTACCGATAGTCGTGACCGTAAACGGTCTTATTGCCAAGAGCCTCGACCACCACCTCAAGAGGGTCTTGTTAGACGGCTGGATCTTGAAACCATTGCCCTTATGTTCTGGCTACAGATACTGCCTCACAATAGTCGAGCTTCACTTGTTGGCCTGAGGTGTTTTCACTCCAGGATATGACTGCTGAAACCTGCGCTGCCGCCCTTGTCAATGGTTGGATTACGCGGTTTGGCTGTCCAAAACACATTACCACCGACCGCGGCAGCGACAGTTCCTATTGCACACATTCAAGGAACTCGCTGCACTGATTGGCGCAAACCATCACACTACCACCTCGTACCACCCAGCAGTTAATGGCCTTGTGGAGAGATTGCACCGACAACTAAAGTCAGCCATCACCTGCCATGCATCATCCAACTGGGTTGAAGTCCTACCTTGGGTTCTACTTGGCATACGAAGCGCATGGAAGGAAAACCTACAATCGTCTACAGCAGAAATTGTGTACGGTGAACCACTCCGTTTACCTGGACAATTCCTCTCACCTGCCTCCGAAGCTGAGACAGATATTACAACTCTGGCTGCTAGACTACGTGCTCACGTCAGCAAACTCACGCCGCTACCTACGTCATAGCACAATAGTTCCAGTAGAACGTTTTACGTACCCAAGGACCTGCCAACAGCAACCCACGTCATCGTTCGTCAGGCTCCGGCAAGAAGACCACTTGAAGGACCGTACTCAGGTCCCTACAAGGTTTTACACTGAGACTAGAAGACCTTTGACGTGGACATCCGGTGCCACAGAAAGGACTTGGAGGATGAAAGAACATGCGACCTCATTTTTGGCCTATTTTGTCTATTTTTTTTTATTTTAATGGTTGTGTTTTATGTGATTTTACTAGCTTTGTGTTTAAGGTCAATGAATGTAAAACTTTTTAGAACTTTTACCTATTTCGTTTTTTTTTATAAATAATTTTCTAGTACAAGGGTAGTTTTGAGTCCATTTTGAGAAATAAAAAATTTAAATCTGTCTTAACAATCTTAAGTTTAATGGTAAGGACTCAACCCACATTTAACTTAATATCTCGAAATGTATTGCAAAATATATCACAAACTTGATGGACAAATACAATATAAACTATTCTTTTGATGATAAGAGCCATTTAAAAAAAAAAAATAACTTTTTTCAGAGAAATTACATCTCAAACTTTAAACGCCCATAACTCAAAAGTGACTTAGTGTGGATTGAGTCCTTTCTGCTTCATCATATCAGCCAAACGACGTCCACTGCTGGACATAGGCCTCCCCCAAGGTTCTCCACACAGACCGGTCTTGAGCCACCCGCATCCAACCTCCTCCCGCGATCTTGACAAGATCGTCGGTCCACCTTGCGGGGGGCCTACCTCTGCTGCGTCGTCCGGTACGTGGCCGCCACTCCAGAACCTTTCTGCCCCAACGGCCATCGGTTCTTCGAGCTATGTGCCCTGCCCACTGCCACTTCAGCTTGGCTATCCGGAGAGCTATGTCGGCGACTTTGGTTCTACTGCGGATCTCCTCATTTCTGATTCGATCTCGCAGGGAAACTCCAAGCATAGCTCTCTCCATCGCCCTCTGAGTGACCTTGAGCCTTCTGATAAGGCCCATAGTGAGCGACCACGTCTCTGATCCGTAAGTCATCACTGGCAACACACACTGGTCAAAGACTTTCGTCTTGAGACACTGCGGGATATCGGACGAGAAGATATGTCGTAGCTTCCCGAACGCTGCCCAACCGAGTTGGATTCGACGATTGACCTCCTTCTCGAAGTTGGACCTACCTAATTGGACTACTTGTCCCAGGTAGATATACTTGTCGACAACTTCGAGCGTAGAGTTCCCAACCTGAATAGGAGCAGGTACAACATGGACGTTCGACATGATTTTCGTCTTGTCCATGTTCATCTTAAGACCTACTTGTTGGGAGACTCTACAGAGGCCATCGAGCATTGTGCCTAGGTCTTCCATGGTCTCAGCCATGACTACGATATCGTCTGCGAATCGAAGGTGAGTGATGTACTCGCCGTTGATGTTGATGCCGAGTCCATTCCAGTCCAGAAGCTTGAAAACATCCTCCAGCGCAGTGGTAAACAGTTTCGGGGATATGACATCCCCCTGTCTCACCCCTCGCCGGAGTTGAATAGGTTTCGAACTCTGGTCCTGGAGGCGGACTGACATAGTGGCGTTTTCATACAAACACTTCAGCACTTCAATATATCGGTAGTCAATCCGGCACCGTTGGAGAGACTGTAGCACCGCCCAGGTTTCAATCGAATCGAAGGCTTTCTCATAGTCCACAAACGCCAAGCATAGGGGCTGGTTATACTCCTCGGACTTCTGTATAACCTGCCGCAGCGTATGTATGTGGTCTATGGTACTATAGCCTTTACGGAAACCGGCTTGTTCGGGAGGCTGGAAGTCGTCTAGCTTGCTCTCGAGACGATTCGTGATGACCCTCGAAAACAGCTTGTAGACGTGGCTCAGAAGTGTGATGGGTCTGTAGTTCTTCAAGAGGGTTTTATCCCCTTTCTTAAAGAAAAGCACCACCACACCTCTGTGCCACGCCTGTGGCGTTTTACCCTCGAGAATGACGGAATTAAATAGCTTCCGGAGGGCTTCTCTAGCGGGTGCACCGCCGGCCTTCAGAAGCTCACTCGTAATTCCGTCATCTCCCGGCGCCTTGTTGTTTTTAAGCTGTTTGAGAGCCACACTAATCTCGTGCATGCTGACGTCCGGGATATCTTCGGTATAGTGTCGGGTCAATCCAGCTCTAGGGTCTGACGCTGGAGTGCTTGCGGGTTGTTGCGTTGTCGTGTATAGCTGTCCATAGAACCTTTCGATCTCCTCCAAGAGCTCAGGCTTGGACGATACGATTCTGCCATCCTCCGTCTTCAGCTTTGTCAGCTGACTCTGCCCAACAGACAGATCCCTCTGGAACACTTTGGATCCCTTATTCCGCTCGATCGCCTCACGAACACATTTTGTGTTGTATTGGCGGAGATCGCGAGTCAGAGACTTAGAGATCTGTCTGTTGAGGTGCCGATATTTCGGCATGTCGTCGGAGGATAGCAGAACCATCTTGCGCCTTTCCTCTAACAGCTCGAGGGTCGGATCCGAGATCTTTTTGGTTCTCTGGCTTTTCTGGGGCTTAAAAAATTTTGCCCCTGTTGTATGGACAGCATCCACGAACCCGTTACTGTACACGTCCACATCTACGCATTCACCCAGGCATTCGAAACGGTTCTTGAGTTCGAGCTGAAAGCTCTCGGGGTTTTGGATATGAACCGGTGCCGGTCGGAGCGTGGACTTTATCAACCTCGACCGTTCGAGGCTTGTACAGATATTCAATGTGCCTCTTACCATTCGGTGATCGCTCCCCACTTTAAGTGAATTGATCACGGAGACATCATTGAATATCTGCCTCTTCGTCGACATGATAAAGTCGATCTCATTTTTGGTTGCACCGTCTGGACTTACCCAGGTCCACTTGCGGCATTCTCGCTTCTTGAAGAAGGAATTCATCATATAGAGTCCTTCCTTCTCCATAAAGCTAGCCAGCAAGTGACCCCGGGAATTCCGATGCCCATAACCAAATGGCCCCACTCTCAGCTCATCACCGTCGCGTTTGCCCAGTTTCGCGTTAAAATCTCCCATGACCACGGTGTATTGGGTTTTGTAGCCATGTATAGCCCGAGATATGTCCTCGTACATGGCTTCCACCTCCTCATCGGGGTGCGACGAGGTCGGAGCGTATACCTGTATGACCTTCAGCGAATACCGCTTGGATATTCTGAGTATAAGGTACGCTACCCTGCTCGACACACTCCCGATATTTACCACGTTGGTCACGAGAGATTTGTGGACGATGAACCCGACACCACCTTGGGACTGTTGGTCGCCCTCCCGGTAGAAGAGCAAGTTACCGGAATTGAGAACTATCGAGTCCTCCCCCTGTCTTCGGACTTCAGATAGGCCTATGATATCCCATCGCAACTTGCTCAATTCTTCTTCCAGCTCGACAATCTTCTCGTCGGTCCGCAGTGTGCGCGTGTTCAGTGTTGCCAGGGCCAATTGTCGTTGGTGGTGGTAGCCCGATCTCTTCCGGAGATTCTTCGCACCCCTTGCCCCGCCGTTACCATGGCCGCTACCATAACCAGGACTAGCGGGGCCGCCGGGGACTAGGGGCCGGTTTTTAATGGTGTGTTTCATAATTGGGGGGATATGCCATAATCGCCACGCTTGGCAGGCGTATTGGCGATCGCAGTGGCGGAAGTTCTTAGTGCTGGACGCTGCTGCCCATCTAGCATCTCGGGATTTCCTTCCGCCAGGTTCGGTTCGGATGGTTTGACCGCCATCTTTCGGTTGACTGCTTGCGCTGGGGGAGATATTATGACGAGTATCTACTCGTCAGAGTAACTCCCCCAGTGGGCGGTGGGGTCGTCACGTCCCGACGCCTTTCTGCTTAACTACGTCCAATTGGAGGGGACAGCTATGTTATGAGGACTCGAAATCAATAAAGCACAACGCCGCGATTAATAACGAACTTGGATATTATAAATACTCGATACACAAAGCTTTACACAAAACGTAGTATGTTGTTGTAGTAGTCGTTCGTTCATCGGTCTTCTCATCACCGGGATGGTGATAGAGGTATTAGATCCCTTTTGGAGGTAAACTCCTTGCGCTGTTGTTCGGCAAGACCTATTATTGTGGGCCGTTCGTTAGATTTGTCCGTCCTCGAGACTGACCATTTCCATTCGAGTCCGTTGGGCACATAAATTAGCAGACATCTCACTGTGTGCCAAATGTTGCCAAAGTAAAGAGCTATACTTAAAGCTCATATTTGAATGATATTATTTTTGTTGGGTGGGAGCAGAGTCGTGTAAGCGGGCTAAGACCTTTAGTCGTCTACTAGAGGGCGGCGCGCGGCGGTTGGTCGTCAGCTTGGCGCTGCGATCAGAGGGTCTAGTACGAGTTTGCACACGATTATCACGGTGATGATAGCCTAGTCGACGGGAACAATTTCCGTACATTTTCTAAAAGCGCCCCTAACGGAGAGCAACGATCGATAGAAACCGAATCGTGTTCGAAGGTACTGAGATCTAGCAGTCGCTTACATATTAGCCGTTTCAAAACAATGGGCCAAGTATTTTGTGGCACCGATCTCCATAAATGACAACACTTTTTGTGATCCACAGAATGCCGTTTCGACTCTGGTATAAAGATAAAAAAAATCACAGATGCTTAAAATGTGAAGACTAAAACCAGGATAACATTATTGTACTACGCCAACATCGGACATTGGACCTAATTTGGTTAATGACCAATTTAGGCCGAGTGCCGGTAATATCACACAGTAAATACACCAAACAGCGTCACGGCTAATAAAAAGCAATAATTATTAGCTTTCATCTTCAGAAAGCTGGTCCACGATTTACGGACGAAATAAATTGGGCTTCTGAATTATATCGTCCAAAATTACTTACTTACCAACTGCTTATTTCAACCGTTTGTAGATATAAAAAACCGTTTGATAAATAAGCTTTAATTGGGTCTAAGTATCTAAATTTTCATCGTGCTAATATTATAAGTCAGTGTGGTTCCAGATAAAGAATATAAAACGTTATACCCTATTTCATTATGTGGGTGTCATAAGATGCGACTTAGGAAAATAGGACTAATATAAATATAGAATAGTATATCTAATTTTGCGAAGAGTCGTACTTTATTTCAATTCGATATTTGTTCCGACAAATTTAAGAGGCAGATGCTACACAAATATTGCATATTTGTTTATGTATAACTATGAAACGTATATGTACCTAATGATTTATACCCAAATAAGAATATGACTAAATTACAGTCTTTTTTCCACATTACATTTTCTAATAAGTCCGAAGAGCACTTTGGCCGCCATTATCTGCGAATATACGAACGAGCTAATGCTACAATAAACGGGGTAAACTAGAACCAATCCAAGAAAAATCCCATTAATGGCTCTGTCAGATGCAGCAGACGATATTTCCTCATTAATTAGTGGTAAACACAATTATTCATTATTATTTTATATAATGTCGTTCGTTTTACCGAATATCAACAACAGACACTTGCAATTTAATTGCAGCCAACATCACGGACTAGAAGACGTCTCGGTTCTTGTCCACAGACAATAATTGTTAGGCCTTGTCGGAAGTCTTTGGGCAGTCCATAAAATGGGACACCAGGGTTCGGCACACACTCACACGAAACAAAAAATAGAAAGACCTACACAATGCACATTGCGTTGCGTCGCCAGTTCCTCTTTCTTTGAACCTGGCTACACATGCTGCCGCGCGTCTACCTGACTTTCATATAGAACTTTCACGTAAATTATCATATACGCATCATATATGTAAGTTCAAATACATCCGGCATCCGATGCGTGTATACCGTGGGAGCAAGGTCACTTAAAAGTTAAAATAGATATACAGACAACATCTATTTATATGTACTGATATATTCCTTGTTTATGTTTCTTTCTGATTCAATTTCCATCAAAAATATTTAGATTCACACGGTGGAGAACTCGCCAAGAAATACAGTTAAAACAAACCTACAAACAAATAAATTCTGTATCGTGTAGGCAAAAAATAAATCCGCGCCTTTATCTTAGAAGTTAGTTACAATGTTGTTAACAATAAAATGATAAACGTGAATGTATAAGTATATTTTGTCTATCGCCTACATCCATATTATAAGGCCGCAGATTAAATTTAAAAAAAATTAAGACTCAGCTACTGAATGTCGAAGTTTGAAATGTCGACGTATGTTAGTTCTAAACTACAGGATCACGATGTACGCCAGTTCGAAAGTTCACTGGAGCGAGCTATGCAAGGCCGACGTATCGTTTATATATTTCCGAGGAATTGTTCAGATTAATCCCTGCCGCCTCTTTCCGCCATCGTTCTATGCGACAGCATTTCCATCCCCGTCATTTAGATGGTTGGCAATCCACAACGATGCGTTTCTCTAGAAACTTTCTGCTTCGCACCTCTAAACTGTGGAATGATCTGTCACCTGCGGTTTTTCCGAACCAATACGACCTTCAAACCTTCAAGAAAAGAGCGTATTCCTTTTTAAAAGGCCGGCAACGCACTTGTGACTCCTCTGGTGTTGCGGGTGTAATCGCTTAACATCAGGCGATCCGTCCGCTGGTTTGCCCACTATTCCATAAAAAAAAAATATATGAAAAAGACTCGTTAACTCGAGAAACTAGCTTGACGGAGCCCTCCTTTGCAGGGCTCCCATTTTTTGGATGAAAGGTCACAAGGAAACCTAACTAACCTATTAAGTTTCTCGAGTTAACGAGACTTTTTCATATGAACGATACGTCGGCCTTGCCTGGCCATTTCTGTCGTTGAAGAAAGAAGCAAAGGCTCAAGAACACGACACTTAACAAGGTTTTCTACAGTCTGCGTTTGACCCTGTTCTTCTGCTTGATGAAGGCACTCGCAAAAATCTTGGCCTAAGTTATTTTATTGTAAGCTTGTAGGTTTCACTACAAAATATCAAAGCACATTTCAATTGCGAGTTGAGTTGTTGAGGGTGAGTGCAGATCTCTGAAAATAAATAAATTATTCCTATCAAGCGTGGTGTCATGCATGGCCGCCCTTATCGACTTGAGTGAGGTTTTACGTAAACATAAATCCCCGACAGAATACTGTTATTTATACACTCGGGATCGGTCCACACACTCAAGAGATACCCTATAAAAATATTGTATCCAAATAATGGCGTAATCTAATTGTATTTGAGACTAGTGGACGCCAGCAGCTACGCCTGCATTTTTTTTAATTTACCCGTTTTGGCCGATCCCGTGGGAATTTCGAGAAATCCCTTCTTAGTGCACCCCTACGGTCCCCAAGGAACATACATGCCAAATTTCAGCTTCCTGCGCCCAATAGTTTCGGCTGTAGCGTGTCTGTCAGTCAGTCAGTAACGCAAGGATTTTATTTAGTAAGATTGTCATGGCCAAAACCGAAGGCCCGTCGCTGGTATAATCTAAGATAGTAATCTCATGCACACGCAAAGAATAGTAATACATCAAATCGGATTTGTGTATCGCCAAAGCTATGTCTGTTATAATGACTATAGTGTACAGACCAACAGTTTTACACACATTTGAAATCCATATCTTATCAGCAATATTTTAATACTATAGATACTACCTATACGAGAAAGTGTAAGCCCAAAGGCAAACAGATTCAAAACAATAACTTGTGGAACACAGTGTTGTGAAATCCAACCTAACAGGCGACTCACTGTGATTGATGGAGCGACAACTTCAACCATTACGTCAAAGGTGGAGGCAAACGAAGCAACAACTTAGGGTCGGAACATATCTGACGGAAGATGCGTCGCGTATTATCGGTCGCGTAACTCCAAAACATACAAATATATAGAAAAACATTAAACCTTTCACACCTGACCGTTGACCCGTTAGTACGTCGAGCGTACAGCGTCTGTTCCGTTTCCGTCAACGCATTATCGGTCGACGTCGCGCGCACCACGCACCACGTGAATTTTGACTGACGCGTTGGGCGACATTTTAAAATTAAATGTCATACAAAGCAGCCGCACTGTAGTTGCTGAACGCAGAAACTGACTAGACGCGTAATGTAGCAGGTCTAATTTGACGGAATACGCGACCGATGTAGATACGCTCGACGCATTGTCCGTCAGATGTGTACCGACTCATTTGACGGAATAGACGCGACCGAAGATAAGGCGGCGATAGCCGAGTGGATATACCAACAGACTGCCATGCAGAGGGTATCGGGTTCGAATCCACAGCGCGCACCAATGACTTTTCGAAGTTATGTGCGTATTAAATGGTTAATTATCGCTTGTCCCGTGCCTCGGAGAGCACGTTAAGCCGTCGGTCCCGGTTGTCATAAAGATCTTTGACAATCGTTACAGGGCGTCAGTACCTTCTAAATAAACTGACACTAGTCTAAACCATGGAATATCGCTCCGTGGAAAAGCTAATATTCAGCCAAATCCGGTTAGACTAGAAAGCGGACCCCAGATTGAAACTGGGATAACGCTAAGAGGATGATGATGATGAGACGCGACCGAAGATACGTTCGACGCATCTTCCGTCAGATATGTGCCAACCCTTAGACCTACCCAAACATACACTCAAAAGCTACACATCCGATATCAAATAACAAATATCACTTTCCAACACGTTGTTACTTAAATAATAATCCTTATCCACACACAAATAATTGTAAATCGGATATATGGCCGACATGGTCATATAAATGTTTGTAGCCGCGTTAACACCTATCGTTACACCTATCCGCATCGTAAAACCTCCTCCGTAAATAATCTGAACGTTAATCGAGACATCGGTATAATGCGCAGTCGAATAGAATAGGATTCCGATATCTATAAGATTTATCAGGCAAATAAAAGTGCCAATACCTTTTCCACGGCTACGGAGAGTTGGGATTTCAGCCAATGCTATAATTATGTATGTTGAGGTATTTACCTGTTCCATGATATAGTCTGCGCAAGCTGGTATTCTGGATGGTTTGTTTTCAGACAGTCTCATTATTGTCACAAAGGTTCAAATACCTAGTCGCAAATATGTAGGTATTACTAATACCTACATATTTGCGACTAGGTACATAAAGTTTATGAATACATTTTTACAGCATAACATTAAGCTTTCACAAGTTTTTTATGAATAAGCTTGCGGATGTACCGAATTACCTCTTACATATTAATGTGTCCGCCATTGTTAGAAAAGAGAAAAGTAAATGAATTCAAGTAAAGGTCACGAAAGAAAGATTTGTTGGCAAATGGACGACATTAAGCGACAGTTTCCCTTACTTCTGAATAGACGTTATTACTCATTATTATCCAGAAAACAGATACCTAATTTAAAAAGTGATTGTGTTATTGTAGCTACCAAGTAAAATTAAATAGGGACGTATGAATCCTCATCATAATAATTGGCCTAGCCATATCCATATTTTTTTAAAGACGTCTCCCGCAATAGGACTAAATCCTGTGTCGCGGGGGACTTTACAAATATACAACTAACGGACACAATGAACACCCAGACTCGAAACAACAATTTATGAATCACACAAAGTGTTGTCTCGTGTGGGGATCAAACCCACAACACTTCAGCGCAGTGTCGAGCGATGAGGCTGCCGCTTAAACCACTACGCCAACCGTGCAGTTTGTTCGTGCAGTTGCATCCATGTCTTTCACCTTGGTCAATCAGAGTTAACAAAATATTCGTTATCCCTGTGGAAATGCTTATATTCTGTCTACAGCTCGTCAGATCGTCGCACACCAAAGGTATTGCGATATTTTATGGTTTATTTACACTAATGGTACTATATTATGCACAACTCGAAAGAATGCTTTCGGAAAGAAGTGTTATGGCGATAACGAAGGGTTATTTATTTTGTTCTTTACGGCGGTAAAGAACAAAATAAATAACTCATTGTCATTCCTTAATAACAACACAGATCATCTTATAAGAGACAATATTGCGGCAAGCAAACATCGCACTCACGTGTCTAACCCGTCAGTTCACAGGTCAACCATTCTAGACAATATACCTACAATTAAAAAACCGGCCAAGTGCGTGTCGGGCCACGGGCAATGTAGGGTTCCGTAGTTGCCCGTAATGACTTGCTGCAAAGGGTATTAATGTACAACAAATCCGACTGTTTATTTTGCTGAAAAAACTATTTTAATAACACTTTTATAAGAACCTAAGTTTTGTTTAGAAAAATACTAGGTATGTATCCAGTTATGTATTGTAAACATAAAATGTGGTTTCCAAGATATACTACGTAGTACATTACATACTAAAGTACGTCTCAGCGCGCCCAATGTAAACTCACAGAAATAGGTATTTATAAGTTAACCGACGATTACTCGTAAACTAGTGATATCTACTTAGCCGTGATAGTTTTCCTTTTAAATTCGTTATATGTACTACATTTGTGATTTTTTTCACCTCTTCCAAATTAATAGTTTAGCCGGCAGAGGGGGGGGACACTTGAGTGTAACAATTTTTTTCACTTCAAAGCTTGATATTTGACAAACCAATCACTTGATCGAAAAATGATTTGAGCAAACTAATAATATTTTTTTAAAACCTATCCAATGATATCCCACATGATGGGGTACGCAACCAAAAAAAAATTCAACCCCACTATATATGTAGGGGAGATACCCTTAAAAAAAATATTTTCCTAAATTTTATTCTACAGTTTTGTTGCAATATCTTATGTCTATATTCATGTCAAATATCAGCTATCTAGCACCAGGCGTCTTTGAGCTAGGCTGCGGACGGACAGACGGACGGACATGACGAAACTATAAGGGTTCCTTGTGGACTACGGAGCCCTAAAAACACACAACATTTTACACAATAACAGTCGACCAACAAAATACAGCGTCCGCAAATGACATCAACTAACCGACACGACTTCCTTGTAACAATTAACAAATGATCTAACCACTTTAATTTCCACTGATTAGCGTTGCATCCCGTCAAATACCCCGTGTTCTCAATTTTCTATATATAGAACGAAGTGCAATAGAAATAATTGAGACCGTTTCAATAGCATCTTGATTGCTGTTACAATATTTAATAGGTCACTTGTTAGAACAACTGATTTGTTAAAATTGGTCTTGGATAGTGTTACGTGCGAGCAAGTGTAAATATAGATGTATATCATGTTCTGTATTAAGACTGCAGTGTAAACGAGCTGTTTGTGTAGTTAGTCATCTAGTGCGTATGATGTATCGTTTCTTTAATAGATAAAGTTGTAGTTTTAGATTGCTCTTTTCTTGGTATCATGTGTTAAAGTGCAAAATGGCGACCGCCAAGATAGACTGCAGATTAATACGCAGAAGGTTTCGAGCTTTAACCGCTCACCGCTGTCTGTGCGAAGGTTTCCTTTTTACTATGATTGTGTCTAACTCTCGTCCGTGTGGTGACGGATTAAGAATACGGAATGTCATCACCTCATATCATCCCATGGGTGTCGTAAGAGCCGACAGAGGGAGCATATTATGCAGAGAACAGCATTGTAAGAGGAGGAAAACTTGATACAAACCCTATTTCCCTATTACCAACCCGTTTGGCCAGCGTGGTATAGTAGGCCAATTCCTCCTTTCAAAGGAGAGGCTAGTCCAGCAGTGGACTGTTAAAGGCTGATGATGTGTGTGTGTCTAATTCTGGTGGCGGAGTTTTCAGACCGCCCAGAGGCCGCGAAGTTAAATGCGTATACTTTCGTCCAAATTTTAAAAATTTTAAGTAGTTACTTTGGAAACGAATGAACACATGCACTAAGTTCACGCACATTCTGTGTTTTTTTAGAAATTGAATGTTAGTTGTGCACTCCATCTGAAAATGTAAATTCAATTCACGCATTATTCGAATTCTATTAAGGCAGACTAGGTACAACTAATAAACAAAGCTAGGTAGCTACCTGTATCAATGTAGCTATGAAACTTTTGCAATCTGTAACAATATGCAGACAGTGCATCTATCTTGGTCCAGTATATGAATGTACTATACGTAACTGGCGTCAATTACGTTGATCTCTACTTAATTGTGTCTCGTACGTCAGCTGGGAGACATTTTCTTCGCACCCAGAACACCGTAAAATTGCCGCCACCTAACACCTAAGCTTGCATCGCTTACCTTAACACAGTTAACATGCCTGGTTTTAGTTACTTAGTTCGTGTCGCGGCCAATATTTTGGCTAAAATGATAACATCCATAATCTTATACTAATATGTAGAGCTGAAGAGTTTGTTTGTTTGTTTGGTTGAACGCGCTAATACGCGCGGTCCGATTTGAAAAATATTTCAGTGTTAGATAGCCCATTTATCGAGGAAGGCTATAGGCTATATAACATCACGCTATGAACGACGGGAGCAGAGCAGTAGCCTTAAATAACGCGGGTGTAACCGCGGGCATCTTCTAGTACAAAATAATGTTATTAGTGAAATGTCACGGAACAGTCGGCGTTACGAACCGATGTTCTATCGAACTAATGGGCATTATGGGCAATCGCTGTAGGGTATTTCACAGCAAGATGTTCCGCACTAACGTTACATCGCACCAATGAAGCATCAAAGGAATAAAACATCGTACAACTGAATTATCGACACATGGAGTCGACAACTTTCGAACTCAAATCGGGAACCCCTCCACTCAGTCTGATCTTGAGCCGCCCGCATCCTAAAGCTTCTGACGTTCCCAACAAGATCTTCGGTTCAAGTTGCAGGAGGTCCATTCCTCCGGTACATAGCCGCTACCCCAGAACCTTCCAGAAAATGATTTGGATCGGTACAAATGTGCATGAACGAAATAAAAGTGCAAAACGCAGCGCGGGAGAAAGTTGTAATACAACATTATTGTACTTAAGTTAATTAAGGAAAAAACAAGAGTTCCAACCGTTTCAATGAAGTCAAAATACTGTATTGATAACATTACCGTGGTACTTATTAAATGTTTGCCTGTCATATTATAAACTAGCCGTTTCCCGCGGTTTCACCTGCGTCCTGAGGGAACTACTTCGCGTACCCGAAAAACCCAAATATCTTACGGACCCGTATTTTTTTCTAAAATAAAATATAGCCTGTGTTACTCGCAGACAATGTAGCTTTCTAATGTTGAAAGAATTTTTAAAATCGGTCCAGTAGTTTTTGAGTTAATCCATTACAATCAAACAAACAAACAAACAAAAAAAAATTTCCTCTTAATAATATTATTAGTGTAGATAACTATTAATTAATAAGGTCAAATTCATTCACAATTACGCTATTTGTGTATGCGCTTATCTTAAGAACTAATTATTTCTTAGAAATGATATAGAAGACGATGCTAGACTAAGATAAGGACTATAATTATTAATAATCACATCTTCATAAGACGATTGAATGATATGAAACAGAAACACTAGTACGTAGTATTTAGATTATATTAAATGCAGGCTGGGTTTTCCAACTTACTACGGCTGCTACATCTTGAATGACCTGATGCAGTCCTTTCATTGAATCACATCTGGTACACTAAGTACGTTATGATTATATTGATTACAGATTGGGATTTCCAATTTACCTACTATGAGTGCCGCTTGAATGAACTGCTATAAAGCTTTCATTGAATCACATCTTTTAAAGTCACCTTCACACTAGTGTTTGTCGAGCGTACATGTACTTGGTATACGCTGCGACAACGCAACGCTTGCTTGCGTGCGGCTACGCACTTTTATTTATAGATAATTTATTATGTTCTTTTTGTCTCTGCTGAGGCACTTGAGCTGCGAATTGTGTAGTATCAGCGCTGCGATAGCATATCATTAAAAACTGTAGAAAAACGCCGCCACAGTTTGTCGAGCGTATGTACTTCATATACGCTGCGATAACGCAACGCTTGCCTGCCGCGGCATACTTGATTTTTCTTTATTTATTATGGACTTACACTTTTTGTCTCTGCTGGGACACACGAGTATGCTGCGAATTGTATAGCATCAGCGCCGCGCATAGCATTCAATGAATTGCAGAAAGACGCCGCAATGCGCGTTTTTCGGCGGCCTGTCCTTAAAACAAACGCTAGTGTAAAGGGGCCCTAAAGCTTGGGTGTTGGTACCAGGCGATTTTAAAGTCCATATTTTTCCTGTTCAAGTACTAGCAACATCCAAGAAGCTGTTAACTAACGTTTAGTGTGCGTGGGTGGGTGGGTCGGCGGCCACTAATTGTGCCCCTGTTAACTTCATCGCGCATGAATCACACGTGGTGTGGACGATGCCTGGAATTACAATCAACATACCAGAGATTCAGTTCACTTTGTTACTATGCGTTTCGTTATTTTAGGGGAGACAGTATGTAGAATGTAGCTCCTCCTTCTAGCCAAGACCCACAACTTGAATGAATAAACATTGGTTAATCATATAAGTATCCTTTCGCAATGTTCACAGTCCACGTCTTTTTGTTTTTTTTTTTTTCTTCTTAAAAAGACAACTTCCGCACAAGGAATAAATCCTGTGTCGCGGGGGACTTTACAAACATTCAATCAACGGTCACAACACCCAGACTCGAGACAACAATTTTTAGATCAGTGTTGTCTCGTGTGGGAATCAAACCCACGACACGCGGCGCAGTACCAAGCGCGAGGTGACCGCTTAAACCACAACGCCAACCGTGCAAAGGCAAAAAATTCTAGGCGTAGACCAGTTCTTATTTAAGTCACAATGACATAGCTTTCTATACCATGCCGGCCGGACGGCTTGGTGTAGGATTCGATAACTTCTTCGTCTCCTCACGCAAATATTACCTATTTCCTTAGTGTATTTTCTTTCCAAATACTTCTACGGTATTATTTGCCGTTCTATATTTATATCATTAATCAGGATTATCGCAATATGGTGAGAGTTAGACACAGTCAGTTTGCTTGTCCATTTCAGATGAACAGACGTAAACCAATTCAAAACAAGACGGTCAATTTGTGCATTCACAATTCCTAAATTAATTATTTGGATCCCAGATTAATTGGATAACGAAAACTACGTTACAAGCGAACTTGCATTGCATAGTTTGAAAGTTGGAACTCCATATAAAGCCACACACATGTCATACGGACATGTATATAACTACAGGCAGGACTCATATTTAGTTATATCTGTATATATAAAATTATTCCGCTACTGAGTAACTCACAGACAACACACGGCCAAAACTATTGGTGCAAAAAACCAAAATTTGGGGACGATACAAGTGGAGCTAAGAATGGATTACCCGAAATTCCCAAGTGAACAGGCAGAAACGATAGGGAAGTTTCCTGCAAGTGTAATAAATTATACAAGTATTTTTATCTAGTGAAACATATCAAAATAATAGTAGTTTCACATACATACATACATAGACTCACGCCTGTTTCCCCGAAGGGGTAGGCAGAGGCATATTAAACGCCCACTTTTCGCCAGTGTTTTGATCCCACGTAATAGGTGACGAGCCTATTGCCGCTTATCGGGATATTTTGTTTGCCAGAGCCTCGTCCGTTGATCGGCAGGTGCACCACTTGCAGGTGAGGTTGGCTTGGGAACCTAAGTTCTTGGTGGGACCCCTATGCAAGCCAGTAGTTTCATTCATCAATTAATGCTAGTAGTTTCATTAATCAATTAATGTTAAAACTTTATTTAACATGTTTTATCGACAATTTATTGATAATAAGTACTTATTCTAATTGATAGCAAAACACTATGACGTCACTACGTCATATTTCATACAAAACCCTTAGCAATGAATACAGACTACACTGACAACCGTCAATACGCCAACTTTAATCGGCACACGACATCCTTAAGAAATACGCTTCTTATGTAAATCTGTATTCATTGCCCTTAGCTAAGGTCGTTTTTGACATTTCATTAAAAGAGCTTGATTTGACTAGTTGGAAATAACCCTATTATATCATGGAATGTGCGGGCATATACCTAGTATATCATATCATGAAGCCACCTAGGTATATGTATACTTTAACGTTAACATACTCAAATCAACACGAGGCGACGCGGCGACGGCTCAAGGGCTCAATATGTAAACAAAACCGATGAACCGATTACAACGATTGAGCTGCGAGGAAACTTTAGCCTAACTTTATTATGTCTCGATGACTTCACATCACACGTATCTAATATGTTACACCATACACCTATATATTACCTATAGACATGAACTGAGGATTCACTTGAAAGTTGGCAAGTATTTATGACCCTAGTGGATTCGGCAGACGTCGCCCTGCCTGCCCTGGAAATTTAATTTGATGTCAAATCGACTGCAGCGCCACCTACCGGGTCCAATTGTCTTTTCAAACCATCTAGGAAACCATAGAAACACACACATACAATTTTATGCCAAATTGATCCGGTCGTTAAGGAGGAGTAAGGTGGCAAACATGTAGGAGTAAAGCGACATACACAAAGGTTTAGGCGGAGTAATGGCCCGGCTACACGCTCCGTCTTACCTGCGATCATACCTGTACAAACCTGTTTACGCAGGTAAGCGCGCGCGTGTGGACGGTAAGACAGTAGCTCGCGCAGTCCTGAAAGCGCGGCTTGTGCGATCGTCGACATGCTAAAGATTTGGACTGCGCAAACTTTACTTGAACGTGTGGCCGGTTATTCAAGCCGCGCAACAGTCCGACGTAATTATTTTCGAGATTGTACTTACCTGCGCAAACAGGTTTGTACAGGCATGATCGCAGGCAAGACGGAGCGTGTAGCCGGGCCATTAGCCACTACAGTGTGTTCCGTCTTTTTGCACAGTCATGACTGCACAAACTGGACTGCGCAGGCAAGACGGAACGTGTAGCCGGGCCATAAGGTGACAAACACGTGTATCACATAAGTAGGTATAATAAACGAACGGGCGAAAGAGATACCACTGTACGTTAGTGTCGCTCTTTCTTTGCACTTGACTGGACTTTAGTAACATAACATAACTTCACGCCTTTCCTCATTTTAAAGCATTAAAAATCTTAACTCTCACTTGTATTTATATTTTTGAGACGGTTTTATTTATTAAATCAAACCTTTCTTTTTTAGAGCAACGCAAAAGAACACGGAATGCCGATAAATTATGTGTTCGGCCCTCAAAAACTACTCTTGTACATAAGAGTGTTTTATACATGGGACCCAAGTTATACAACAAAATACCATTAGCTATAAGAAATGAGAGTAATATGAATGTATTTAAAAATAATTTAAAAGATTTACTTATAACAAAAGCGTATTATTCACTAACAGAATTTTTCCATGATAAGAATATTTAATATTATGTTTTACCAATATTATATAATTCCAATATTTAATTCTATTTTACTTAAATGTTGACATACATATTTTAATTATTGCTTATTTATTGATAATTTAGATTGACTGAGTAATGTTTTATTGTTAATGTATAAAGTGAATTTAATTGAAATTTAATTGAATTGAATTGCTTTTTATCCCCGAAGGGGTAGGCAGAGTTTATACACACCCACACTTCGCCAGTTATGTTTCGGTCCCAATGTAATAGGGGGCGAGCATTACCATCTACCGGGCACATTATTAAGCGAGCGATAATTAACAATTTTAATTTAATACACACATAACTTCGAAAAGGCAGAGGTGTGTGCCCGGGGTAGGTACCTGGGGATCGAATCCGCGACCATCGTGTCGGCAGTCCGTTACTTACAGCACTGGGCGATCGCCGCTTTGGACTTTAGTAATGAAAAAATATTGTCTATCTATAGGAAAGTAAATTTTGTAAAGATGTGAAGATACAGTCCATGTAAGTAGTCATGTATAATTGAAAGTAAATGCACCCGCAGATTTGCCCCCATGCAGTGGCCCTAAATAGGTCCTTTCCCCATAAGTAAATTGGTTCAAACTTACTCAATATCTAAATCATCAAGATCAATAACGATTGGACCATTGAGCTTAAATGTGACGTTAGTAAATGACTTAGAATTTAATGGTACATCATTTTCTGACTGACATTTGATCTGACAGGCGGGGATACTGACCACTATACTACCGAAGAATCCGTGTGGTGACGGATTAAGAATACGGAATGTCACCACCCCATATCATCCCATGTCGTAAGAGCCGACAGAGGGAGCATATTATGCAGAGAACAGCACTGTAAGAGAAGGAAAACTTGATACAAACACTATACCAACCCGTTTGGCCAGCGTGGTATAGTAGCCCAATTCCTCCTTTCAAAGGAGAGGCCTAGTCCAGCAGTGGACTGTTAAAGGCTGATGATGATGATGATTTGATCTGATAGTTATTAATCTTGACCGTGAAGTGTTCTTTTGTCAGTAAAAATGTTGTATTAAAAAATGGAAGAACTTCAGGCATTCCAATTTATTCGGAGTACGTCTTACGTCTTAAAACTAAGAACGAAGTGCGATCAACTTATACAAATATTGACAAAATACTGCACAGCGTCACTAATCGCTTTGCCAAGTGTCGCTTCCTCGACAGACGCACGTGTTAATAATGCGTTGTTGAAAATATTATGGCGTAAATACTTCGAAAACTAAACATTCCTTGACCATAATGTTTACTTCGAAATTTAAATGCCCTTCTCAAATTTTATTGTAGTTAATTTTATTTAGGTGGGTCCACACAGAGCGAGCAGCCTCGCGAGGCATTTGTCGCGCGAGGAAACGGTCCCCGAACGAGCGAGGCCATAGAATAAAGCTGCGTTCACATTTATCTGACGAGATCTCTCGTGACGGTCTCTGTCGTACGTTACTTACCGTTCACATTTGTCTGTCGCCGTCTGTCGCGATATGACGAAATTTTAAATCAGTTCTGTGTTGACTCTCGTGGAGTTCACACTTTCGAAATGTTTTTGATGAATTATCCGATTCAGATTAAGTAGATATCCAATCATATCCATAAATTATTTACATAGGATTATATTATTTCGTATTCAATTAGCTCATCTATAGGTACTGTATAAGAATAATATTATAAAAAGGAAGTCAATTAGTTCGTCGTCCATTGCGCACAATTGCATACGCGCGTCTGACGCTTTAGGCTGGTTTCGGAGTCACGCGTTTGACCGGCGCCGGCCACACGCGCGCGCTTACAATTACACTAGATTAGTAGTAGCGTTTCATAGTCACGCAGTTCAAATGCGCCGCGTGTGAGACGCGCTGTCGGCCGGCGCTGCCGAAGCGCGCGCCGCCCAAGCTCCTCCTACGTAAAACGCGCACTCGTTTCAGTGTTCCGCGTGTCATGCGCGCGCTGTTGAGACGCGCTTTCACTCTGAAACCAGCGTTACGACAGACAGTGGCGCGTCCACATTAGTCTGACGAGTTGTGTCGCGCAAGTTAACTGTACGGAACCCAACAATGTTAGCTTCGTCAGCACATCTCTCCCCACCAAATTATCTAGATAATCTTATTGTCATCTTAGCATTAATTTATAATAAATACCTTTGTAGATCTAACATTAGCGATTACTATTTTATATTTTAAATATACTGTTAAGCTGTTATAATTAAATGCAGTATTTTTTTTTACAATAAATCTGAGTCCAATCTCTTAATTCGCGATGTACCGTCTACCCCCCCCCCCCCCTCTCTGTCGCAGACCGGGATATTGTCTGTCGCGATACGACAGATTACATCAGATAAATGTGAACGCGGCCTAGAGCGCGGCAGCCTCGGCACCGTAGAAAAAAAACAAAATTGTAGTTGTCATAAAGTTTGAATTCAGAACATGAAAATATAGTTGAAAATCTATTACGCATGTATTGTATCAAATTGTCGACTTGTGAATTAGAGTGAAATAGTACATTTGCCATCAATCGGTCTACGTATCAATGTGAGATTGTTGGTCTCTACTCTCTCTTATTTTTAAATTTTGTTTATAAATATAGTACTTGGAAATGGTCATACTGCAATAGGGTTGTGGCACGGTAATAATATCTAACAGTATTGTAACTCCATACAAACGCACGAAACTCGAGTTATACCTACGCGCCGCGAGCAGAGTACCCATTAGACTGGGCGGACTGTACCTACAGTACCCGCAGCCGCTATCGTGCCGCAGCTCGCATGGGGCGCGTCTGGTAGGTATATAACTCACGAAGACGGCCGAGTTACAATACTGTTAGATTATATTACCGTGGTTGTGGCATGTGTTTTTACTAGCCGGCTGCCTGACTGACGCCAATTGCTGTACCTACTTTGGGTACTAGACAATGGTAATAATGGGCCATAATATACATATTTACTTATACTTACTTTTATTGTAAATATATACATAGAAACACCCAGACCAAGACAAACATTCATGTTCATGCACACAAATGTTTGACATGAGCGGGAATCGAACCCGCGACCCTCGGCGTTGTAGTCGCTTACACTCCCGCTTTGCCAACCGGTCGTCGATTATTGTTATACCTAAAGGATGGAATAGGTAGACATGGAAAAAATATAGAATGAATTATAGGAAATGAATGTCTGTAGGCAAGGATACTGTAACCGAAGCACAGACTGAAGGATTATTATTCGTACAATAAATAGCGTCAAAAATGAGAATGTTATGATGAATGTATCCTCCGTCATTCAGTGACCAGTGGATAGGGTATGCGACTGCTGAGCGGAGGTCCCGGGTTCGATTCCCGGGTCGGGCAAAAGTGTTACTGGGTTTTCCCGAATTCTCAGAAGCAGCACGAAGTCTGCTGATGTGCTCGTTAACGGCAATAGGCTCGTCCCCTATTACGTGGGACCTAAACATTTAATGGTGAAATGTGGATGTAATAATATTACAACTCTGCCTATCCTTACGCGGATACAGACGTGAGTCTATAAAAAAAATGTCCAACATACAAACACACTTGCGAATTTATATTATTAGTAGGGTTTATTATGTTCGAGCGAGGCACGAAACAGCGTACAGACCGCGGCAAAACATAAAACCAAACTCGATGGCTCGGCCGCTCGGTCGCTCGCCCGCGGCGGCACACGCGCTTGCCTCGGCCGCGGCACGTCCACAAAGAGCGCGCAGCCTCGCACGGAAAATGCTTCGCGAGGCTGCTCGGTCTGTGTGGACCCGCCTAATACAAATTATTTTTACCGTCTTCAGATTTAGAATGTGTACCTACAAACGGCATCTTACGTGGGTAACAAATGACTTGCCATGCTACCTCCGCCGGGCTCCGGTAAACGGGGAAGGCTAAAGAAATGCTGGCTTGACGTCGTAAGGGATGACATGCGTGCCAATCGACTAACCACCAGGGACGCTTAAGACCGTGCGAAGTGGAGGAGATACAGCCGGAAAGCGGACCCCGGGCTCCAAGGCGTGGGTTTTGGAGCGCAACCAGGACAGCGTTAGGATGATGATGATGATGATGACCTACGAACATGCTCTGGGTCTCTGGTTATCATAACATCATCATCGTCCTGTAAATTATCATAGATGCATCCAAGACGTTCGTCTTAGCGCCCGAGGTATGCTTTCTAGTCTAATCAGATATGACAGAATTATAGCTTTTCTACAGAGATCGTATGACCTCCGCAACCCAATATTTTTTTTATAGTCTCACGCCTGTATCCCCGAAGGAGTAGGCAGAGGTGTAAATACTACATCCACGTTTCGCCGTGAATTTTTAGGGCCCACGGAATAGGGGGCGAGCCTATTGCTGTTACCGGTCACATCACCAGACTCCGGGCTGCTACTGAGTGTTCGGAAAAACCCAGTAACACTTTTGCCCGACCCGGGAATCGAACCCGGGACCTCCAATCAACAGCCGCATACGCTATCCACTGGACCACGGAGGCAGGCAACCCAAATGGATCGCAATATTCTATGGATTAGAATTGGGGGTCTCTCTGTTTACCAGAATTTATATTGTGAGTTCCTATTGTAAGTTCTTTGACATCATAATTTTAACATAAATTTAACATATAATTGAATATATAATTAGCTGTATAAATACTGCATTGCTAAAATCAAGAATGGTAATCGTATTTTTTCATTCTAATTGCTAAATTATCTGATGCTGCCAAGTTAGTTTGCTGGCAACATTTATCAATATCTTCGCCATATTTATGGCATAAATAAGATAATAACGACTAAAAGCTATTTTGGGACCGCTATTTTTTTGTATTTAAATAAATTATACCTAAGTAATACAATACAGTCTAATACAATATGGAGGCTACGTAAAATTGGATTTTATTTTAGTTTTGGATAACATTGTAAGTTTTGTAATGTATGTAAAAATTGGTATTCACAGCCCAATTAATTGAATAAATAATATGATTATATATAAGTAACTACGTAGCCAGGATGTTACAAACGCTTGGCTAGAAGGCAACATACATTTTCGTATTTATAAAAGAAGTAGTACTAACTACTAAGTAGTAGAATGAAGTGTTCAGAACTAAAATTATTGCTAGTGTTATAGGCCTAGTATGATGGAGTGTTCATGTCTAAAATTATATGTTGGTCACACACAGAGAAGTACAACAGAATAAATCAACACTAAACTTGCAAAACCACAAGGAATACAATATGGTAGCCACTTTATTAATTAATAGCTTAATAGGTAAACTACAGTAATAGCTCTTATCCTTCCGACAAACAAGTGGGTTTCTCCGAATTCGTCTCAGCCAAGCCGGTTTGACCGGTTCCAAAGTTCGGACGAGCGAACAATGCTTTACAATGAGGTGGCCTTTTTGTTGTGCTACCGATATTCACAAAAAAGTCATGACTTTTGGGAAATAAGTGTTATTTAACTTTGTAATGAATAATGATGTAACGTAATGAAAATGTATTAGCAAAAGAGACCTTGGTTGTAATTAGATTTTTTGCTTTCGGAGCAAAATAGTACTTGTTAGGTGACACTTGGAATGTATAACGTAGCCAACTATATCAAGTAAAGGAGTTCAGTATATGCACACAAATTAAAAAAGTAGTACCTATATGTACCTATAATACCTACTGAATATGGCAAGCGGGATTTAGCTTAAATATGGCTGCGCCACTATGTTTAACAATTACAACCAATATTTAGCGTAGTAGGTACTTATAATTTATTTACATTTCATATTACATTAACGCTGTAAATTGTTGCAAAATACAAATGAAAATTCAAAACTTTTCTTTTCTTTGTCATAAATGTAAGGGTATCATATATATAATCTTAGGGTGTGAATAATTTCCCTTTACCAGCTCTTTTTAATACGAAGCACAATAGCATGTAAAAAACATAATATGTTATTTATTTTTTAAATAAAGCAGACAAGAAAAATTGTTTCGGCAGCAAACTGATTAGGTACAAAGTTTACCGAAGTGTCTTACTATGTAACGGGTAGAGCATTTTAAAGTTTACAGAGACCGTAAGTAAAGTCCGATAATAGCTGAAAGACCATAGGTTCTACTATAAGGAAGTTAAAATATACTCCGATAGCGAAATCAACTTATGCTTAAATCAGAAAAAAATGCGGGCAAGGTCATCATAAAATACAAGTAAATGTATCGATATTATTTTTATTATTAGGTAAATACCTAGCAAACATGACGTAACCTTACACAAAAGTAGGTAACATAAACATAAAACTGTGTGCGTCAGTTTAATATACACATTCCATACAAGTTGTTGTAGCAAATGGCTGCGATGCTTACACTATGTAACTTTATGCTGCGATGTTTTATTTCTGTCATCTTTGCACAGAATTGGAAAGTTCCATAATTATGCCCATCAAAACTTTAAGACGACGCGAAACGTCCAAAATTACTTAAAACTTTTGTTTGTTACAATTATTGCGTAAATTCAAGTTGAGCCTTGGCCTTGCTCTCGGTTTGGATATTTTACACAAATATGTCTCCCTGAGGTAAAATGAAAAATATTATTTAGGAGTGAAGCTAAAAATAGGAAGACATTAAGAAAAACACGCAAGAGAAAGAATCAAAAGAAGCAGGACTCTACTTATCAAGGTGACTCTTATATATTATCAGTTTGTGTGTACCTACTTATCATCCTTTTGTAGATATAAGATAAACAAACTGACAAAGTGACAATAATGACTGAGTAAACATTACAAAACTGCACTTAGGCGTAGTAGTTTAAAAGTGGTTGGTCGGCTGAGGTCGTATGTTTGATCCCACGCGGGACAACACTTCGTGAACCTACTTTTTTACATGTCACGCTCTGCCAAAGATACACCTACCTGTGATTTTCATAAGATTTATCTACCAGTTTTTTTGCGTTAAATTAGAAACTATATGGCACAGTTGAAGGAAAAAGTTAGGGTAGTAGGAGGTAGCAGGTCACGAACGGGCAGAAATCCGAAAGCAATGGTAATTGCTCCACCGACAAGAACTAGGCTCTTAAATAAAAGAAGAAGAATAAGCTGATGGACAAAATTTATTAAAAAAATAAATAAAATGACAATTGGATTGTCCCTGATCTTTAAGTATGGATCTACATTCGCTAAATTCTCGAATAATTTATCGTCATTGCCTTCTTATTGCTCACCCGTTTTGGTCTAGTTTCAAGCTGGCTAATGTCCAAATCATTTGAAATTTCTTCAGGGAACGATCACCGATGTTTTTAGCTACCTGCTGGCTAAATTAAGATGGAAATAACACGAACGTAAGCGTATTCACAAATATTACACCTTTACTCAAAGAGAAGTAGACTGCGGTTTCCCATAAAATGTATCAAATCATCTGTATACCGTTACTGCCAAGGTACGACTCTAGCTTGACTATTTTTGTACCTATACTCTTCTGGATTTCTATCTAAATGTCCTATTTTCCTGTTTCGTCCTTCTTAGTGTCTAGACACACTACGCCGAAAATTATGTTCCGATGTATTCGGCTGATATGACACACCATAAGCGCCGAACTTACGCGACCGAAGTTCGGTACGATTGTTGACGAAGATACTAGTAGTAGAGCATACATTATACGCGACCGAACTTTGGTCCGATTGTCGAAGATACTACATAAAGTTGCGCAACGGAATTTGCAGTATAATGTGCGCTCTACTTACTACTAAAAAAGTTGCCGCCGAACTTACGCGGTTACGCCCGACCGAAGTTACGCTGTACGCTATAACGCAACGTAATTTCGGCATAGTGTGTCTCTAATTCTAATAGCATTGCGGGCGTAATCACGCCGAACTTCGGCCGCGTAAGTTCGGCATAGTGTGTTTAGACACTTAGACCCCCTTTTTTACGTAGTCTGGTTATGGCTTTTAAACCTGATTTTCTTAGAGATAAATTTTGTAAAGAATCACGTAATCCATGTTAAGTCTTAGCTGACTCCTAATCCATATTCATGTTCCAAGGTCAATTTTAACCCCGGTTTGTTTCAACGAAATTTTCCAATAAATACCGAACATTATTACTGAGCTGTCCTGAAATATTATTTACTGACATTTTAAGTATAATTTACGATAATAAATTATAACGTTAATACACGAACGATATTAAATTCCTTACATTACTGAGTTGACTTTGTTGTCGGCACCATAAAGGCAGAAAGTCGTGACAACTTTATAATTGGTTAATACTTAAATTTTGACGAGTGGGCTTAAATATTAATAAAATTTGAGATGAGTCGTTGCTGTTTCATTTTGTACCCTCAAATCCATGCCAATATTAAACATGCTAATGTCTTTCGTATTTCCGTCACGTTTGTACTGCTAAAGCGATGAACCGATTTTGTTGCAACTTAGCGTGGAGATAGTTGAAGACACACAAGCTACTTTTTTTAAATCCTCGCTTTAAAAGGGTTCGTAGTGCGCTTAAAGGCTGTCTGCAATTTAGCACACAAAATATTGCTAGTATTGCTACCTGATTTTACAAAATAATAGTAGGTACCTATACTAATATTAACTCTTTATCGACAAGCGAGAAAAGCCGCGTCAAAAGGCTAGCAAGAGTATATTTGGTTTTAATACGTGTAACAAGTTGTTTTACGACGTGTATTACAGTGTGTTTTGCCAAGATTCTTGATACAAGACGTCAGCTTGCACCCTATCGAAAATATTAAATCAAGCTTTTAAAGTAATACAATCCGATAAACGTCAAGATATTTTTATTTATATGTTGTATTTTGGATCATAACCTCGTTCTGCAGAACTCCGATTTATGAATCACGGTGCGTAGGTGGAAAATCATTTTATTCCCACTCACTTTATCATATTAATATCGTAGGACTTACACACAGTCTTCTGATGCCAAACTAGACACAGTATGTACTATGGTACCTAATCAGATAAATGGCTTACATTTTTTTTTATAGACTCACGCCTGTATCCCCGAAGGGTTAGGCGGAGGTGTAGGTAATATTACACCCACATTTCGCCATGAATTTTTAGGTCCCACGTAATAGAGTGCGAGCCTATTGCCGTTACCGGGCAGACTCCGTGCTGCTACTGCGAATTCGGAAAAACCCAGTAACACTTTTGCCCGACCCGGGAATCGAACCCGGGATAGCCAGAGATCACCGATCAGCCGTCGCATACGCTATCCACTGGACCACGGAAACAGGCTAAACATATTCTGTTCTTAAATATATCATTAATTTAAATCTCTAACGGCCATTTTCAATATTCGATCCATACATGGATTTTGAGATTCGAGATTCGTGTTTGACATATTTTGTATGGAGCTTATGTCAAAAACTAATCTAAAATCTACAGATCTATCTATAGATCGAATATGGAATTCCGTAGTAAATCTCTTTTCAATCAATTTCATCCAGTCACAAAAATATCTAATTATTGTGCCGATTCGTCCTAAGTGGGCATCGGACACAACACCTCGAATCTAGCAGCTATAATAACATCCAGGCCAATAGATCACTTATCGATCTACATTACCATTCTATTATGCCTGATTGAAAATCATAACAGATGACATGGGCAATAAAACGAAGCCATAAATAATGAGACTGACACCAAATCTATTTTTATTGTCATTGCTTATTGGCTATGGTTCATCTCTCGCAAGTGCTCAGTCAACTACTTTCAATTGCCTATCGATTTGTAAAGCTATTCCTAATAGAAACTCGATTCTTTACAACTGCTTTATAGACACTTGAGTACTATACTGTACCTCATCTTGACAACATAAATTATTGATATTCTAGCCTTTGCAGGCGTAATAACTGAGCAAGGCGTGGAATTTTATCTACACTGCTTCTCGAAAAAGAATAAGTAGATCGTAACTTCTGAAAGATACAAGGTGGGAGACACCGACAAATAAATGCTATTTCGCGATATTCATCCCGAAATAAGAAAAGTAGAAACTAAAGCTTTCAATGGTCTGCTTATCATTGCAGCAATTTACACAGCATTCATGGACATGTTAAGCGAGTGTTCACACCACGCCGAACCGGCTGTTTAGACGGAAATTGGCGCCCGGACGATCGACACCCGACGGCCGGACGGCCGGCTGGCTCCGATCAGTGTTGCCAACTTAGTGCAATTTCCTCTAAAACTGGTGGTTTCTACATTTGTCTGAAATTTAATACAGCAGAAAATATTTTTTTTCTTTATATTTTGTACGTTGATATAAATACATACAGGTTCCACAGGTCTCACTTAACGGAACCGGCTAAGTGGGAACACTCGCTTAGAGAAATTGTTTTTGCATTAGGATATCAGGGTCATATTATGTAGGTATATCGAAGGGCCAATTCTCGTACATAGTAGTCGATAATGTCACATGTCATGTGTAGCAGAAGAGCAATCACAGTGTCGGAATCTATCAAAATACGAGAATTCTACGCGAAGGAGATATAAATATCCATCCGTCTATAGATACACCCATCCTCACAAGCCAAAGCGCAATAATATCAATTGGACGCGCCAATATCATCAATATTTATCACAACGTAAACTGTACCCGCAACACTTCCCGACGCCACAAAGCTTTGATTATATCAGTAGTATGAAAATTATACCCTATTCACAATTGGCGCCGTCTACCTCACATCACATGATTGTCAACCAATCCTATCAACCGTGTCTATAGATAATGATGATCAATAAATTTTACGCTGAAAACATCCTTGGTCTAAATATTAACCGTCGTATTCCTATACACAAGCCAATAAAATCTTATTCGTGTAACAAACGATAAATCTTTGTGAAATGTTACTTTGTAGCTCTTAATCACGGGCCGAATGTCGTCACCGATCAACCTGACTCTATACTCTATGATTTGTTCTGTCAAAAATTGGCGCCAATCCAACGTGTGTTTGTAAACTTTCATCTTACGCAGCTATATTTATTTTACGGATTTTATGTTTGGCTTCTGACGCTGCCTGAATGTTACAAAATATACCTACAGTTCGTTGGATTCTCGATAATGTTAGTAACAGCCCCGTGTCTTGAATTTATTTAATTACTTTAGCAGTTTGTCCCAAGGGGCCACGCAGCACGCTTAATGCATCGTTGGAGTGACGGATGATCGTTCAAAGTGTGCTGTCGGTTAATCCATCCAGTTTAATGTACTGGTTTCCTTTGAAATGTGTTATTTTTTTCACAACTTAACTTCACCTGCCAGACATTCTTGCTCTAGTTTCGTATTTTCATTGAAAAGTGCCGTTCTATTCATATAATGTTTTAAATGAGCTGCCGGTTTTAAATAAAAAATCCCTGTTGCTATCATTTATGTATTGAAGATGGCGTAATATTTATTGTGCTAGGTAGTAGAACCATGCGGATTTCAGCATGAATGGGGCATAACGGCATAAGAGAGTACCTAGTTCTTCCTAGACTCAACCAAGGAAGAACTACCTTCTTACAGAATATCAACGTAAAGTAACAGTTAAGTATCGATACTGTTGCGTTTTGTTCAGTCAGTGAAATTGCCGCAGGCTCCAACCCCTTTCCATCTGCCACACTACATCCCACTACTCCTATTCCTTCTCGCATAGTCGCGAACCTCGCGATAGGCTGCTGTCTGCACCATTTCGTACGCGGCCATGAGTACCAGGGTTACTACTTGCCATCAGGTGGGCCACTAGCTCGTGTGTGAATACTGTGAATAGCTAGCTATTTCATTTCTTGAATGAGAATACTTTGCTCATTAAATCGAACAAGAACAGTTATTATAAATAATTGACTTCCTTGTTCTTTCGCAAATGAGATAATAAACACATAATTTTTACAATTTACTTTGATGTTAATTGGTCAGCAAAATATATTGTTATGAGTCATCATTGTCTTGCCTTGGTGCCAATTTATTTGGGGTCGGCGCAGTATGTCCTTCGCTACCATACTTCTCTGTCACCATTCATCCGATCGTTTACCCCTTTCTCTTTCATAATATCCATCCTCACACAGTCCATCCATCTTTTCCTTGGCCGTCCTAACGCCTTTTCGGCCTTCTACATGCATATTCATCACTTTTTTACCTACATATATCTCATCTCTCCGCATAACATGTCCATACCAGGCCAATCGACTCCCAGAACATATTAATAAAACATTTACTCATTTTATATCAGTGAATACAAATAAAATCGGCATCGATAATACTTTGTAAATTAAGGGAACATTTTTTTTTAATCTTGTAGGTTGATTAACAAAATACTAATTGACTACTACTATAACATAATTATCATTGCATTGGTAGTCTGGAGTCAAAAAGTGTGCACAAACGGGCAGTAAGTAATCAGTGGTAGCCTTATTTTATTAATAATCTTTTTCATAATTATATTCTTAGTTTAAAAAACTACACTTAATGCCATAAATGCCAGGTGAGAAGTACCCTGAACAGAAGAGCATGCATGAGGAATCTTATGGGAGTGAATAAAGCAAGAGAGATATGTCACGATCGTTGCAAATGGCGTTCCGTAGTCTCTGCCTACCCCTCCGGGAAACGGGCGTGAGTCTATGTATGTATGTATGTACTTAATGCCATGTACCATGATTATTTAACACACTGCCTTACTTTCGTATAAAGTTACCTAACTTTGGGAGCTGACAGGAGAATAAAGCATGGTTATAATTTACAGCAGAAAAGGGTCCGTTCTGCCACCACCGCTGTACCTCAGGATACTCGCTATACCTGCGACATATTTGGTAAAATATGCCGTGTTGCCAATTGCCATTGGCTTACTGAGCCACAAGAGAAAATGTGAGAGCCGACAAACTTCCTCGTAGCATTGCAACAATCATCTGACAAGATGCTGTGGCCGATGATGATGATGATATTTTGTGTATTGTTCGTTTCTAATTGATTGTCTTGTGTTTTCGTATGTCAGACAATTCACACGCATTCCGTGTACAGCATTGGCAAACTGTGTAAGAAGATTTGCGGGCGTTGAAACTCAATGCGATTTACTAAATCTATTTCCGAAACAACCAACCCGTTATTGTCAATGCCGACCCGGCAATCTAATAAGAGGGCTTGTTACCGGCGTCAAAGATCGGAAACTTATACCACGAGACAACGAAGCAGTACAATATAATAATATCTGGTTATATACTCAGGTAAATATTACTATTAGGCAAAAAATAAGTTCCTAAGCTCAGGCTTAGGAACTTATTTTCCCCTAGAAAAGACGCGGGGCACCACATATTTGACACCACAAGGAATAGTATGGCTTTTGAAATAGGTACCTCTGAGAGCCTAAGCCAGTTTCAGAAGTACAAAGAGATACAAGTGCGGCCCATATAGCAGAAAATTTTATATTTATAGGATTCAAAGTCAAACCTTTGTTGCGGCATTTTAAGGCCCCCCTCACATTGGGCGTCAGCGTCTACGCAGCGACACCCCGGCGTATACGCGGCGTCTACGCGGCGTCGACGCCGCGACACCCGAGCGTTCTTTGAGCGACCGGCTGCTTACCACTAGAGATGTTCGCTTTATCATAGATAACTTGATAAGTAACATATTATTTTATAATTACCATTTAATCTGTTATTTATAAAGCCCAATAAGATGCTATGCTATTTTGTTTGAATATAAGTAAAGCCATTATGTCCTAGGTATAACATAGGATTGTCACTTAGCAGAGCTTTTAGGCCACCCGCACTTTGGGTATGCGTGTTCCTTGAGCGGCCGCTCGGCGTGCGCTAGGCGGGCATTCTTCGTGCGCTACCACTTTGCAGTTGTATGCACCTATTGTGTCATAAAACAAAATTAACAGATCTGTCACTGGCCTAAAATTGTTTTTATTTAATGAAAGTCACCACGTAAGTCGCTAACGGCCTGGCCACGGACAATTCACTCCAGCGAAAATTCGCGCGACGCGACCGGCGACGCGACTTGCGACTGAATCAAATGTATAGAAATGTTCTAAGCATGCCACGCGCAGCGGCGACCGGCGACGCGATTGGCGAATAGCACCGAGCGGTACAATGGCGTGTCGCGCGACACGTCGCGCGACCAAAACAAATGTATTAATTAGTACGGCGCACGCCACGGCGTCGAGCGGTAGTCGCGGCGACTAGCGCCGGAGCTGAGTCAGTATAACATTTTTAGTTTATTTCTCCGCGAGCATTATATTATTCTTAGAATTTTTAGTTAGGCTAGCTATCTGGAACGTCTGGATATTATCTATATCTAGATAAATGTATACAGTATAAATAAAGTTGAAGTAGGTACTAGGGTATATTGTCTGTGGTTGAAGTGTCTGTCTGTGATTTCAAAATACCTAAGTAAGTTTTTAGAAGTGCATATACCTAGTTAGTTAGATCACACTTACCTACATAAGCTTTTCCGTATTTTAACTCAAAACTCGAATTACAATACCTACAAGCGTCGGCTCAGTACGCATTCAGTAGGTCCCTACAGAATGTATACCGAAGCGCCTTGAGTTTGGTATGCAGTAGGTTAGGTGGGTACCGAGCCTGACGCTCGTAGGTATAAATCGCGTTCCGACCGTTTATATAAAGATAAAATACAGTACCTATAGTTGTCTGCCTCTGTGATCTTGCGGTAGTGTAAGCGGATCATGAGGTCTCGGGTTCGATTGGCGGGTTGAAACAAATGTGATATTGCCACCAAAGTCCGTACAATGTCGAGCTAAATTTCATGAAAAGATCACAGCTAATGTCGTCTCGCTCCTGGTCTACACTGGTCGCGACGGCGAACGCGTGTGCCCGTGGCATGTTTTTCGCGTCGCGCGAATTGTCGCGTCGCCGGTCGTGTCGCAGGTCGCGTCGCCGGTCCCCGTGGCCAAGCCGTAAATTGGCAATACTACGAGTATCTCACAGCAACAATATGATAGAAGTCATTAACAGTCAATTCCTTTGACACAGGACTTCATTGCCACTATGAATATAGATAGCATAAAGATCGACTATTAACAGTTAAAAAAATAACGTTTAATTGACACCCTCGTGAGATAGATGGCAATCTAAACAAATTTGTTTGCAGCAGTCTTTAATATGGTGCTAGAGTGCTGGCTGGGGATAGCATTCATAATATAATTCGTACCTATTAACTTCATAGTAAATAAACAAGTAAATGATGAAGAAATTTTTCATTTTAAATGTGGTAAATTCTATTAAACCATTTCATTATTTATAGCTGTTTCCCACGGTTTCACCCGTGTCCTAAGGGAACTACTTCGCGTACCCGGTTAATTTATAGCCTAAGTTACTCCATGGTACAACAGCTATCTGCCAGTGAACGTTCCGTCAAAATCAGTACAGCCGTTCTAGGTAAAAAAATGGTAAAAAATAATTTAGGTATATGTACCGTATATACATCCTTATGCATTTAGTAAAAAGCGGTTATTCTAATAATCCAAACAGACACTCCAATTTGATTTATGTGTATAGATGTGTGTTATAGTTAAGATGGGCACTTGCAGTGCCACATCTGATGTTCCAGATCTTCGATTTTTGTAAGTTTACAGCAAATGCTCATTTGACTGAACAACTTTTGCTAAGCCAACAAGTCAGTATATAGTCTAGTGTAGATAGGCTCTACCTTATCAGATGTCACAGATCTTAAATTTTTATACGTCTAAGTTTTTTATAACAGAAATGTAAAATATTCTATTGATAATAAAACGCACGTACACCTTCTAAGACTAAAACTTATGATAACAATGTGACTTATATAGATTAAACAAGACAATTATTTTAGAAATTGAACAATACTTTAGTAATACCGGCTTTAAATTTTCATACCGACTCTACTTTTTAATCAAAATTATATTACTGGTAATATCACAATTTTTGCAAGATCCAGACCCAACGTAACGGGAATCATGTTATGTAACCGTACTTTCTTACGTAAATAACCGCACCTAATATTCTTGAATATAATGGTACATATTTTTATCTAAATATTATCCGTATTAACACTACTGATTTCTATTTTATTGAAAGTATATGGATATGCATAAACATTTACCTATTACATTAGCGCTGCAAACATAACCTGCTATAAAAAATAATTTTACGTTATGCTATAATATTTAGATGTAGCAGTTTAGCACACCCCTACTCACAAACCCGTCATACGCTACAGTGTTGCCAGCTTAGAAGATTTTCCGCTAAAACTGGTGATTTTAAGTGGCAGAAATAAATAAGCAGACGCACACAATGAAAATAAATCCTTAAACTGCTACGTTAAGAACAATTAATTCGTCTGATAATTACAAACAAATTCAAAATAGCCTTTGTTTTGAAATAACTTGTACGTTGATTTATTTAAAAATGATTTATTGTTACTTAAAAGGGAACTTATTACTTGTGTGCGACTGATCGTAAATGTAATGTAAGAAAATCTTAGTGGACATAACTGTGTTTATGTCATGTGTCTAGTTAAGAACAATATTTCTTAGTGGTTTATGGTAGTTTTAGTATTCAGATCAGATGGAAATCTGATTTAGTTGTTGGCAACACTAGTGAGGTCATCCGCTGTACCACAATGTAATAAACCAACAGAAGTTAAACTTATACGTAGACGGTCGCGCGAGTGTTATCATATCTGGTATATACGGAATAATTATTATGGAAATGGTACTCGTATCTAGTTTTTTAATTAATCATTGAAAATAAAACTGCTAAAAAAACAGATGCAAAGAATAATATTTTCAATGCCAGCCCATTACACTATTGAAATGTTATATACATTTTTTTGGGCTTAGCGTACATTTGTCAGAGGACGCAATTTTATTTCATAGATGCCAAGGAGAGAGCCTTCGTCCTGCGGCCGCCATCTTGTAAAGAGTGGTACAAATGGGTTTTCTAGTATATCTGGCAAACTATTTGCTGCACAGAAAAATTTCAACACATGATGAGTTGCAAATTAAATTCGCTACAACTTTGGCCCCGTTGTATTTAGTTGTAAAATAATAAATAAAAAACGTTACAAACGAAAATTGAGTGCAATTTGCAACAAATTTTCTTTTCAATGTGTTGTAGTTTTTTCGTCCTCAGGAACAAAAAAATCTATTTAATTTATCTTTACTATCACCAAAACAAGAACCTCTTACTTGAGACCCCGCAGCCTCCAAGACTACCACTAGGTCCAATTTTAACTCATCGCAACGATCATGAAAACAGGGGGTTGGCAAAATATGGACAAAACTCTAAAACAACGGCACTCTGTGGGCTATTGAAGTTGATGTTCTGCCCAAGTAAAGGAAACTGCAATGTTCTGCAGCACCTCAATATTCTGGGGAAAGATGCTCCAAAATAATCGGAAATATACTGATATTGGCACTGGCCAATTATGATTTACCGACAAATTGCCTTTTTTTGCAATAGTTCTTCTAAAGCTCTATTAGATCATAGGCCGCAACCTGGCTCATAAAAAGACTAAAGACACAGTAATCATGAAATGATGAAAAACAATATCATAGAAAAACTTTTTATTCATGGTTTTACGACAAATAGTGTCAGAACCAAAGTTTTAGAGAATTTAATTTGTAGTAAAAATGCTTGAACCATATCTTAGCGTGATCAATAGTTTACCAGATGAATAAGAAAAACCATCCATGCCCGCACTCTTTCCAAGATGGTGGCCGAGGGAAAAGAGGTACAACCTCACAAATTTAGATCAAGCTTTAAAGTAGCCAGCCCTACACATCTGTAAAAAAAATAGGTGGTAATTATCTTCAAAAGCGATAATTAACTTAATAATAATTTGTTGTTCTTTGTTGCTCTATGTTTGCACAAAAATCATTACAAGACCCGTGCCTGAAGCGGATGGCACCTATATTTCGCGCTATACCTGACCTTTCTGAGATAGCCTATTGGTAAGCGACGTATATGTTGGGTGACTCGAGTACACTTTGTATGTAGTTTAACTTCTGTTAGTTTTTTGTGGCTGTGAGATGCCGTCGCAGAAAACGCGGCGTCTACGCGGCGTCGACGCCGCGTAGACGCCGCGTCGACGCCGAGGTGTCGCTGCATTGACGCTGACGCCTAATATGAGGGAGGCCTTAAAGTGTAGGTTCAAGTAACTAGGTTATTTAGCAGCGCTTTCTGTGTAATACGGTAATTTTGAAATATGATTACAGCAACTTTAAAACGTTAGTTCCTACGTGAATGTTTTCGGAATCGTGATTAATTAAATAATTTTACTACTTATTTTAAAAATTACAAGCTACTGCATAAATACAATTATTGTTCTGCGATAGGATTCAACAATGATTTTCCCTATTTGCTTTTTAACCGAGACCTTATATTTATTAATCTCTTTGTTGCAGATTACATCCCCACGTGGGGATTCCAGCAGGTTCCTAGAATCCCCACGTGAAAATCCCACAAAAAATGTTTTAAGTCTCATTGTTATCTACTGGTTGGCCGATCGTCTTTAAATGTCTATGGTCTTTATGGATACAATCAAAGAGTATACAAATACTATACAATGGTTAACTCCAAGCCATGATGTTGGACACGGACAATGCAATTTAGCATTTGAAAAATTTAAAAAAAGAAGAGCTCTCTGTGAATGAATAATATTTATATTTATTTAGTATCTACTTAAAGACAGCATACTCATCCTTCTGTTTTGCGTGTATTCAGTAGAAAGGTATAGTACCTAATTACAATAATAGTACCTAATATACACGAATGGCTCAATAATGATCACAGCCTTGCCTAGATACCTATTTATGGATTCTGACTCCCTTTACCGACTTTCATAGATATTTCTTGTTAGTTTTCAGGGCATCCCGGCTGCCCACCGAGACATGAGCAAGCAACAATTTAATTAGGTAAGTTCTTTTTACACAGATAAATAATTACCACGTACAATTAAATTACCTAAATGAAACCATAATTTTACAAATAATATCATAGACAATATCCCCTGCAATCAACAATGATTACCACAACCTAATATTATCTTTATAATATAAATTTCTAACAAGCTACTTTATAAAACCACTGATTTTATTATAGCCATTATAATATCTTTTTAATCGGTATACTTTGTAACAAGTCTGTTAAAACTCGAAACACTTAAACATTTTAATTTTACTCACGCTTTAAGTGGTTCTTGTCTATTTATATTAGCCACGTCATTAATGTTAATTTTATTTACTCTTAAAGTTAATTAATAGATCAGTAATAAAGATTTGAAGATTGTTTTAATGGCGGGCTATTCATTGTTGTTTATAGTTATTCAAATCGAATGCATTCACAACAGCTAAAATAATATCTTGTGGCAAGTAGGACGAATTTCCGTGTGTTTAGGCGTTTCTGTATGGCATATTACTGGAAACAGGTATAGTTCATAATTTAGGCCCCACTAATGCCCATGTCCGTGGTGCTTATCTTTTCTCGTCATTATATCTCTTCGTTGCTTGTCGCCCGCTTTGTTAAGGAAGGAAGTGGATTGTTTATTTTCCAACTCCTCCAATATACTTCTGATTAAGTTCGTTGCGGGTTCCAAGACAGTTTAACTTTCCCCGGGACTTCACGAGTGTCCAAACTCGTTGTCATCAATGGTCACTGCTGCTGAACCTGGTTACACAGGTAGTGGGAGTGAGGGTGGGACTAGTCCCAGTAAAAAACCTAAAATAATATATGTCCGTGTGGTAGTGTTCCTTAAACATCGATAGTCAACCGATTAATCGATAGTATTTCAACTATCGAAACTATCGATTGTCTGGGAAAAGAATCGATATGTAATTTTTGTAGGGAATTCTTCAAAATGTGGGTAAATTTTAACCAATAGTGGATGTGTTATGGGGCATGGGTAGGATCATTGAGTTTATTTATAAAACGTTTTTTTTTTATTTGTTATTTGTGTCGAATATCTATGTTTTATATGAAGCTAATGTAAAGATTAGCTTGTACTATTCCTCTTTCTGTGCTATTAGCGTTAGTAGATTTTTCTACGTTTTCTTCCCCCCGAAAGCGACGACTTTTTTGGGTAATTTCGATCATTGGTTTGATAACACGTTAATTATATGATGCAAATACCATCTTTGCGTAGAGATGGAAAACTCGACATCAAACCCTATACGACTGCCTCGTTGGTCTCGCGGCATAAATGTGCGCGTGGGATCGGGAGGTCCCGGGTTCGATTCCTGGGTCGGGCAGTGTTATTGGGTTTTTCTGTCACGAAATTCTCAGTAGCAGCACGGAGTCTGGAAATGCTCGCCCCTTATTACGTGGGACTAAAGTATATCTGGTGAAAAGTGGGTGTAGAAATACACCTCTGTCTACCCCTTCGGGGATAAAAGGCGTGACGATATGTATGTATGTGTATGTAAACTCAAAAACTACCGGCCGGCTTTATGTTCGGTTTTTTCAGATAGTCTGATTTCTGGGGAAGGTTTAGGTGAAATTATTTTTTATAATTCACGCAGGTGGCGCCGAGACACCTAAGTTTGTGATGATGTATGCATGGATGAATATTTGTCAGGTACTCTTTCAGGCAAAATCTACAGAACGGATTCTTCTCAGAGGCTCTACTTTCTGAACAGGCGTTTGCCTTTTCAACGCTCAATTATGTAAATATGCATTTATATTTACGTTTTTTCTTATATTATCTAGGACTTACTGACGTGTCCAAAAAAATTTTGACATTTTTACATAGGTACATACATACATAGTCTCATGCCTATATCCCCAAAGAGGTAGGCAGAGGTACGAGGGGTGTTCAATGTATTCTCGGTATAGGTATGAAGGAAAAGGCGGAAAATTCGGAATAAATTTTATTTTTCAATTTACTCCCCTACCATCTCAATACATTTATTTGTTCGTGAAAGTAACTTTTCAATTCCCTCTGAAAAATATTTTTCTTCATGGCCCGAAAAATGTTCGTTTATTGCTCCCTTCAACTCTTCATCGTCCGAAAAATGCTTTCCACGAAGGTCTTTTTTAAGATTAGCGAATAGATAATAATCACTAGGGGCCAGGTCCGGACTGTAGGGTGGATGATTGATTTCTTCAAATCCGTACTCCCGCACAGCAGCCTGGGCAAGGCGCGCCTTGTGAACCGGCGCGTTGTCGTGAAGCAGCAACACACCTGCGGTTAATTTTCCACGTCTTTTTTTTTTAATTGCCTCCTTTAAATTACGCAGAGTGGTTGCGTATGATTCAGCAGTAATACTTTGACCTTTTTTTGTGTACTCAATTAGCAAGATTCCCTTAGAATCCCAAAACACCGTGGCCATGAGCTTTCCTGCGGACGGAGTGACTTTGAACTTCTTCGGCGGGTCTGATCCTTTTTTGTGCCACTGCATAGACTCTTGCTTGCTCTCAGGGTCATAGTGATGAACCCACGTTTCATCACCAGTAACAATCCGATCGAAAATACTTTGCGAATTTTCACCACAGAGGTCCAAAAACTCCTTACAACAGTCAACTCGCACTTGTTTCTGTAGCGCGGTGAGCATTCGCGGCACCCATCTTGCACTGACCTTTGACAAATTCTGGCGCTCATGAAGGATTGTGTGAATGGTACCCACGGATAGCTTAGTCATTTCTGCTAATGTTTTCACTCTTACACGGGCATCTTCAAGTACAAGTTTTTCGACTAATTTGACGTTTTCTTCAGTAGCGGCACAAATTGGCCCACCAGCGCGGGGGTCGTCTTCAATGCTCTCTCTACCCCGTTTGAATTCACTTGATCACTTCTGAATTGTAGATAATGATGGCGCAGAATCTTGGTAAACAGCCACCATTTCTTCATGGATAATTTTTTGATTTTTCCTTGTTTTGTGAGGAATTTTATCACTGCACGATGCTCGATTTTTTTCATCATTGTCGAATCAGTCATCATAGTTCTCTTTTCGCAATGATATCTTGAATACTAATGGTGGCAATTAAATGAAATTTTGTATTTATACCCTCAAAGAGTGTCATTAACTAATGAGATAATTAAATTATACCCTTATCATTAGTATATCACCTCGATACCGAGAATACATTGAACTCCCCTCGTATATTGCTACACCCACTTTTCGCCAGCTTTATTATAGTCCCACGTAATAGGGGGCGAGCCAATTGCCGTACCGGGCACATTACCAGACTCCGAGCTGCTACTGAGAATTTCCTAACGGAAAAACCCAATAACACTTTGCCCGACCCGGGAATCGAACCCGAGACCTCCCAATCCCATGCGCACATTTATGCCGCGAACCCAACGAGGCAGTCTCTTTATGGAAATAAACATAATTATTTGAGTTTGAGTTTGATGAAACTTTGCAGTAATCTGTTAATTCCGTTACCGACTGACTGACAGACAACGCACAGGCAAAACTATTGGGCACGAGAAGCTAAATTTGTCATGCCTTGGGGACCGCAGGGAGGGTATCGCATCGCTATTTCCCGAAATTCCCTACTCTATGGGTAATAGATCTATTATGTCAAACGCCTTGTTTCGAATCAAAACAATTCGAAGAGAGAGCTATAAACAACAATGTTTGTAAGTAATTAATTCAAGGGGACTACAAGAGCTAACTTCGCTGTCCTTGTCGGATTGTATGCATATTAAGAAAGAGACGCGCGACGACGACGGGACGCGGACGTTCAGAACGCTTTACAAACCATAAAATAAATTAATTACAGAAAATGTATTGATCGGATTAAAAAAAGAAAACAGTATTTCGTTAGTATGTTGCTTGTTGAATAATTTGTCAAAAAATCAGAATTATTGTATGTATTTTAATATGGTTTTTATTCGTTAAAATAATTTTTTTAGAGGTATCTTTGTGATTTTTTTCTATCGAATAAAGTTAGTTGTATTATGTTTTCAACACAGTACTTAACTAGATTATATCCTGAAGAATATAATATATTTTTCTGATTGTGTTAACTGCATTGAATCATATACTTTAAAGCATTATAAAACTTGCATTTAGCTCTTGTAGGCCCCTTAAATTCTCTAGCGAAACTACTTGATAAGATAAAATGATTTGCCACTGCAAACAAATTATGAAATAATTATACACGAGCGGTAGTGTCACGATTCTCTATTATCAGCTGGAAACTCTTTTAATTAATAAAGGCGTTAATTAATAAAATCAGTTCAAATATTATCAATATCAAGTGTGAATGTATGTATGTACCTACAAACTTACATTCACATTTGCTTTGATATTTATAAGCCCAAATTTCATATAAAGAAGCTGAACCGAATTTGATGACTACTAGCATATGAATTGTTTCTAGACTTTGGAGACTAACATATTTTACCATTAAGGCCTTGCCACACGATACAATTTTACCACTGATCAAATTTTCAATCGAATTGGCTTTGCCCGTCTACACGACACAATCAAATCACTGATTTGCATTCCGTCTACCCGATTGGTTAAAATCTGGTGGTACCGCCCACCCGATGAATTTGAGTTGGACGACTGGCGTCTACACGTCACGATTTCATCAAGTGATTAAGTCAAGTTGGACGTAAAATTGTGCCGTGTGGCAAGGCCTTCAATTGCGAAAATCGATCTTGAAGGGGTTGAAATATGTGATGAAAATTACTATGAAGAAACTTTTTTTTTTGTACACAGCTCAACTGGTTTTAATCGCATAATTAAGAATTAAAAACGAATCCATTTGCTCTGACATTGTGTTGCTTACATAAACACTTGTGATAAACACGACAAAATCCCGGACATTTGGGCGAAATATGGATTTTCCCCCGAACACCTCTGAAAAAGTTCCATTTATCGTTTATCTATAAAAAAAACATTGGATTTCCCCTGACAACAAAACTGGACACTTTCAAGAACCCCAGCCGGACGTGCCGGAGAAATGCGGACCGATGGCAGCCCTATGCTACCATAATTAATATAAGCTTACAATATTGTGAGAGCTAGTAATTTAAAAAGTCTAGGTACCTTGTTAAAACAGTAAGTACTGGATAGTTTCTTAATGAAAAGATTGAATAAAGACCCAATTAGTTGTGTTTACAGGTGATATCAGTTGCGCAAGACGGAGGCGCGACGCCACCGCGTTTTTGTTTACATCGCCGGTAATTGGCCGCCATTAACCAAACCAGTTCTGAGCCCACACTGCTAATCCCCTGAACATACATTTTGACATAAACACGCTACAAAAAAGAATCTTATCTTAAAACAGCACAAAATTATGCCAAACATCTAGGTACGATTATTTAGCCCAGTAAACATTTCGCGTTGTCTATCCAATTGCTGGCATATGATCATATCGCCGCTATTGCTTAGTCAATTGACTATAATAACACCAGTGTGTGTGCCGCAGACCTTGGGCATAACTGCCGAGCGGTCGAACTTCACAAACCTAGCTGCCTACTACATCATAATACATCGCTAATTGCATGTATTATGACATTCGTGGCACGTCGCAAGGACTTAGAACTTTGCTTTACCTGGAAACGCATAATGTATTCCGTAAGCTGTTGATGTTTACGCTTGTGATATTGGTAAACATTAGCCGAATATTTCGGGAACAATCCTCCCGGCGTTCGATCCTTTCTATTGTGTTCCTCTTACCTGACACCGGTCTTATGTTTTGTTAGCCATTAGATAAACATCCGTCTCCCACCACCGAGAATAGGCACACATTAATAACAAATAAGCCGCTTAGACAGAATCAAAATGAACACTCCTATTTATTATTTTAATATGATCTTCTATTTTCATATATGGTATTGTTGATTTGACTAGGTGAAGCGATGTTTGACACCGGTTTAGTCGTTGATTTTATCATTTTAGAATAAATAAAGTTGAGTACTTACCGGGTCTTGGAAGTCCTTGAAGTCGTTGAGCTTCTGGCTGAGAGACTTGAAGTTGGCTGTGAGAGCGATCATGTTGGCGGACAGCTCGTCAACCTCATGGCGTAGCTGGCGGACTTGCACCTCGCGGACCACGGTAAACACCAGCAACCAGGCCACCAAAACCCCAACCACCACTCCCAGCGTGATCAACCACGTATGCCACCGCCTATCAACCGTCTTCTCCGCCATCGCACCGCTGAATTGCCTCTCAAAATCACCACTCATCAAGTTCTTAGATATATCCTGGGACTCCTTCATGGTCGTCTGTGCGTATATCGGTGTAGGTTCCGGTATTAGTGCGTGGTTCTCTGCCATCGGTTCCGACACTGCACTCGCGAACTGTCACTCGGTTATGTGACAAACTAAGAGCAATTAGTGTTTATCGACTCATTATCGTATTTCTTGGAAGGGCGGGTCGGCTGTCCGTGAAAGTGATAGGATAAGTGCGTGCACGTGCCAAGGGGATAAACTGCGCGTGTAGTACGTTGCAAGCGCGGGACGAGCGCGCGGCGGCTATAGACGGGAACTCTCGCGGCGAACCGGCGGGCGACTGGCCGCTGGCGGGAGCGAGCGGCGCGCGCGCATCTCTCGCCTCGCGTGCCGGCACCGACCGCCGCCGCGGGCTCTCCGCAGGCCGCACCTTGGATAATCCTCTAATTCAAAAAATGAAGGCCACAAAATTCTCGTATTCAATTGCAACTGCGTCAAAATTTGGTCCCAATCGGCAACCGAATTTGAACCAAACTGATATTAAGTAAATTAAATGTGAACGAAACCAATACCTACCTACCTATATTTAAATTTGCCAATACCTACTTACCAATTTTGCTGAAAACGTCATAGTGTTATCAGTTTCGAACCACTCTTGGTCTTATAAAAATATTTTAAGAGAATAGACCGGTACAATTTGTGACTGACTAAATAAAGAATTTTGTTGAATTCTGTTTACAAAATTTAGCGTCCTAATATCCGCGAATATGACGCACTATTAACCTTCAGTGACCGCACGAGAAAGATAAAATGTTAATACAGCTATGGAAATGAGGTAACCCGTTTTTTGGCTAACTGCCGGCAACCTAAGCATGAGATAAATACGCCGGCCGGCGCCGTGTAGTTATCATAGTATGTATAGATATACTGCAACAGAAAGTCGCCCTTATTATAAACGGCCCGTGAACTGTTTAAAACAAAATCTGTTCCGCAGTTTTGCGTGAAAGAGTAACAGACATCCATCCATCCATCCTTACCAACTGCCTCTTTAACGTTTAATGGTAAGAAATAAGTATATTTACAACAAGCTAATCGATTTAATAGTTTCCGTGTGGTGACGGATTAAGAATACGGAATGTCACCACCCCATATCATCCCATGGGTGTCGTAAGAGCCGACAGAGGGAGTATATTATACAGAGAACACCACTGCAAGAGAAGGAAAACTTGATACAAACCCTATACCAACCCATTTGGCCAGCGTGGAGGAGAGGCCTAGTCCAGCAGTGGACTGTTAAAGACTGATGATAATGATGATGAATCGATTTTAAACTTTCGCGATTTGTATACACCATACAGTATTATTTAGCGGGTCTTATTCGCGATAATTGAATTATTTACGACTTTTTTATTTACAACGGTCGTGGTCGCGGATTCCCTCTGCGACCACGACCCTTGCAAGCCGGTAGAAACATAGGATAATAACAGAGGTATTTAAATACCTTTAAATGAGTCAATTATCGCGACTAAGACCCGCTAAATAATTACAACAAGTTGTTGAGGGCAGGTATACAGGTCTTCTGCCTATTGTCTCAGGTGAAGTGATAAAGGTAATCTGTCTAGACTCTAGCCGATCTAAGTAGTAATGGTGAAATCCGTCAATGAAATGTAAGTAATATCTTATCCTTAAGAAAACCTCTGTTAGGAGTATAAACAAATATTGAATTACGTTACGTACTCTGTGACGCAAAAAATATTATCAGCTGGCAAGATATGTAATTTGTCCTCGGTACTATATCGCGCTGGTCAGACGGGTTGGCATAAGGCTTGACGTCGAGTTTTCTGTCTCTTCCCCAAGATAATATTTCATTAAAATCATCCTCAGCAGCCTGCCATAGTCCACTGAGTCCAATTTTGGACTGTTCTACATACATAGGGTGCATAGGGTTCCCACCAAGAACTTAGGGTCCCAAGCCAACCTCACCTGCAAGTGGTGCACCTGCCGATCAACGGACGAGGCTCTGGCAAACAAAATATCCCGATAAGCGGCAATAGGCTCGCCACCTATTACGTGGGATCAAAACACTGGCGAAAAGTGGGCGTTTAGTATGCCTCTGCCTACCCCTTCGGGGAAACAGGCGTGAGTCTATGTATGTATGTATGTCTACATACAAATTGCGTCGTGTTTTTTCCTTAATCGCCTCTTACGACATTCTTACCAACAGAAATTCTGTGGCCCTCCAAAAAGCATATGTTTCCCTTTAAAGACAAGTGACTTTTTAGTGTTTCCTTGACAAAACATTTCTTCACCAGTGATAAGCCATCTCCGAAAATCTTCTGAAATCAAACCAAAGTCACTTGGCTGCAATCCAAAAAAGTGTTTCTGTTCGATTTCGAGATCGTGTCGAGATCCTAATGCACTCGACCGAATAAGCCTCATCTTCCAAAACAGCTCAAAAGTTTATTCGACCTAAAACCCGATGTGTCTAAAGAAACAACGCACATTCAGGTCTGGCTCTAGCTGCTATATATTTTAAAATATGGGGTTTTAATTTATGAGTTCCATTAATGATCCATTTTCAGAGGGTTTTATATTGCAAGTGGTAGCACCTATAGATGAAATTTGTAGGAATTTTAAGCAGCATCATAAAATTATGTATTACAATTACCTTTTACCTCTAAAATGCCCTGTGGTTATAAGCCAGTCAAGACTCTTGTCTTGTCTAATCACAGAGCAATTTGCTGAAGTTAGAAAAGTGAAATTTGGATAGTGGGTTCATTTTGTAACGTAGGGTACTTGGTATAAAGAAAGGATTCATCCAGGGGAATAAATGGTTGAAAATTTGTTTCGAAATCGGATTTGGATTTTGAAGCAGACATAATAAAAAAATTACGTTAAATGTAATGTAGGACGCTCTCCGGCTAGGTGGAGTGACGATACACGCAAAGTGGCTGGCAGCGGCTGGACACGAAGAGGCGAAAATCAGGCTTAGTGACATTTAAGAGGCCTATTATTTATCAGCCTGCGGCTGTGCACTTTTGGATAAATTGAACGACCACAGGCTGATAATCTTAATATATAAAATCCTTGCGTTACTGACTGACTGACAGACACGCTACAGCCAAAACTATTGGGCGCAGGAAGCTGAAATTTGGCATGTATGTTCCTTGGGGACCGCAGGGGTGCACTAAGAAGGGATTTCCCGAAATTCCTACGGGATCGGCCAAAACGGGTAAATTAAAAAAAATGCAGGCGTAGCTGCTGGCGTCCTCTAGTGATGATAATAAAATTGCGAGCAAAACCTAGAATTATGTAATTCTAAAATTCTCTGTCTTACAGACGTCTCGAGTAGGTATATTGTCCTAAAATACAAATCAAACTTTTTAGCCCAACTACTCATTTCAAAGATCTTTCTTTCTCTCGCTCTAAATATATCTACCAACGTAATCCAATTAGGTGCACATAACAACGGACCTACTTACTCGTATTCTAAGTAACATGCGCATCTAATTAGGTACGGACGTAGAATACGCTTAGTATTTATTTAATACGACTACGTCACTGCGGTTGCGATAACGAGACGACAAACAACATCACTGAACTACTTCTACACGCACTCAATGGACTTATTAAGACATAAAGCAGTATTCATGTGTTGATAACGTTTAGTGTATGACGAATTGAAAGACTAATGTAGAACTAAAAAAAAAATGGGCAAGTGCGAGTCGGACTCGCGCACGAAGGGTGCCGTACCATCATCTATAAAAGAAAATCACGTTCGTTGTATGTATACTTAAATACTTTTTAAGTTTCTACCTGTTTATTAAGATCGAGTAACAAATTGCTTAAAAATTACGTTTGTTGTATGGGAGCCCCCTTTATTATTTACTATTTTAAATTTAATTATTTATTTTGAAAGGTAATATACTTATACATATTCTGTTAAAATTTAAAGCGTCTACCTGTTACAGTTAGTAATTTTGAGCAAAAAATACGAAAAATAACACGTTTTTTGTATGGGACACCCCTTAACATTTTCATTTTTTTATTTTTAATATGTGTTGTTATAGCAGCAACCGAAATACATAATTTGTGAAAATTTCAGCTTTCTAGCTATCATGGTTTATGAGATACAGCCTGGTGACAGACAGACGGACAGACGGACAGACAGACAGACAGACAGCGGAGGCTTAGTAATAGGGTTCCGTTTTTTACCTTTTAGGTACGGAACCCTAAAAAAGAACCTATCTAAGGTCATAAATATTTTGTTTTCATATCAGACCTGTATACGTATGGTCACAAGCACGTCACAAATATATTGTTATCATATCAGACCTGTATATAAACTGTCCCACTACTGGGCATGGGCCTCTTCTCACTATGGGTATGGTTAGGCAGGCCTCACACATCACAGTTCTGTCTGTCCCTCGCAGTCGGGCGCGGTCGCGGGAGGAGAGGCGTGTCGGTGTTGCGTTGCCGCGCACCCTATCTCCCGCGACCAAATGGGGGCGCGCCATTGTTGCGTCGCAGTGGGGCCGCAGAGGAAGAGGAGATGCGGTGTTGTCAGATTGCCGTCCTCCCTATCCTCTGCGGCCGCTGGCTGTTTTGTCGGCAGAGCCCAACACCTTCATCCGCCGCCAAGGAGGTTGTGGCTATCCGCCGGGGTGTCAGGGTAGAATGCTAACGCGACCCCTGGCGCCCCCAAAATAGCGTTGAAGTTAAAAAAAAGGCCTCACACACCAGGCTAGCCATAGGCCTTAGTACGGTTTGGCAGATTTCATCGGTCTTTCGAGAATATTATCAGGAACACTGAGACATTCAGATTTCCTCGCGTTGTTTTACTTCGCCGTTTAGCTAAAGATAATAATTAACCATTTATTCCGTATACACAACTTCGAAACCCTCTGTGTTTGTATCTCTCACACCAGTAAACTCTGGTTGCTTATGTATTTTATATGGCATGTCATTTAAATTAAGTAACCTATTGACTAGCGACTAGCGAGCTACTTTGATAAAATAAACTGTAAATTGATAATATTATATGAACATTGAAAAACTAAAACACGAATAATTAAACGTGGTAGGCCTATAAGGTCGGAGGAATCATTTCATTTTTGTTTCAAAAGACAACTCCTGGCTGCGTTATGAATACATATGTATTGTGCCGCCGGTTACTTTTAACATATATTTAACCAACAGACGACACTCAGACTCAAGACATCTATTTGTATCACGCTAATAGTTGTTCTTCCCCGGTTGTTATTTCAAACTCACAACTCAACGCCGTATTAAAACCAACTCTGCCACTCCACCATCCGAGCAGTATGATGCTACAAAGAAGTAAAAACGTCCTTATAATAAGTATGACGTCAGCAACTTATCATTCAATGCCTTACATATGTTTCTTCAATAATATTAACCTTATATGAAATAAAGCTGAATAAATATACTAAGTAGGTATATCCAAGTGTTTTCCTCGAACTTCGCGCGTAGTGCGTTATTGTTTATCTCGGTTTAGTAAAAGCCGACGTATTACAGTATAGTTTAGTCATATTAGTATACATATATTGCATTAATTTCGTTTTCAATAGGTATATTAAGTACCTACACGATGATGAATAATCCTACCACATATTGAAAAGCTGTGGTGACTGTGGTGAGTTGGTCTTTTACATTTTATAAACTTTATTATTGGAACCTGAACTAAATATAATACCAGGTCCAAACCTAGATTTTTAAAAGTTTCTTTTAGAAGAAGTTTGTCATCTTTATCGTGATCATCCTTCTAGTGTGGTCCCAGTTACAACCCGGGGTCCGCAAATTTCACTGAATAACCTTATTAAATTATCTGTTTCAATTTATTCGCAGACTATTAAATGCTATTTTTATTTGGAGCATCTGTCTCTATTTGTAAGAACAAATCATCATCCTCTTAGCCTTATCCTACTTTCATTCTGGGGTCCGCTGACTAGTCTAACCGGATTTGGCTGAATATTAGCTTTTCCACGGAGCGACTGCCTGTCTAACATTCGCAACCCAAAGGGATAGCAATATTCTAAGGTTTAGACCAGCACCAGTTCAATTAGAGGTCTCCTCATAACGACTGTCAAAGATCTTCATGACAACCGGGACAATTAACTTAGAAAAGTCAGTGGTGCCCGTCCTGGATTCGAACTCGTTACCCTCCGAATAGCAGTCTGTTGGTATCTCCACCAGGCTATCGCTGCCTCTTCCTTCGTCAAACCGCTGCACATTTTGTTACGTAACTTTTACACATAAACAATATTATATACACTCGCGTGCAAGTAAATCGACTCAAGGCTCAAGTGCGCATAAAAAGTGATATAACTTAAAAATGCCTTATTTTACCTCTATATAATGTTTTACATAATTAAAGCCTAGTAATTAGGCTTTAAAATGGTAGCAGAATTTCAGTAATTTAAATAAACACATGTCCTTAGAATGCAACTGAACGCAACCTCCCATAAACTGCTCTGCGCTCTATTCACAACTTGCGCGACACAACCCGCTATAAAAACCCCCTGTAATCGTTTTTTCTTATCAGTCGCTCACTAGACGTTGACCTGAATACATCTCTGCAAATTGAAGCCGTCATTTGAAGAAAATTATGGATACAACACCTGAAGAAGCTGCTCAAGTCGTTGCCCTGTTGCAAGAAGGGTTGAACCAGCGAGAAGTCGCTCGTCGGTTGAATATGAGTCAGTCTGCTGTCTCGAGAGTGTACAGGAGGTTTCAAGAGAGTGGTGCCTTCACTCGGCGGCCTAATACCAGCCGACGCCGGTGCACCTCGGAGCATGACGACCGGTTTTTGGTCTCGACCTCTCGCCGAAATCGACACCTTACCGGCGTGGATGTGCAGCAGGAGCTACGTCAAGTTCGCGGAGTAACTGTCAGTCAGTGGACAGTTAGAAGAAGGTTGAAGGAAGCTAACCTTACTCCGAAAAGACCCGCTACAGGCCTGAAGTTGACCACAGCCCACACCGTCAAGCACGCCTTCACTTTGCTCGAGAGCACTTGGATTGGAGCATAGAGCAATGGCAGTCGGTCCTGTTCACAGATGAGACTAGGATGTGTCTCTATGGCAGCGACAGGAGAGGTCGGGTGTACCGGCGTCCTGGTGAACGATTTTCACAGTGCTGCTTTGTTGAAACCGTTGCATATGGTGGCGGTTCTTGCATGATGTGGGCTGGAATTTCCTTAGAAGCAAAACCGGACCTTGTTTTCGTTCCTGGGGGAGGCCGGGGAGGAGGTCTGACCAGTGATAGTTACATTGAAAATGTTCTACTGGACCAAGTTGTCTCTTACCAAGGCTTTATTGGGGATAATTTTATCTTGATGCATGACAATGCCCGATGTCACACTGCTCGGGCCACACGTGAGTTCCTGAGTGAAGTTGGAATTCACACTATGGATTAGCCAGCGCTCAGCCCCGATTTATATCCCATTGAGCACATATGGGACGAGCTCAAAAGTAAAGTTAGGGTGAGGAATCCAGCTCCGACAAACATCAATGAGCTCAAGACTGCGTTGGTAGAAGAGTGGGGCCGAATACCACAATCATCAATTAAAAAGTTGATAAGGTCGATGAAGAATCGCTTGAGAGCAGTGATCAGGGCTAGAGAAGGGAACACCAAATATTGACACGAATAAATTTTTTATCTTATGCATATTTTGTTTCATTTATACCCAATAACCCCATACTGTGAAATTGTATGAATTTTCATATCACATTCACCTTTTTTACTAACCTACAGAATCGATTTTCGTGCAACTTACATCATTTTAAAGCTCAATTACTAGGCTTTAATTATGTAAAACATTATATAGAGGTAAAATAAGGCATTTTTAAGTTATATCACTTTTTATGCGCACTTGAGGCTTGAGTCGATTTACTTGCACGCGAGTATAGATTATAGAAGATAGACCGGGACTGAATTTAGCACTAAGTATATTTACCTACTCCTTACTATAATAAAACAAGAACTAAATATACTTAAGAGCCAGACTTATAAATGCACATTGTTGGACCACCTAACAAAATATTAGGAGAGTATTTATTTGAAAACGACAAATAAATACTCTCCTAATCCTTAGTTATAAATTGTTAATTTATTACAAAGGATTAGGAGAGTATGTATATTGTTCTAATAAATTGTTAATTATCGCTTGTCGCGCGTCGGTCTCGGTTGTCATGAAGATCTTTGACAGTCGTTACAGGGCGTCAATACCTACTAAATTAACTGACACTAATCTAAACCATGGAATATCGCTATCCGGGTTGCGGAGGTCAGACAGGCAGTCGCTCTGTGGAAAAGCTAATATTCTTTTAGTTAGTTAGACTAGAAAGGGGACCCCAGATTGAAACTAGGATAACGCTAAGAGGATGATGATTTGTTCTAACAAATAGAGACAGATGCTCTGCGTAAACAGTCTGCGAATAAATTGACACAGATACCTAAGGCTACGCCGAAACTTAAAAATAAATGTAGTACATTCTTACATCTTATTTATTAGAAACTAGAGGACGCCAGCAGCTACGCCTGCATTTTTTTTTAATTTACCTGTTTTGGCCGATCCCGTGGGAATTTCGGGAAATCCCTTCTTAGTGCACCCCTATGGTCCCCAAGGAACATACATGCCAAATTTCAGCTTCCTGCGCCCAATAGTTTCGGCTGTACCGTGTCTGTCAGTCAGTCAGTAACTGAAAGATTTTATATATTAAGATTAATGATTATAATAGTCCCCCGCCGCGACGGTCTGTCTGTGCGCGATAATCTCAACTACTGAATGGACTTGTACGGTTTGTACCAGGGGACAAAGTGATTCATGATATAGGCGTATAAACGTGTAAATGTCCCAACATAACATGTGGACGTGCGTCGCTGTAAACAAGGGTTTAAGTTTCATAAGGCCTATGGAGTATTGTTTTATTCGTTAAAATATAAATAGGCGTATTGATATGAAGGTCCTATTTAGACACATTTGCGTTTCCTTTGGTGAGTAAACGATGAAGATCTGATCACCCTACAGTTTCTGGCAAATGGAGTTTAGTATGAGCTCAGCCAGCTTACGTCTCTCTTCGATTTGATCGACGTCATATCGTCGAAGACTAACTACGAAATTCAATATCCGAACTATAGATAGATCTGTAGATTTTAGATTCGTTTTTGACATAAGCTCCATACAAAATATGTCAAACACGAATTTCGAATCTCAAAATCCATGTGTGGATCGAATATTGAAAATGGCCGTAAATAGACGTGACACGCTATATGACCTATGTGAAGCCTATTTTGGCTAGGTACAGCGCCTTAAATTGTAATAAGGCGCCGAATGGTTACACATAATCTTGTTTAGTAGCCTCATGGACAGGTTTTATTGACATTGATTTAAAAACAGACAGAGATTTGTAAACTCAATTTTCTATCTTTATTTACTAGAATAAAAAGCTTCATAAATAAGGCTCTCGAAAATTTTGATATCTATTTGAATATAAAATGGCATTATTAAGTATTTATTCTTACTCTTTTGGTAAATTTGTCTAATGGACACTCAAGAGATTAAATTTGTCTGAATCAAAACATAATACTTAGAGTACTTCTCATTCTAAGCTGTTATACAGCTTGAACGAATTAGTTTTAGTAATTTTTTTACGTCTCCCATACCTAAACATAGAAAGGTAGAGTAGGTACACTACACCTTCACAAATTTGATTATGCTGTCGAAAGTGATTAAGTGAGTAGGACATCCCAACTAGCACACTAGTGGAATGAGCAGCCTATTTTGCAACTTTTAGCTGTACAATAGCGCTTTAGGGGTTCAGAAAGTGGTTTTAAGTTCTACTATTGCTTCCATAACTGCTCATATTACTAGGGGTAATATGAGCAGTTACGGAAACGGTTACTACTATTATATCACTAGGGGTAGCAGAAACTGAACCAAAAGCCACTCTAGGTTTTATAAGAGTTCATTTTACAACCCATTTACCATCTATAGCTTTATAAGAGAGTTAAAACATTATGTTAAAGCATAAAGATGCTAAAAAGCTTCTATTGCCGCTGCTGTACGTTTCAGAACTGCCTAAAGACTTTAATTGCAGACTTTTTAACGGAACTGTATAAAATATATATTTATCACTGTTCTGCCACTGAAAGTTTCATTGCAGAAGTGATTTGTTCTTTTGTGCAGACTTAAGTAGGAATTTGATCGTCTGTTTTACTAATAGCGACTTCACAACACGCCAAGTTCGAGTTCAACAAACACAAGCGAGGGTCCCGTAGATTTTGTTTTCTCAATTAGGTACTGATAACGGACCAGTTACAGAGGAAATGTAAGTTATAGCTTGGTGTCGCATTTTATAAAAATAAAGTAAAATAACCTTCTTTGCGTAATTTATTGTTTCTTTCTTCTAGACTGGAATCGGACAGCGATACTGAATATAAACTAGAGTATGTCGAATGTGAAAGAAAATGGAGATGATGGAGATGATGGAAAGATTTTATTTTATCTAATCAAAGGGCAATTAAATATTTTTTAACTATTTAAAAGAAGTGATGGAGGTGATATGTATCAAAGTTGAAGAAAATCAAATACTATATATTTATTGTATGAAATTTGATAATTTAGTAAATGCTTTTGACGTTCCAATCTTATCTAAATATTTTCAAAAGCAACTAGGTATACATCAGTTTTAATTTCAGAATACGTGTGTTTGCCGAGTGATGTAAAATGTAAACTTGTGGGCACTCGATATGAATCGGATTTATATTTCATTCCTTTACTACACACATTATAACGAGTACAATCGAAGCGCCTCTTGTATAATTGTCTTGGTGAATTGAAATAAAAAAATATTCGAGATAAAATCAACTTGTTTTATTGGCAAATTGGCCCATAATTGACATTATTATTTCATGTTTGTACCTCTTGGGCTATAATGTTGAAATTTTCATATAAGTTGGTTGGTTGGTCCGATAAGGTGTGGCGAGAGCGCTGTTAAGAGTTCTGTGGCTTCTTGTTCTGTTGTCGAACAATCTAACATTTCTGTCAACTGCTTGTCAGCAATTTCGTACGACATAATATTGTTCCTTTTAACAATGCAGTTTATTTTACTCCAGTTTGGTTGTGTAGTTGAATCTTCTATTTTAGATATTTTTTTTACTTTTTAATAATAATAATTATAATTTAATTATAATTTAATTATAATTTTATTAATCATATTTTTTAATGATAATTTTTTTTTTACTTTTTCGTTCGGCCAGTGTAACACTCCGTGTTTTTCCCACTTAGATGGACAGATGCAAAGTTCTTGTTTATTTTGTTGTTCATTATAAGTTTGAATTATTTTGAAAGGCATTCTGAAAACATGGTGAGACATAGTAAGTGTTAAACAATTGAAAGAGCGAAAAATATAGAAGCTGCTACAAATGATCATCGTATCTTAGGGTTTTCAACGAGTTCAACGGATCTCTAAACACATTAGTGTGGTTCGATACCTGCAGTAAGTACGAAATAAAAGAGATTGTAAAGACTTGAAGTGCATTAGTGGTACAGGTATTACTTGGACCTTCAGAAGAGTGAAACTTAGCGCTATGACGCGCAGAGAGGAAGTTTTAAGGTTGAAGTTGCAAGTAAAAGCTGCTTCTCATAGAAGACATGTTTACAAGACAATAATTGTTTACCATTACTTGTGAAATTTATAGGTTTTTATCGCAATTTGTAGTGAACTATAAGTAAATATAGAACCAGCAACTTACTAAATACAAATGTAGTCAAGTATGTAATTTTAATATCAAGTAGGTATGTGATATAAAGATATTTATATAATAACACTAGCTGTGCCCGCGACTCCGTTCGCGCAGAATTTGTATTTTCATTGGGCTACAAAATTGATACCCAAAATGTTTTAAGTTGCATATAATACCTACTTATATTGAATAGTGTAGATGTCCTAAAAATAGCTCAAATGACTTTCACTTGTTCGTGCAAGTCCACACCGCAAAGTTACCAATCGCGAGTAAAAGATCAGAGAATTCCTGTGCATGTTCGTTGCCTCATAATCATGCTCGCATATTTAATGTCAAAATGCATAGCGATAATACAATCCCATCGTTATGAACTCTTTAGACAGGCTATAATTTCATCAGCTCTTGTCTCATATTGTGTGGTGGTATAACAGACAGAGCCTAAGGAAAATCGCCACGAAGAAGTACTGTTATACCGCCCATGGGTTCGTCATTTTGCATTCGAACAATCTTACTTTAACTTCGTTCCTTTGCCGAAATCACCTAAGCATCTTGGTAGGAAAAGTCTTGCCGTTCCACCCGGAGCATCTACAAATTGTATTTTTCTCAAATCACTATTCACGCTACGACACACACGATCATAATTATAAACGTTCTTCTTCAGTAAGTCTCGAGAGATCATTTTTACACCAGCAAAAGATGGTTCGTATCGGTCGTCGTGGTCGTTCATATTGAGTAATAGGATAGATATAACTATCTGCTGTCAAGCAATGGTTTATTAGATTGCTGTGGGAACCTAAAAATGTCCTCGGCCAATTTGTCTTCATATTAATTATGTCATAACTATGCAGCATCTCAAACCCATGGTGTCATCGATGAGGACTTTAACTTATACTTGCTTCAGACAATGCCATCACAGTGTTTATCCCCATCCAGTAAAATAAAATGACTCGCCACTCTTCAAACTGTTTACATATACATGTGCGAATACGTCCAGCCTAAGCTGAACCGTATTTAATATAATTAATCACAGAGATTTAAGCTCAATTTAAATTGGAAGACCAAATGTTCGAAAATATCCTATTTTTAGTCCTTCAACCCTCGTAATTTTACATTTGACTGATCATAATATATTAAGTTTCAACCAATTCAACTAAAGAGTTACTTTTATAGAACAAATTTTAACCGAACAAATGCATCGTAATCTTTACTTTAACACAACTTTTATATATGAACCGATTCGTATAAAACAAACATCAAATGTTAAGTGGGGCTTACTACAATACATCAGTGAACACCGCATTCCATTTCTATTAGCCGTTTCTGAGATTAGCGTGCACAGACAGACAAAAATTTTAATAATTATATTTTTGCCTTTTCTTCTTTAATGTAGACCTCTTAAAAACGGACATCGATCACTTACAGATTTATTATATGTAGGTATAGACGGCCGTTTTGCGCGTTAAACAAAAATCAAACGTATAGCCGTACCCATACTGGCGCCGCGAGATTTGGAAGTTTTATTTCATCTATATCTTGTGTTTTTATAAACCGAATTCTATTTTTTTTTAATATAAAATACATATTAAAGTGTACTTTTTGAATATGGGAGTTTGATAAAGATATATCTATGTGAAATACAATATATTGATGTATTTAATACACTTTAAAGAAATGCCTAACGGTTAAACCCGTTATTGTGGCTAATTTATAAAAGATAGATATATACTATCAAGGACTTTTTTGTAGATCTTTTAAAGACCATCATCTTTGTAATACATACTTTTGATGAATGATCAACGTATGCGAGGATAAGAGCTTGAAAGCGCATTTTCATCCGACTTGCTTCAAATTTATCGTCACTGCTCAGCTCCTATATGTCTTAGCGTTATGTTATATGGCCTATAACCTGCCCAGGAGTATGGACTACAATCGTACCAAGTTTGGTTAAAATCCCTTCTGTAGTTTTTGACCCATGCTTGCACATACAGACAGACAGACAGACAGATAGACAGACAGACAAAAAATTCACTGATTGCATTTTTGGCATCAGTATCGATCACCATTCATCCTCCAATATTAATTTTGAATATATATTCAATGTACAGAATTGACCTCTCTACAGTTTTATTATAAGTATAAGATTTTACATATTTTACGATATTCTGAGGTAATTAATGAGGCGCGTTAAAAATACTCCAATAATATCAACTATATGCACGATAAACTGATCTGCGTTTGTAGCCACTTGCATATAATACAATATATAGCTCAAAAACACTCACCTTCACTTCACTTATTATTTATTTGTATTCAGTAATGTCTGACTCAGGATCAACAGATGTATTTAGTAAATGAGAAACAAGGTGAATGATCAGGCATCCTTTATATTCGTTCAGTTAAACCTGTCATTCATTCAATAAGCGCCACAAGAGCTTTAGTGTGGTGTTAATTATTAGTTGCCGCTCCTGTAGCGCTTTTATGCCACTATTATGAAGTTCTAATGGAACTATAGGTTGCAAAAAGTTGTGCCCCTTTGGCTCCAAAGCGGCTGCATAAGGTCTGCAGTGCACGCTCTGGCGCTTGAGCTTGGCGCCTTTGGGAATAATCGGATTAGCTCCAAAGCTCTTAAGCAACAGTTTGTGCTAGTTGGGATGTTCTCTCTTTGTTCTTTTATCAATTCTTTTGAAAAGTTCTTACAGAAAATAGCCGGCAAAAACTTTTTGCGTAGATAACACCTTTGATCTTTCACACAAATATCGCTTCAGTGCGGTTCTCGTACGTTGTATGTTACCTATATGAAGTCAAACTGCAACGGCATCAACCTAGATTTTATACTACAAGGTTAAAAAATATAGTTAGTTGGCACATTCCGTACATATTTACGTACACTACGGACTAGCATCCAATTACAAACTTACAAAAAGTATTTGTGATCGTTGCCTTAGTGTTACCAATTCTGTGTATTTACCACATCACTGACTTATATCTTCTTACCTATAAAAAACTGCAAGTGTAAGATTCTAAGATTGTGTACTGCTGCAGAGATATACACAAATATGAACAAATAATACAAATATGGCCAACTTCGGATAAACAATCGAGCGAGTGAAACCGCAAGACAAAGCTAGTTAGCAGTTAAACATGGTTAGGTTACATTTTAACGAAGATGCTGGGGAACCAGTTCATAGTAACAACACGGTAGTTAATGCATATAAGTCTCAAGGGTATCTGCTACTTACGCACATTATCACGGTAATACAAGCTATTTACCGTGTAAATAATGTATCGCATAATATACACTCTATTATGCCTTACTTATAGATGATCCATCGGTATGCCCTTGAGATTTCTGATCGGATAAGAACATGAACGTATTATGTGGAAATAATTGTGATAAAATATTTACTCTTTTATAAACTCACGCCTGTATCCACGAAGATCGAGGCAGAAATGTAAGATTACACCCGTATGTTTTAGGCCCCACGTAATAGAGGGCGAGCCTATTGCCCTTACCGAACATATTACCAGATCGTGCAGCTGCTGACAATTCAGAAAAACTCAGGAACATTTTTGCTGAACTAAGATTCTGAATAATCATGTACTGAGGCTTTTCGGCTATGGCTAACGGAAGTATCTTTACACAAAATCGTGAATCAAATTCTAATTCGGCTGCCAAACTCCTGGTATTCCGGTTTCTTCTTCACAGCACAAATAGATCGGCAATTCCATTGAATCTATCTGGGTTCTTATGAACGGAATTCCACATTATCAATTTCTTGAAATGTTCTTGAAACCTTTTAAACGTAGTTGAAGAAGAACTGTTTCTGATCAGTCAGAGATTTAATAGTAAAAGCTTAAGTTGAAGAAAACTGTGGATTCAGTATTTGCATGCAGTGGGTTTCATGGCAAATATGCTGAAAATGCCGTTGTAAAACGTCTTTGTACACCTTTCTTTCTGCGCCTGGAAATCTTTCTTGGAATAGATTTGAAACATGCTACTTTCAGGAGTTGTAGCATGTTTAACTTGGTTCAAAAATGCCGTTTATTGCGGCTAAGCTTACTCGAACCCTACTTCGCGCTTATGAACCCAAAAAAGTATAGAGAGCGTCTACTAGACATCGCTATAATTTTAAAACAAACCTATTTTAACGCTCAAGATTGTAAGTTGTATTGTAAGTGACGATCTCCACATTCGAAGTAACACGAAAGTTTGCAAAATCAAATTTAAAAATACTAGCTATTGAAAAAGCTCAACATAGATTTGCAAAACTGCAAACTGCAACGTTCCCTGGTGTGTTGTCACGGTCACACCTGCGTATCTAAGAACATGCACCAATTTATAACTGAAAACCGGATCAAAATCGGACTAGTCGTTTTGGAGAAAAATCGCAACATGGATTTGCATGACACAAACAAACATCCTCTCACCAAAACGCATACACCGTCTCCGTTCTGTCGTGGGTAAATATGCGACGCCTTAAATAAGTAACATAATTATTAAATAGAAGTACATAAAATAATTTATATTGGAACATGACGCAAGCATTCCAGGCGCGATCGGTTCATTAGATTTGTAGCACGGATGCGCGCGCGATCAGACACCAGTCTTACGTCAATTGTGTAACAGAGACGCGCCCGCATGCACTATCTGTATCTACGTAGAGTTAGTAAATAGATAGAGCAGACAAGGTGTAAAAGTATTTGAAAATGTCAACCTTATAGCCAAAGAAACAGACATACATTTGGCATACCTTTTTCTCTTACCTATAGGTCCATTTAGCTTCAAATTAATTAATTCATATAGGTTACAAAGCAACACTTAATCCTAAAACGTCAATTATTTTGTACAACCAGGTTCGTAATGGTACCTAGAGCTATGAGAAGAGTCTGGAAGAAACTTATGCCACGTTTTTTAATTAAGCACTCTTTTCTATTAGGGATTGCTTCATCATCATATTGGGTCTGTTCCGGTTGAAATTCAGGACTTTACCTTGGAGCCTGGTACCGCTCCTTAGAGTCCAGGGTCCTGTACCTTATTTCTGCTTGCCTGCTTCTGTAAATGACGCGCGTAAAAAAATAATTGTCTTTCTCTGTTCCAAACTTTCGAAGCCATGACTTTTTCCTTGGCTTACCTACTCTATCAATGTATTATCTCTACCAGAATCTATCGTTATAATTGATATTATCTATGAATGAGCTATGGGAATCGTTGGCAACACCACTCGGTGCACTTGCCAGAGATGGTGTAAAAATACCGTGAAAGTTTATTGCTTGATAACATTCCGCGTTGGAATTTATATATCAATAAGTTTTTGTTCTGTTTATTTGTTATTTTTAGATTTATTTATTGAAACATGGCGCAATTTTATGCTGAACGATGGTATGGTGCTGACCATATCATCACTTAGCATGGAATAGTGTTTGTCAAAAAGGTACCTTTTTGTCACTGGTGGCCTGAAAGGTCTGATTGGATTGCCTGAGGAGACAAAGGCCCAGACAAGGACTTTCTATCCCTTATATAGTCGTTGGTCAGACGTTTCATCATTATTAGTTAGGTACTTCGTCGAATAGGGCTTGAATATAGGTAACGTTGATAGCATTTTAAAACGCAAGTCGCGATGATTTTTCGACAACTATTCTTCTTAATAGGTTTTACTCTAATTCCTGTGTATTTTTACCAAAGCTTACAGTATTTTATTAAATAGATATTCGTATTTTACAATTCAACAATCACAAAAACAATAGTAAAATGAAAACAAACGAAATACATTTAACATAAATAAATCCAAAGCCTCGATGTTTACATAAAACTGAAACAAATACTAGGTAGGTACCTACTATATAAAATAAATTGTTGGAATAGTTTTGTACTAAATATATTTCTGAACTAAAGCTACATAGTACAATTTAAAATATTTATACAATGTAGGTACATGTTTAATAACAAACAATATCCACATATTATTTCAAATTTCACTTTGTTACAGTGAAGCCCACAGTTGCTCTGTGGTGAAGCCTAAAAGAAAAACAAAAGCTGGCATTATGACGTATTCGCCAATCACGTGCGATAAAAAAAACTTTTGTCTCTGACAGAATAGTATAGTTCTGTCTATATTTTTAACGTTCTATTTTCAAATGCGCCAAATCTGAAACATGAGGCATGACGGTAAGAACATGATGCCAACTCTCTATGACGCGTTTTTTTAAACTCATTCAAGAATTTTCTTCCTATTTTTAGTTCCACGCTTTTAATTTTCACATATGGCACACGTTGAGATGTCAGAGTGACGCTAAAATCTAGATTATTTTATAAACAGATGGATGGATCAGTATCTGTGTCATGAAAAGAAAAATGAGAATATCACAACGTAGAAGATAGTCTTTCAGAAATGACTATATCGTGTATGTTCTAGGAATTGGATACACGAAAATGTTTTCTCGTGTTTATTTCGCATTCAATAATATGATCGCAGCAGTACGTACTATGGTAATTAATTCTCCGTAGCTGGGTCGGGTTGTCGAGCAAAATTATATCAAGTTTATCAATAAGAGGATTACTAAGTTCTATGAAATTTATAAATATTACAGAAGCTTAGTAAACAGTTAGTCGATAATTGGCTCGTTTTACAATCATTTTAAAGAAAGAGAAAAGCGACAACTGAACGGTCATTTCGCCAACTTTTATGACATCTGCGTGGCGCAGTGAGAGCGTGCTCTGCTCATAAATTTGATGTCCGTGGATCGAATCCACGCTTACTAAGAACTACATTTTGTGATTTTTATATTTTTTTACTTTTAAATTGCATATTTTACATAATAGTTGTCATTTACTTCTTTATTAACACCGAAATTCAACATTTATTTTATTTTGAAAAATGAATCCACTACTAACGCCATCTATACGATCGGAATAAAAATAAAATTGTTTGTACGCCATCTAGAGTAGAGGATGCCTATTGAACTTTTTCCTTAGAGGGAGTTGCGCATCTATACCAGTATATCTGTATAAGCTATGGAGTCTACCCTATATAACATACCTAACTTTTTTACAAGTCAAACGTCGTCAACATTGGTTGTTGAAGCTTAGACTTTTCCACATGTGCAAAATCAATCCCAAGGACCACATCCATGTCAGCCTTCATGTCCGTGACATAGCAGATAAACTGCAAGAGTGTTACCTACGCTGGTACGGCCTCGTCTTATAAAACCTGATGTTACACGTATAACAAATGTCTTGCCACCTCCGCCAGATCCCGGTAAACGGCACTTATCAAATGATGATACCGAAGGATGCCAAAGACCACGAGGAGTTAGGCTGTTGTGGCAGGAAAGCAAACCCCGGTCTTCGATGACCACGACCAGGACAGCGCTAACATTTGAATATAGTGATGATGAAAAAAACGAAGAATATGAAGTTTAAATTGTTCCAAATCTCATTTACAATTGATATTGAATTCCTTTTATTTATAGTCTCACGCCTGTATCCCCGAAGGGGTAGGCAGAGGTGTAAATATTACACCCACATTTCGCCAAAAATTTTTAGGTCCCACGTAATAGGGGGCGAGCCTATTGAGTTACCGGGCACGTCACCAGACTCCGGGCTGCTACTGAGTATTCGGAATAACCCAGTAACACTTTTGCCCGACCCGGGAATCGAACCCGAAACCTCCGATCAGCAGTCGCAAACGCTATCCACTGAACCACGGAGGCAGTCAGCATATTGAATTAATTTATACAAAAACAAATTCATAGGTTTTTGTTTTTTAATTTCTCTTATTTTGTTGCCCGTTAAAATAAAATTAGCAGTCAAACAGCTTAAAGTTTCAAACAATAACTTAGGTAGGTACCTACATATTCAAAGGTTAGTCGCATAAGCAGACACAAGCATACACAAAGACGTCTTTAATACTAGCTATCTACATTTAGTCTAGATTCCACACTGCAAATAGACGCTCAAAAACAACCAAAATGAGCGTCAGTAATCTCTATTTGTAGACGAACTATTCTAGAGCAGTTGTTTTGCATACCCATTTGAACCTAGGACAAGTGGGAATGGGAATTAGTATGTATATGTTTTTTTCTTTTGCGTCTGTGGGTTTGTAGTTACATATTTATTGTTGTACTTTTTGAAAATATAATTGTAGTGTTATATTTAAAAGCATTACATGGTAAGTAGGTAAGTTTGGTATGGCAGCGTTGTATTATAACAAAGTTGTACAAGGAATTTAGATATTTTTTGTTTTAACTAGGTATTTTTAGAAAATCTAGTTATAGCCGACCAAAAACGTCTCTATGGTGAGCTTTTTAGAACATTTTAATTAGTTAATCACGGATTCTCACACTTATTTTGGAATCCACTATTTTATGAACTAATAGAGGACGCCAGCCAGCTATGCCTGCATTTTTTTTAAATTTACCCATTTTGCCGATCCCGTGGGAATTTCGGGAAATCCCTTCTTAGTGCACCCCTACGGTCCCCAAGGAACATACATGCCAAATTTCAGCTGCCTGCACCCAATAGTTTCGGCTGTAGCGTGTCTGTCAGTCAGTCAGTAACGCAAGGATTTTATATATTAAAATGATCAAGTAAAAAGGAAATTTGCTATGTAGGTATAAACAAGGTGCTAGATTTTAGGGAATGCATCGAGAATATTTTGAAACTGTTTAAGTATAAAGAGAAAATATATTAAACTCTTTTCATTTTGTATGGAAACCTAAAAAGCATTATTATTCTCAATACATTCCCTAAAGCTCAGCAATTTTATTTATACCTACCTACGTATCTACGTACCAAGTTTGGTTATAGATTTATTAGTTTTGAAATAGTGGACTTTGTTTATATAGAAAGCTGTGAGGAATAAACTTGATCGAGTTTCATAAAAAATCGAATATGAATAAAAAATCCTAAATATTCTAGCTAGTACCCTTTTATCCAACATACTAATCTTAACCGTCGAGGTTTAGAGGAGAGTAAATGTCGAGGTCTGGAGAAGTTACTGCAAATCACTCTTTGCTGACAACACCTCGCCACCGCCAATGTTATCAGTTCAGGCCAGTACTGCATCTGTGCTGAAAGAACCACATATACTTAAAAGCGAAGTAAGTGCTGCAATAAATCATCTTAAGCGAAACAAAGCGGTTGGTGCTGATGATATCCCTATCGAGGTATTCCAAGCCATGGGCGAATTCGGGGTTGATGTTTTACACACTATCTGCAACTGTATTTGGGAAACCGAACAGTGGCCCCAAGATTGGGCACACTCCGTTTTCATTCCAATACATAAGAAGGGATTCACAAAGAAGTGCGGTAACTATCGATTGATCTCACTTATATCGCATGCCAGCAAGGTGCTCCTGCACATAATTAACACCAGACTGCAAGCGTACCTTTCACGCGAGATTTCTCCCGAACAATCCGGATTCGTTAAAGGCCGAGGAACTAGGGAACAGATATTAACACTGCGCCAAATATAGAAAAGGCAAGAGAATTCAACAACCCAGTGTATATCTGCTTCGTCGATTTCCGCAAAGCCTTCGACACAGTAAAGTGGCATAAACTTTGGGATGTGCTTGTGCAAATGGGTGTCCCCCAGCATCTAGTGAGCCTTATCCGCAATCTATACCAGAAAGGTACTGCAACAGTCCGAATAGATGGGGTTCAATCTGAAACTTTTCAGACGCAAGCAGGAGTCAGACAGGGGTGTATATTATCTCCACTTCTGTTTAACATATACACCGAACACATCATGCGCATAGTTCTGGAGGAATGGACAAGTGGATTTACAGTCGGAGGCCGTAAAATTTGCAATTTGAGATATGCTGATGACACTACCCTTCTCACGCAGTCAAAAGAAGATATGGAAGCTTTATTGACGTCACTCGAAACAGCGAGCCTCTCCTTCGGATTAGCAATTAACAGGGAGAAAACCAAAATGATGATAGTTGATCGAGCTGAACTGAATCATCCTGATATCACGTCAGTAGCTAACTGTGAAGTGGTTCAGAGCTACGTATACCTCGGCTCAACTATATCCAACGATGGTGGATGTGAAAGCGAGATTTGGAGGAGATGTGCTATAACAAGATCTGCCGTAAGCAAACTTGATAAAGTCTGGAGCAACCATAAAATCACGAAAAGAACAAAAGTCCGTCTCATGAAAAGCCTAGTGTTTCCAGTCCTCCTTTATGCTTCGGAAACTTGGACAATCCGATTTCAGGAACGCCGAAAAATTGACGCCCTCGAAATGTGGTGCTGGAGACGGCTGCTTAAAATACCCTGGACCGCACGCCGCACAAACATTTCCATTCTTAAAGAACTAGAAATAAAAGAGAGATTGTCGTCCACTGTGCAACTACGAATCCTCAAATATTTCGGGCACATCATCCGCAACGAAAACTCCATCGAGCGTCTTGTCGTCCAGGGCCGCGCCGAGGGGAAACGGTCCCGAGGAAGGTCACCCACTCGTTGGACTGACCTAATAAAAACAGTGATGCATAAATCGGTGGTAGAGTGCTCCCGGGATGCACGGAATAGAAGCCGATGGAGACATTTAGCGAAGTCTGCCTGTAAACAAAATCAAGAGACCACGACCACTCTGTCAAGAGTGAACGACTGAAGAAGAAGAAGAATCTTAACCGTGATGCTTATCTCTTCTGACTATTTTAGATCTGAATTTTATTTTGCCTGTTCATTATTGTGATTGAATTTTATCAAAGCCTTAAATATACAATTTTCACGGATTTTAATTCAATTCGTTGTAACGTAAGTGCGGGTATTGCGGGTATGTGGGTTATTCCGTGTATTTTACTTTTCGGTTCTAAAATAAGAAATTGTGATGAAATATTTTAAAACTAAACATTATTGTGTCTTCTCTACACCTTAACCTGTCAAGAAAACAAAATACCTACGCTTTACTTACGCGCGCCTTAAGGCCTTGCCACACGGCACAATTTTATCACTGATCAAATTTTCAATCGAATTGGCTTTGCCCGTCTACACGATACAATCAAATCACTGATTTCCATTCCGTCCACCCGATTGGTTAAGATCTGGTGGTACCGCCCACCCGATGAACTTGAGTTGGACGACTGGCGTCTACACGTCACGATTTCATCAAGTGATTTAGTCAAGTTGGACGTAAAATTGTGCCGTGTGGCAAGGCCTTTACTTCGACGCAAAATACTTACGCGGCAAAACGGAAAGCAACACACCGTTCGAAACGTTTAGTCGCCCACAAACAGCTGTGGGAGCAGCCCGGTCTTACTGAGAACGCAAGGTCTTGCTCGACATTTCCTAAGGGTCCTACAAGACACAGGTAAGTCTATGTATGTAGATCTTAAGGTAATTCTATTCTGTATTTCGTCATTATTCATTTGGTATCAAGTTCAGATAGTTTTCTAGTATAGATTTCGTAAAAATAGCAAAATTACGATACACGGAATACCCAGCATATTATTTTTCTTTTGTTGACTATTCCGTGTAACTCCCGGATTAGCAATATTTTACTAATAAGTTCATAGCTCATTTGTTATTTAGTTAAACGTTTTATAATAAACCTAACCTCAAAATTCAGTTGTGTAATAGTTAATTGTTCGTCTGAGGTAAATTCGGTCAATCATTTTGGGAACAGATTTATCACAATACGACCTTGAATTTCCCTAAATTTGACCTTTCAGGGTAAATTCGTCGTACGATCTATGTTATCATAAGATCCTTTCAATAAAGTGTTAATCTCCATATGGTTGAAAATGGATCTACGTTTCTTTTTACGAATAAATTCGGACTGATCATGTTATTATAAAATAAATCAGTTAAAGGGACGTAATTTAAAAAAATCCAGATTTTCATTAACCGATAATAATAATAATAAAAATTCGGGCAAGTGCGAGTCTGACCCGCGCACCGAGGGTTCCGTACGCATTTTACCTTATTTAATTTTGTGGTTGGTGCTAATTACGCTAGTTCTCTAAATCTGTATGAGCGCCCATACAACTTAGAGGACTATCTTAAATGGAGTCTACTATGTATGTATGGGGATACCCTTAAATTTTCCACTTTTTTATTTTTTGTAATTTCTCCTTTATTTGTGCTGTAAGACCCTGCTTTTGGCCAAATTTCGTGATTCTAGTTCAATGGGAACTACCATATAGGTTTTCGACCCAAAACCTATAGGGTACTTACGGTTGACCTACAATTTGTCAATTTTGGTCAAAACCAAGGTCTTACAGCACAAGTAAAGGAAAAATTCCGATAATAAAAAAAGTTGAAAATTAAGGTTAATTTTGGTACTTACAAGTTTTCGCAAAAATCTAATTTTGACCATATCTTTTTATCGGGTTGACCCAAGACCCTGATTTTTATACACCTAATAGGAATCATAGACCTTAGTATCTGGTATAAATTTCAATTTGCTAGGTCCACCCGTTCCTGTGAAAATCGGTGGTGACACACGGACAGACAGACAGACAGACAGACGGACAGACAGACAGACAGACAGACGGACAAGAGTGAGAGAGAAAGTGATCTTATAAGGGTTCCTTTTTTTACCTTGTAAAGTACGGAACCCTAAAAACATTTATTATTGTCTACTTATTTATAAAACAACACCCCTTTTATGATTTATAAAGATTTTTCAAAATTAATACAGAGAATCAACTTTTAAAACACGATCACGAAATAGCCAACACGAGTTCACGAAATTGGCAGCAAGGCAAATTTTACACACGCAATAGCATGCAAATGAAGGGTCTACATAAAAATTAATTTAAAAAAAACCAAGAGCTTATTGATCGTAAAAATTACACTAGTTTTCTCTCAAAGAACTGTTCTTTCTTAAATAAAAGTTTTCATTCCGATACCGTTCCCTGAAATAGGACAAATTCACCTGAAAGTCGCAAGACCCTTAACATGCCGGAAATACCCACACTTACCTTAAGTAGTGTGATAGTAGTAGAGGCATCCGTATTATGAATTATCTAGTTGCAAGTTCGAAACAGTTTAAGCCGGGAAATTCATAAGCATCAAGATCACAGTAATTGTAAAAACACCACAAGATCCCTTGCCCTTAAAACTATCGGTAGAACCATTCTGACAAATTCATATTTCGTTTGTCAGAATTAAAGTTTTTAATAAGATCAATGCAGCAAACTGCACAACAACAGTTACTAATACACTCAGTATTAGAGTGTATTAATAACTGTTGTTGTGCAGTTTATCTATCATCAGTCGTCTGTCCGTACAACACTTAGCACTCATTTATCTAATACTATTTCCATACTTCCAGGGATTCGCCAGCGCTAGCCAGCGCGAGCGTCGCAGCGCCTGAATTTTGTTTTATTGCAATACTCAAGACACAAAGTTGATCGCATAGTGATGTTCAATTATTTTCATTCATTCTATAGACAATGCATAGTACAATGTCGCCAATGTTTGATCTTGTAGTTGTTTCACTGGTTGCAATATAAGTTTAAGTTATTCGAAGTAGTATGTAGTTATGTACCTCTAGATATTACTTAACGAATATCTAAACGTACAGCGAATACGTAATGAACTTAACCTTTCGTATGCTTAAGAGCAGATCTGCACGAGACACAATAGATTTTAATTATGTCTGGTAATCCAGCATACGAGGGGTTAAACTAGCTGAAGCAAAGACCAGTGATCCAAGGGCTGTGACAATACATTTAAAGAATTACCCCTACCCGTTCTGAGTTCAGTATTTACAGGGTGTAAAAGGACGCTTAACGAAAACTGAAATCCCATATTGTACCAATCATTACGAACATTTTTACTTCGGCACCATACCTGGGAAATTACCTACTTCAGTACTGTCCGGACATATTGAGGCTCAAAGTCACCATACAATTTTACTAATTAGGTACAAAATCCACGCATTTACCCCGCCGATATATTCTATAGATGTCCTATGACCCCATGGATAATTAAGTAGGTATTACGAAAAAATACTTGAAAAAATACATTAGTTTCCCAGTTATTATTTTTGTTTAGTACAACTTGGCAATATGTCCAAAACGAGTAGATTTCAGCTTGATGATAGGTCTTGCGACACTCCGTATATTGTATCTGTTATACCTAGTATTTAATCAATACTAACATACTTTCATAAAAATACTGCAATGCACATGTATTACGAAGATTGGTAAGTTTGGCCTACACTAAACTATACAGCAACTTTGCATGTACACATTGCTCGTATCTTTAAAGTAGGGTCCAATTCAACTCTTTAATAATGATTACAAGTGTGATGGCTTTTTCAGGATCACAGTTTATTATTCTTAATTCGCAAACAAATGTTACTTAATGATGAGCGTAATAAAGTCTAATTATAATTGACATGCTTTATGCGGACGTCCACGCCAGATGTTCTAACTAAGTCGTTCCTTTCTGCCTGTGCCTGTGTGTAGATAAAAATAAAACTTCAGTAATGGGTACTACGGCTACGTAAGTAGAAGTACAATAGGAAACAAGTCGCAATGTGTCAAACCAATCGGCGCAGATGGTGCTAGGAGCACGTGCATTAAACAAACCGTCATGGTAATTTGGTATTCTATTAAAAACATGGCAAACACATGTCACTATAGTTACGTAATTATCTATATATAGAAAGTAAAGAATATGCTATGGCGCTTGTCATTTATTATTTAATATCAATGAGACACTAAGGCCCTTCTCTCACGAAGCGACTCTCTAGCGATTTGTGTTTCGTACGCGTATCCTACGCGTCGCTTGTGAGCATAGACATATAAGAATAGAGTGGCAGAGTGAGACCAATTCGTGTCCGCCGGTGGGAGAGAGAACGCAACGGTTAAAGGCCCCCTGCAACTCTCTCTAACAGTACATGCACAACATCAACATTACGCAATGGCGTGCTACCTGTAACTATTATTTATATCAGTTTATTAGTAATCAATAGTTTAAAAATATTTAGGTACTATTCTGCCACTCTATCCTTTATATCTCTATGCTTGTGAGTAGCCGCCATACATATTCAGCTAGTTTCGCACACGACGATATGCGTAGACGACGCGTTTGATATCAGTCGCACGCTACCGTCTTGCTGGTTTCACGCTATGTACCCGAGTCGTATACGCGTTGCATTACATGATGGCGACGGAACAAACGATTACTATAAATTTTGTCCTCGAGGTCGAAAATTATCCATTTTGTATAATTATTGGCTGCCAGAGTATGTAAGAAAAGAAATAAAAATCAATATGTCGATGTACGGATGCACCCAAAATCTTCGTTTATTCTTGTAATATAAATACCTCCACAAGAACATTGTCTTCATCGCTAGAGTCACTAGACATCGCATCGTCGTTGATAAAAAATTGTCTCATTTGCGTAGCATCGTGTGCGGAAACGAGTAGCATACCAGTAGGCGACCATGGTTTTCATCTCAGTCCCGTAGCATTTGAATCGCTTCGTGAGAGAAGGGCCTAATTCTTTCAATACCATATGCACTTTGCCTACCAGGGGCTGCACTCTGCTTGATCTGCATTAATTTGCAGTAATCTTTGCTATTATTAAAATGGACTACAAAGCAAAAACAATGTAGCTTACCTATACAGGAATAACAAGAAAAAGAAAAGGGCTTCGTAGTTTATACTTTGAGAGCCTCTGTCTCATGGTGAAAGAGGCTCTCAAACTAGAAACGGAAAACGTCTTACTCTTGCTGACGCTTGCACTATCGGTTGGAGGGGTTGCTCTGCGCGCCCGCTGTCATATTTTTTAACTTTTTATCACCCGTCTCGCACAACATAAGGAAAGATCTATAATATCTTGTTCCTTTAAAAACAGGTGCTCTGAACCGGAAGCCCATAGATCCCCATAGAGGTCACGGGTTCGTCGGCGAACTATTGCAGTCAATAGATATGACAAAAATACTGCTCGACGTCAATAAAGAATCAAAAATCTTGTTTGCTACTTGAGAAGATTCAATTTTTACTGTAGGTACCTATAGTTAAGACGTTAAATTATCAAATAGTTATTTGTGCAACAAGAGAGCAAAGTTGTTTTTTGTTTCGAGTGCTGATTTTGAGTCCCGAGCAAGCGGAGGATTCTATGATTGATTCACGAGCGTAGGGAGTGAATCAAAGTTAGAATCCTGAGCGAAATGAGGGACTCAACAGCACGAGATGCAAAAAACTTTGCTCTCGTGTAGCACACATAACTTTTCACCTCAGCACATATTACTTAGGAGACATAAAAATTAACAGGAATAAATTGAAAACAAAATTCTGCATTAATCACTTGTTGTTTTAACTCTTCTGGTGTTAAAGTACAGTCATCATCGCTAGTTTCACTCATCTTTTTAGATTAAGTATTTTATATTAATATAATTTAACACGCTACGCTATACGCTATCAGCATCAGCGAAATGTTTACTTTATTGCCGCTATTTTTTTAATCGCGTTTTGAACTTTTGATACCGCGTCCCTGATGTTTATTTTTCAAATGTATCTTTGATGAAATTCCAAATAAAAATGTATTGGTTAAATACCAATTTTATACTATTAATTAGACTTATTTTTATTAAAATCTAATAATATATTAAACATATAAACAATAACATTTAAAAAACAACATAATTTCTTTATATATAAAGATACTAGCTGACCCGGCAAACGTTGTTTTGCAATTTTTTTTTTTTTTTTGAAAAATAGATGTTAGCCGATTCTCATAGATACCGGATAAGCACAAAAATTTCATCAAAATCGGTCAAGCCGTTTCGGAGGAGTATGGCAACGAAAACTGTGACACAAGAATTTTATATATTAGATTTGTATATCTTTAAATTTTAGGGTATAACGCGATTCAGAACGTGCTTTCTTTGAGGTCGAATTCCAAAATCGAATTTCGAAGGAGTTTGTTTTTTTCACTCGCTTTTTTATATGCATGTGAAAGAGACAGAGCACAGTAAAATTCGAATGTTTAAAATTTATGGCTGAACAATGTCAATTCGTGGCACTGAAGATTGAAAAATTAAAAAGCTACTTTGTCTCACGGGCTCACGCTCGAATCAAAACCGCGTTTTGTTCACTGTTGTCTCGCAGCAAAAGCGGCATGTTTGAGCTGCTGTGGTGAAAAATAAATTAACGTCTCACATGCCTTTAACGAAGGGTCCGCATAAAGGTTACAATTTTACAAATGGTCCAAATAAAAGGTTAAGAAGCTCTGATATAAAAGAATAGGTATAGCTAGCACTATAAAAATGAAGTATTTCAAAGCCTTAATATCAGGTACCAATAAAATTGTATATACTTTCAATTAGATTGTAGGGATTCACCGGGGATCACAGCTTATATATATAATCAGATAAATCAATATAAAAAATGGCCAAGTGCGAGTCGGACTCGCGCACGAAGGGTTCCGTAGTCCGTACCATCATCTATAAAGGAAAATCATGTTTGTAGTATGTATACTTGAATATTTTTTAAGTTACCTGTTTATTAAGATCGAGAAAAAATTGCTTAAAAATTACGTTTGTTGTATCCCCTCTTTAATAGTTATTTACTTTTTTTTATATAATTATTTATTTTGAAAGGTAATATACAACTACATATTCTGTGAAAATTTTAAGTGTCTACCTGTTACCGTTAGTAATATTGAGCAAAAAATACGAAAAGAAAACACGTTTATTGTATGGGACCCCCCATTAATATTTTCATTTTTTATTTTAGTAGGTATTTGTTGTTATAGCGGTCACGGAAATACATAATTTGTGAAAATTTCAGCTTTCTAGCTATCACGGTTTATGAGATAGGTACAGCCTGGTGACAGACAGACAGCGGAGGCTTAGTAATAGGGTCCCGTTTTTTACCTTTTAGGTACGGAACCCTAAAAATGCTCTACTTAGTTCAGTGATAGCAAAGATATTGTGAGAGGTATAGTGTAGGAGATGGAAATGTATAATGTAAATACCATCAAAGAAACTTCACTTGATAAAATACATTTTGTCGACACAATTTTTTACTTATCATGTTAGCAGCAAAAAGTAAATTGAGTTCTGAACGCGGTGAATTTTCGATTCCCGAATGATTCGGATTTCAATTAAAGATTTCAAAAGGGCCCTGCCGCATCCTTCCCCGCACAACCGCCTCCTTCTCAACATTGCTGCCTCGCAGAAAGAGACGGCTGCATAGGCTCTCCTGTTTCGGTATCATGGCTCGTACGAACGCCCGAGTCCCGACGCGAGAACACGTATGGATATGGACTGACTGCCGCAACCAGGTCGCGACGGTGGTATAACCAGGCAAGGGACTCAGCCAAAGTGTGCATCGCCGTGTCTTCAACAACGTAGCGGCTGCCACCACAGTGATGACTGTTGGGCATCCTTCCGGCGAGAATGGGCCAAAGCAACTATGGCCTGTAACACCTGGGTCAGCCGGCAGCAGAAAACGCCGTAACACTTATCACTACCACAAATTTGTCTTAACATTTTGGCGTGTCCTTTGCAAAATGATCCAAAATCACTTACACTGCCGCTAAATTAAGGGGACAGTGAAAATTCTATTATTTCATGTGGTTTCTATTTATATATGACATTACAATGATATTATTATTTTAAGTAATGGTGTTAATAATTATGTACCTATTGTAAATAACGAACGTCATTGCACCAAAACAATAATACAGTTCTGTAACCTAAAGCTTGTGCGTATTGGTATTTAATGTTTCACTTTTAAAAAAGCTTTATTTATTTTATATTTATAGTCTCACGCCTATATCCCCGAAGGGGTAGGCAGAGGTGTAAAAATATTACACCCACATTTCGCCATGAATTTTTAGGTGTCAATTAATAGGGGGCGAGCCTATGGCCGTTACCGGGCACATCACCAGACTCCGGGCTGCTACTAAGTATTCGGAAAACCCCAGTAACACTTTTGCCCGACCCGGCAATCGAACCCGGGACCTCCGATCAGCAGTCGCATACGCTATCCACTGGACCACGGAGGTAGGCCATAGCTTTTAATTTTAAATTAATGAATTCAGACGTATAGTATGAATGAATTCATTTCCATTTACATCGGAAAAGATACATAGCAATTTATATTATTAGTCTGGCAGATTTCGTTATTAGAAAAAGCCTATATATAAACCTGAAATTGTGATTTCCCTGTGTGTGACCAATTCAATTAAAAGTGTAGTAACTATCTTAAATACCTAATAGTCAACCTAAAACTACGAATACTTTGAAAAGAAAAAAATTGGGCAAGTGCGAGTCGGACTCGCGCACAAAGGGTTCCGTACCATCATCTATAAAAGAAAATCACGTTCGTTGTATGTATACTTAAATACTTTATAAGTTTCTACCTGTTTATTAAGATCGAGTAACAAATTGCTTAAAAATTACGTTTGTTGTATGGGAGCCCCCCTTTAATATATTTTTTTTTTAATTTAATTATTTATTTTGAAAGGTAATATACAACTACATATTCTGTAAAAATTTAAAGCGTCTACCTGTAACAGTTAGTAATTTTGAGCAAAATATACGAAAAAAACACGTTTTTTGTATGGGACCCCCCCTTAATTTTTTATTTTTTTTTATTTTTAGTATTTGTTGTTATAGCGGCAACCGAAATACATAATTTGTGAAAATTTCAGCTATCTAGCTATCATGGTTTATGAGATACAGCCTGGTGACAGACAGACAGACAGACAGACAGACAGACAGACAGACAGACAACGGAGGCTTAGTAATAGGGTTCCGTTTTTTACCTTTTAGGTACGGAACCCTAAAAATATTTATTTACAACCTTTTCGTTCGATTGAACTGTGTAAATGTTGAAGATTAGCAATGATTCAGGTGCTTACTTAGTTTTAGTGATTAATCTTAATCTTCTTAATCTTAATATATAAAATCCTTGCGTTACTGACTGACTGACAGACACGCTACAGCCGAAACTATTGGGCGCAGGAAGCTGAAATTTGGCATGTATGTTCCTTAGGGACCGTAGGGGTGCACTAAGAAGGGATTTCCCGAAATTCCCACGGGATCGGGCAAAACGGGTAAATTAAAAAAAATGCAGGCGTAGCTGCTGGCGTCCTCTAGTATTATTATATTTCACGCTCCATCCATATATTTCGGAAAATGTGGCTGCCCTGTAGGTATACATCACAGCCTACTACTATTTTCGCCATTCTTTGAAATATCATAAGCGGGAATGTATAGATACATTGTTAATTAAAAAGGTTTTCAAACAAATACCACTGCTATTGTTATTCGACGTTAATGACCAATCTAAGCAGACAAAACACGATTCTAAATCACCCTATAAGAACACAACTTCATTATAAAGGAAAAAATACAACAAAAAAAGGAATTCAAAACATGCGAAATCTCGGACCATAGCTAATCAGATACCAACCTACAAAAAAAAAGGATTTTATCAAGACCCTACGGGCGCCATAATCAAAATTCCTGTCCTACAAAAGTCTTTGGTAACCACTCAGCTTGATTGTACAGCCTCCATTACCCGTACTCCCAGTAGAATGTTCTGGAAACTACAATATCATGAAATTTTCAGCACATAAAGTACTTAGAATGTCTAAGAAGTTTTTTATGCTAGCCTTAGGGAATACATATTGGTTCGTCTGGCCGAAAAATCGTATTTGCCCGACCTCTGATTCAGCGGAGTGGCACTAAGGTTTTATGTAAGTAATAGTAGTATTTTAGTAACATTTGGGGTGATTTAATATTATAGGGCTTATAGGGCTGGTGTGTAGTTACAACACTCATTATATATTACAAGTATTTGAAATTTGATAGCGTTTGGTCACAAGTTTAAAAATCACATTGGTTTGAAAGAACGCCGTAATCTTCAAACTATACATTTGCTGAAGAGATATGAGCAACTTCTATGCGTCTCTATTCTTCTGTAACTCTGATATTATATTATAAACGAAACCGTTGAAATGGAACAGATTGATACTGAAATGAGAATTTTTGAATCGGTTCGTTATTTGCATTTCCTTATTTTGTTCGTCGTTTCTATAAAATTATGCCTTTTCTGATTGATAGAGGAGCGCTGCTGTGAGGCCATTTATATAACTGTTTATGTATGCACATGACATATAGGTACAAAGAGCTGAAAGAGCAACAAATAGTATAAACAAAGCTAGTTTAAAATTGGGTCAGGACTAATTTTACTTTTGCTTGCTACGGATATCTAAACATAGCTGTGTCATACTATATTAAGAGTGACATGCGACAATTAAATACCATGACCATACACTTTTCTATTTTAATTAATTATAGACGACTGTTTGCTGTGTTCGCCTACAAATGTGTCATACCATTGCCCGCTTTAGGATATTATGTTGATTCAGTAGACAATGGTTGCTCGCAAAAAATTTTGTAAGTAAGTATACAGGTCTACCTACTGTCAGTACTCGTAACAAATATCTTATATTCAACTTTGCGTGACAAAACAGTCTAAATATTTTCTGAACACGCATCTCCATAGTGAGCCAAATCGGACCATTTGAAAGACCTCATTAACAAAACCTTTAACCACGTGAAACGAGTTTATCCATCTTAAAATTTAAAAAGAACCATGATCTGGTAGGTGTTAAGCTATTCAATTCAAAATAATTAAGGAGTCTATGTCACGTGTTTTAACTCATCTGGACTACGAAGGCGTGGCTCTATGCACCGAAGCCTGCTTCAGAAAAAAATAAACAAAAATCTGAATTTGGCGCCACTCCATAAATATTCGTAATTTGAACAATACGTTCTGTTATAGGCAAAGGCTAACAAAGCTACAGCCTTGTCCCGCTCCACATATCCGACCTTGAACCACATCCCAATGAGCCCATGTGCGATGAACATGATATCATCGGTGTCCAATGGCACGTGGTGCGATACTCACGCGCTTGAACAACAATGGCTACTAGAACGAAAACACTATTAAAGCTACATTAGAGGAATTACACTATGCGGTGTACTGTTCGCGAAATGTTTATCAACGAGCTTGAGCCCTACGTTATGGTAAACAAGGTGGACAATTACCCACAATGTAGAAGATGGCAAAAAGAAATATAGTAGACCTAAACATATACGAGGAACCTATGGCAAAATGTGCACCACACGACACTGTTAATTCAATGGTTATGACTTATGAGCTTTCGTCACCATCTGGTCATTAGATGAGTGGCTGGTCACAAAAAGTCTTGCTCCGCTCCGACACGAAAAGCATGAAAATTACCGGGACTCTCATTACGAGGCATGAGTACTCTTAAATATCCGGACATCAGGACATCTGGACGTTCGGATAGTTCATAGTTTAGAACAACCATGGACTATCCCTGAATCGAAAGGCACAAAGTTGGTCGTCATGTGCCTACTTATTCAGGCACTATTATGTTGGTTTTCGTTTATGACATGGTAAAAAAGGCGTCTAGCCATCGGCGCCAAATATCCTGCATCTAAAAAAATTACTGATGTAATCACGTGGCCACCACTAATATCTCATGAACTCTGCTTTATAGTTACTTAATGCCTGTCTAAAAACTTATAGTCCTCGCTTACAATGGCCTATATAACCTTCTGATAACAAAACCTATTCATTGAAAATTATTAATTTTAATTTTTAAATTTACCCGTTTTGGCCGATCCCGTAGGAATTTCGGGAAATCCCTTCGTAGTGCACCCCTACGGTCCCCAAGGAACATACATGCCAAATTTCAGCTTCCTGCGCCCAATAGTTTCGGCTGTAGCGTGTCTGTCAGTCAGTCAGTAACGCAAGGATTTTATATATTAAGATTAAGATTACCACTGCTTACAAACTATTTTAGTTGTAGAAACAATGTTTACCGTAAATATGTAACTAGTACCTACCAACCTAGACTGTTTTTACTAAATTTTAGGCAATTTTAGTTTACACAGATGTTATTTAGACTCTATCGAGCGGAAAATTTAGCCAGACAGAGCGCCGAGAATTTAATAAAATTTGTATTAACATTCTCAATTGTCCGTATTTATGCAAAAAGGAACCACCCAGCAAAAACGCACTTCTGAGATATCAATGGATTTACAAAAACATGTGCAGCTCTGTTAGATTAAGTAAAATATTACATTTATTTTATAAAATTGTATTGATAAATTACTCATTTAAGTATGTGTATATAAATTTGCTATGGATACTTTTAACATACACATACATAGACTCACGCCTGTTTCCCCGAAGGGGTAGGCAGAGGCATATTAAACGCCCACTTTTCGCCAGTGTTTTGATCCCACGTAATAGGTGGCGAGCCTATTGCCGCTTATTGGGACATTTTGTTTGCCAGAGCCTCGTCCGTTGATCGGCAGGTGCACCACTTGCAGGTGAGGTTGGCTTGGGACCCTAAGTTCTTGGTGGGAACCCTATGCACCCATTTAATTTTTCTAGATAGTTAAGAAAATGTGATACTTTTAATTTTTCTAGATAGTTAAGAAAATGTGCATGTGGTTCCTTTTAATATTTACTAACTAATAGCTTTCCTCATATGCAAAAAAGAACCACAACCCATAGGTTTCATGTATATCGGTAAAGCCATGGATTTACCAATATACATACATGAAACTAAGTATTATCGTAATAAATCTTTGATATGCCGCCTATAGCAATCCACTGCTGGACATAGGCCTCTCCCAACACGCGCCACAGTACACAGTTCTTAGTCTTCGCAACCATTTCATCCCAGCCTTGATTTCAGGTCGTCAATCCACCTAACCGGGTGCCACCCTACCTTACGCTTACCGAGTCGTGGTCTCTCTCTAGGATGGTCTATCGGCCATCAGTATTTTTGCAGATAATTGACCAGTCCACTGCCTCATAAGCTTACTTATTCTATGAGCTATGTCGGTAATTCTGGTTCTTTGTCGGATAACTTCGTTGCGGATTTTATACTCGCTGCGTGACTTTAAGTTTGGGGACTAGTCACACTGTGAGTGTCCACGTCTCGGCACCGTACGTCATAACAGGTAGGACGCATTGGTTATAGACTTTGGTGTTCGGGTATTGTGGTAGGGGCGAAGAGAAAACTTGACGTAGTTTGCCAAACGTTGCCCAACCCAAATGGACACTACGGTCGATTGCTTTCTCGAAGTTATTGCTACCAAGCTGGACAACAAGCTGTTGCTTATAGTAGACATACTTTTGAACACATTCTAGCATCCATCCGTGGACATAAACCGATCCCGACATGATGAGTTCCTCTAACATACTCTTGGTTTTGTTCAATTCATGCCGAGACAAGTTCACGTCGAGAGGCTCCGTTTAGACTGTGGAGAATACCGCTCAACTCTTCCAGGGACTCCGCAACGATGACGATATCGTCTGCAATCTGAAGGTATGATATGTATTCGCAGTTAATGTTTATGCCCAGTCCAAGCCAGTCCAGCATCTTAAAGATGTCTTTGAGTGCGCTGGTGAAGAGCTGATTAAAATATTAAGTCTCCCTGCCTCACACCTCGTCGCAATCGCGTCGACGGGGCTGGAGTTGGATGGTCTTAGTGGCGATATCATACAAACATATCAACGCCTTGATGTAGCGCATTGGCGCTATTTGGTTCTGGTTGCTCTGCAACGGTCTCGTACCGATTTCGGTACGAAACTGCTGCAGAGCAACTAGAACCACCGAGGTTTCGATAGAGTCGAAGGCTTTCTCGTAGTCCACGAAAGCCATACACAGCGGCTTATTGTACTCATTGGTCTTCTGTATATTCTGCCAAACAGAATGGATGTGTGGCTGGAAATCGTCAAGTTCTTGGCGAGGCTGTTTGTTAGCACTCTCGAGAAAAACTTGTAGAGGTGGCTGCAAAGTGAAATGGGTCTATATGTTTTCAGCGAGATGTTGTCACCTTTTTTTGAAGAACAGGACAACCCCACTCTCGCTCCACGCCTGAGCTGTAAGGCCCTGATGGATAATGGAATTAAAGAGGCTTGCCAGCTCTTTCAGGACTACAGTCCCTCCTGCTTTTAAGAGCTCTGTGGTGATTTCGTCATCTTATGGAGACTTGTTGTTCTTAAGTTGCTCGAGATTTTTTCGTATCTCGCCTTGGTTGACATCAGGGAAGTTCTCCGTATATCAGCGCGGAAGTTGGGCTCTATAGTCATCTTTGCCTGGTTTCAAGAGTTTGGACTTCCATGATGCGTACAAGTCTTTGTAGAAACTCTCAATTTCAGCTAGAATTTCGAACTTTAAGTTTGCGCCTTCCGCAGTACAATAAAATCACGTACTTGTGGTACTGCTGTTTACAATATTTATTTATACATGGTAGAACCGAATGCTTGTGGTTCCATTTTGCAAAAAAAAATTGTCATTAAAATATGAATTTATTTTACGCATAATAGTACCACAGAAACTTGGTTCCATTTGGTGTATTATAATAATTTTTAATAATAGAAATATTTTTAATGTATAATGGTACCAAGTATCTGTGGATCTGTTTTGTATAAAATGACATGGAATTTATATGGTTTATTTGTTTGATGAAACGAGTCTTAGGTGCTATGGTTCGGTTTTGCAATATGTATAATGTGTGTTTTTGGTTTTGGTTCCTTTCTGTTTTTTGTATAACTTGTTTCCAAGGGAAAAATCATGTGGATCTTTTTTGAATAAGAAAATAAACCACTTTTAAATTAGTATTCTTCAAAAAAAGCAAAAGTCGAAATTTGTCGTGTGGTTCCTTTTTGCATGAATACGGACAATTTGCAAAATGTATTTCAATTAGAAATGTATTTCAAATAAAAATTCTTTGCAGGTAAAGTCTTTATTTGCTTGTATTATTTGTCATACAAGTGCCCGTAATGAGCTTACGAGTACAATTAAATATACCTATGTACTTACTTCAAATTCTCGAAAAATACCTGGGCAATTGGGATCTTGAGCTACACCTTTATTTGGGCATTTCGTTTTTGTCTACCTCTTCGCATAACGATGTGATAAAGGGTTGCTAACGCGATAGCAGAAAGTAGGTAGCATTTTTCAGCCGCCTCTGCAAATCGTTGGTGTCCAAAAAAAATATGAAGGAACGGAATCTCATAGTATATAGGGTGTCGTAAGAGGCGACTAAGGGATAACACGATGCAAATACCATCTTTGCGTAGAGACGGAAAACTCGACATCAAACCCTATACGACTGCCTCGTTGGTCTCGCGGCATAAATGTGCGCGTGAGATCGGGAGGTCCCGGGTTCGGTTCCTGGGTCGGGCAGTGTTATTGGGTTTTTCTGTCACGAAATTCTCAGTAGCAGCACGGAGTCTGGAAATGTGCCCGGTACGGCAATAGGCTCGCCCCTTATTACGTGGGACTAAAGTATATCTGGCGAAAAGTGGGTGTAGAAATACACCTCTGCCTACCCCTTCGGGGATAAAAGGCGTGACGATGTGTATGTGTGTGTGTGTGTGTGTGTGTGTGGAATCTCATAGTAAATACCTTGCTTACCGCTAAAATCATTTTTTTTCTTTTGAGATTTTGGATTCGTTTTTGACATAAGCTCATACAAAATATGTCAAACACCTATTTCAAAATCCATGGCACTGAATACAGCACTGAATACAGCACTGAATACAGATTTACATACAAGCGCATTTCTTAAGGATTTTGTGTGCCGATTCCAAGTGGCGACTGTCGCCAGTATAGTTCGTAGTTGGCGCCGCTGGCGCCGCTGGCGTCGTTCTCCGTCTCTCTTGCTCTCGTTGTTAAGATACACAGGAGGAACGTTCGTCTCTCTCGCACTCGTAGAGACAGCTGTCACAGCGCGACTGCCACGCCGCCAAGCGGCTATTTGGGTCACAGAAAGTTTGTCTACAGAGCGCCCATAAGAAATGCGCCTCTATGTAAATATCTGAGCTCTTTGTCCATGGCTAGATCGAGTATTGAAATCGGTCGTTAGTCTGATACTAGAGACTCATGCATGTCCAAACAAAAAAAAATGTTTACAAACTACTATGTTGGTATGTTGCCCGGCTCTCATGTCCAAATGGTGTCCAAGTAACATGGCATTCCATGAAACATAGGATCTACCTATATGACAAAACACTTCTTATGACGTCAGAATAACCACAGTGGCATGTTGTTTGTTAAGTCAGGTCATGGTACGGAAACGTGCCAATCTCGCGTTTCTACATTATCTCCGATTACAATTGACTATTACTTACTTCGTTGGATATTATTTGATGTTCTTGCACTAATAATAGAGTTTTAAGGTGACCCCATTTGTTGGAGTAGACTTTCTAATCGGAATAGATTTGGCGGATCCGATTGTTTTTTGGCGACTGCTATGATATTGTTCAATTGTAGTTATAGGTAGAGGAAAGGTACCAATTATGGAATACGCTCCTAATATGGAGTATACCTATGTTAGGTATATTTAGAAGACTTAACGCCACGAATATTCCAAAGTTTGTTTAGCAGAGGGAAGGTACAGATAGATAGATAGAAAATACTTTATCGTACACCTGAAAAAACAAAAATACAAGAATACAATGGTCAAAAAATAAAAGTAATTAAAACTAGTGGTACAAGGGCGGTCTTATCGCGAAAGTAGCAGATAATGGCCTACATCCAAAAATTTTTTTTTATGGAGAGTTTTTAAACAACATTTATTTTGAGTAATTTTCTTAATAACATTACAGATGATTAATTATAACTAAATAAATTACTATCTTAAATAATCATAATTTCTAATAATATACATATATGTACATAAATCTAAAAATAAAGAGTGAAAAGGTGTGTTTAGGCGTCGTAGAATGACTCCGCATCAATAGGTATCATCGGTTAACGTGCCCAGAAGGCAGGCTGGCTTGATTTTATCAAATTCCAAAGTTTTGAAATATTTTGGGCACTTAGACTTGAAAATACAATGGAATTCCATATGAGGGACTTATTCCGTAATTGGTACTTTTCCCTCTACTAAATTTAATAAAGGAATAATATTGCTAGACTCCGATGCCCTGTGTGTGTTACAAACTGTCTAGGCTCTAATAATGTCACTATGCTAAACTTTATAATATCGATATTCCGAGAACGGAGATATTTTGCTTCTTGTTTGTTATTTAACAAACAAGAAGCAAAATATCTCCTAAAAATATCACCTATTTAGGTAGGTCAGGTAATTATAGGTGTTTTAGAATCTATAGTATATTTAAGAACACTGAAGCCTTGGAGGGCGTATCTGAAGCGCTTCACACACAGCAGCTATAATGTATATTAATGTACATCCCGGGATGTATAGCTTATGTATCACACACACAACAGGTAATGTAATGTTTCTTTCCCTTCATTTCATTGGCATACGTCCCGATTGACGCACTATAAATGTATATTTTCGTATCACTCTGTATCTTAAGATTCGATTCTGTCGTGTGTGGTCTCCTGACGATTTCTATGGAAAGATGTAATGAGATGTACCGTGCTATAATGTACATCTTTACATTATAGCTGCTGTGTGTGAAGCCCTTTACTTAGTATCCAGAACAAATTTAATCAGAATAATATTTGTGGCATTAAAAACTCACTATGCTGTTACTATCACTCCTACTATGCCCGTAGCAGTATATGTCGTTTCCAACTGTAATCGGAAAATAGATTCGCTGAACAAAAAATCCCGTCAAATATAGATGTGGACTTGACATAGTCGGTGCTGTTCGCCAACTGTTGGGATATCTTAGCTTTCAAATAACACTCTGAAACTGATGCGACTTCAACGGGAAACACCAGACGTAGCCTTGTAAAACCCTCAATCACTCCGTAGAAAGATCTGGCGGTGGGCGAAGCTGGACCAATCGTCTCATATAACAGGCGATTGATCAAAATCCGAGGACAAAAGTATTCCTGAAATTACTGGGAAAGAGTCACCTGATAAAGGCTCACCTACCTCAAATAACGTACCATAACAGCAGTCCCAGAGACACTTGCTAAAATTAAAACTTCTGCGAATATCTGTATGCCTCGCATGCACCGACGTCTACACCAGAAAGTCACCAGCGACCTTAGAGCTCGCTTCCTCGCCTATTAACATAAGATTGTCCGTGAGTAGTTGTTGACGAAATCAGTCTCCCGTTTCTCAGGCAGGTTAGTAAAGGCTCTCGGGGAAGACGGAGTAGCCGTCTTGTCTGGCCTGTGGAGACTACGAAAAGCCTTCGATTCCATGAAACCTGGGCTGTTCATGAGTCTCTGCGGCGCTGCCAACTGGATGTCGACGATGACTGTTCAAAGCCTTAAACCACCAAACGAGACTTACCTGTTTGCTTCGAGGTGTAAGACGAGCTTGGTTGTTTTTTAGGATTTAATATATACTTACCTGATGAATTGAACACCTCCGTTTTCTACTACTTATAATATTATTGAAGCGTGTGTTTTAGTAGGTAGTTTAGTAAACTATCATTTGTTTATATTTTTATTTATTATACAATACCGACGTTTTAAAAACACTTTTAATGTAATATAATAAAATCAATTGTGAATTGGAGTCGGCCATGAAGTCTTCCGTAGTAGAGGTATCCACTTAACATACACATTGCCTTATCTTAAATATAGTACGATCACTTTTTGGCCACCAAAAATAACTTTCTTTTCCAAAGTGTTTTTCTGGTGTGTGCGAAGGTGTAAGATCTACAGCATATCTCTTTTCTCGGTTTTTCGATGTTAGGCGGGGAGGGGGGCTGGGGGGTAAGGGCAAGGAGCGTCAAATGAGAGTCGGGGCGCCTGGATGGCTAAGGCCGGTCCTGGCTATTGTGATGGTTATAGGTTATTTAGTTAGTATTAATATTATTATGTGTCTCTTTTACACGGCTATTCTTCTAACATTTGGTGTTAAAAGAATAACCGGTCCTTTGGAAGGCTTACACGGGTGTATTGATCCAACGTGCAGAGGCCCGTAGAGAGCTTTAATCTAAAATGGAATGGAACACATGCCGAGAGCCTCCACGACTGCACTATTGAGTACAGCTATGGACTAGCCGCAACACGTGTAGGACTATTTGTCTTAAATAATAATGTGGCATGTAATAGAATTAGGCTATGAGGATGGGTGTTTGATGGACTGGTAATAAGAACTATAGATACAAACGGCACCTGCCTGATACTCTAATAGCGTCCGTCTGCGAGGCAGGTGGTGACTCGCCAACTCACTAGATGAGCCCTCTCTAAACAGCCGCCCAAAGCAAACAAACTCGGCCATAAAGGCAGCCAGAGGGCAACACCGGTGCGAGTGGCTAGGGGTGTCGAGCGGTGCGGCGCCGGTTTCGCCATGGCGGGTGTCGTGACAACGCAGACCCGGAGCGGGTTTCCCGGAAAAAAATTAAACTGTTAAAATATTATTTTACAAATAATCACATGACTAAATAATTCGTTTGCCAAATTGGTGATTGTACAAAAAGTTAGAAGATAATTTATTAGTTTTTAAAAATAGTGTTACGAGCTGGGGTTCGTGATAAATTATATACACTATGCCACTTAAACTGAACTTTATTCACTTACACAAACACTAAGTATAACACTAGATACACACACTTAATTTTCACTTCACTAGTAAAACACACTATTCACACCACTAGAACAACACTAATAAAACACCACTAAACACTTCCGAATTACTTCCTTCGCTTGATGTTGATCGCTTTCCGTATTCAATTGTTACTGTCCGGTCCGTTCGCTCCCGCTCTATTTATACTGGCCGGATAACATCACTAGGCTTTTCGAGACGACTCACGATATTTCTGGAAACGTGTAAAGTGTTTCTAGAATTGCGTAAATGTTCTATTTACACCTACGCCATCTATTAGAGGATAGATGAAACAGCCTTAAACAACCGATACATCTAATCTCATGTAGTTCTCCCATTCACTGATAGATGGCGTTATTTTCAATTCGTAACACGGCCTCCCTCTTAAACGTGTTCGTCTCGAACATCGTTAGACCCATAGTAACGAGCCAACCGGTCCACATGAACTCTCTTCGGTGCACCTCGCGACCCCTTCTGGATTCGATAGGTGACGTCGTTCATCCTGGTAATTATGCGATATGGCCCGTCCCATCTGGCTTGTAACTTAGGCGATTTTCCTTTGCTTCGTACTGGGTTATGAAGCCACACCAATGATCCCTCATCGAAGCCTTTGTTGTTTGCCTTCCGGTCGTAGCGAGTCTTCATCTTCTCAGACATCTGTTGTCCAGATTCCCTGATGTGCTCGTATACGTCGTTCATCCTGTTGCGTAGCTTGGTTGCGTAATCCGTTATATTGCGTGGAGATTCTGGTGGAATACCGGTGATAAGGTCTGCAGGTAAACGGAGCTCTCTACCGAAATTGGCAAAAGCTGGTGTTACTCCTGTAGTTTCGTGGACCGCACTGCGATATGACAGGAGAAATGGTTGGATGTGCTTGTCCCAATCTCTTTGTTTGCTCTCCACGACCTTCGCCAGGTACCTTTCCAGTGATTGGTTAAACCGTTCAACCATGCCATCTGATTGCGGATGATAAGCCGTGGTCCTGGTTTTATGTGCACCCATTACGCGACAAGTCTCCTTGAATACCTCAGATTCGAAGTTCCGGCCTTGATCGCTGTGGATTTCCAAGGGCACCCCGAACCGACAAAAGACTTCATGCACCAGCTTATCGGCCACTGTGGTAGCTTCTTGATTCGGGATTGCAAACACTTCAGGCCACTTCGTGAAGTAATCCATCACAACCAAGAAGTATTTGTTTCCGTCCTGGCTCTCAGGAAACGGCCCAGCGACATCCAACGCTATGCGCTCCCATGGAGCTCCCACATTGTACACCTTTAATGCACCTCTGCTACGAGTGTGTGGCCCCTTCACAGCCGCACAACTTGTGCATTTGCGGCACCAATCCTCGACGTCATCCCGACAGTGGAGCCAATAAAACCGCTCTCGGATCTTAGTAAGCGTCTTCTTAACTCCCATGTGACCTCCCGAAGCACCATTGTGATAGAGCTGCAAGACTTCCGGCACCTTAGTTTTGGGCACTACCATTTGCAAATGGCACTGGTTACCGCGAGCGTTTTCCCATTTGCGGCACAGAACTCCATCCTGGACGACCAAGCTTTCCCACTGTGCCCAATAACCTTTGGTGACAGGGCTCATTGCTGCGATATCACTCCATCTGGGCCTAGGAGCGCCTGATTTCTTCCATTTGACAATCGGCTGTACGTCCTTGTCTTCTTGCTGAGCACTCTGCAAAGCTTCTTTCCATCCGTCACTCAAGTCCGTCTTCAACGTCCTCACTAACGCTGCCTGCTTCGCTTCCTGTCGGGCACAATGTTTGCGTTGGTTGGGGTAAGGCCTACACGTCAGAGCATCTGCGCTACGTTGCTCTTGCCGCCAGACAGGTACGTCAGGTAACCCCTTCGGTGGAGAGAGGGTACCAACGTGCCGCTTACGCTTTGGGCAGCTCAAGCGGATATGGCCTCTTTCCCCGCAGTTGTAGCACCGTGGTGAAGAAACAACTTCCCTGATACGGTAAGTTCGATCCTCGTGACGCGCTGCTTCCACCTCCAGAGCGTAGGCCAAGGCTGCCTTCAGGGACTTGAAGTGCCCAAGTCTTACCGCTGCTCTAACTTCCAGGTCCCGGATCCCATCCGTAAACGCTTGTACGAGGTTCCCGTCAATGAGCGCAGGCGACGACTGGTATGCCTTCCTGACCAGCCTTTCCACCTCTAGAGCCCACTGCTGCAGAGTTTCTCCGGTGCGTTGTGTCCTGTTCTTCAGCTGAGCACGATACACATGTTCGAGGTGCGCGTCTCCGTACCTCACCTCCAACGCCTCCAGAAGCTTCTCGTAGGTGACGTCTTGCCCGAGTGCCTCCAACACCGTCAAGGCCTGATCACGAAGGCCCAAGGTTAGGGCGGTGAAGGCCTGTTCTTTGTTCCACCCATTCGCTCGCATTACGGCCTCAAACTGAACCTTGTATGCAACCCACGATGACGAGCCATCGAAGGGTGGAACCTTAAACCAACGAGGCGAGGGCGCCACAGCTGCAGGTGTAACGTCGTTGGTCTCAAGCCCACGCAATTTCTTCTCCACTTCAGCGACACAGGTCTCGTGATAGTCGTGTACACGCTTCTCTATAGAGGCGACGCGAGTCTCAAGCTGGTCGTGTACGAGCTTCTCCACGTCGCTGATACGAGCCTCGTGCTGCTCGAGCTCCTCCTTTACCACCTTCAGGTCCTTCCCTACAGCGGCGCTGAGGTCTTTCATCACCACCAGCTGTTCCTCCAAACGGCGGGCCTGCTCCTCCTTGTCGCGCTGTAGTTGTTCCTCCAGGCGGCGCGCGTGCTCATCTTGACGGCGAGCCTGCTCCTCCTTGTCGCGCTGTAGCTGTTCCTCCAGGCGGCGGGCCTGCTCCTCCTTGTCGCGGTGTAGCTGTTCCTCCAGGCGGCGGGCATGCTCCTGCATGAACGTCATCAGAGCCGCGATGTCGGGCACCGCCACGGAGTGTGCGCTTGTAGGCTCCACTGCATCCGCGGATTCGCCTGGTCCACCAGACGATGGAGAAGGAACGTCTCCGAAGCGTCTCTGGTCCAGGTCTTGCTGGCGCTGGTTCCTGGTACGCACACCTTCAGTTTCTTCCTTCGGCATAACCGGCATAATTTATCCCACTTCTGACACCAATTTTTTACGAGCTGGGGTTCGTGATAAATTATATACACTATGCCACTTAAACTGAACTTTATTCACTTACACAAACACTAGATACACACACTTAATTTTCACTTCACTAGTAAAACACACTATTCACACCACTAGAACAACACTAATAAAACACCACTAAACACTTCCGAATTACTTCCTTCGCTTGATGTTGATCGCTTTCCGTATTCAATTGTTACTGTCCGGTCCGTTCGCTCCCGCTCTATTTATACTGGCCGGATAACATCACTAGGCTTTTCGAGACGACTCACGATATTTCTGGAAACGTGTAAGGTGTTTCTAGAATTGCGTAAATGTTCTATTTACACCTACGCCATCTATTAGAGGATAGATGAAACAGCCTTAAACAACCGATACATCTAATCTCATGTAGTTCTCCCATTCACTGATAGATGGCGTTATTTTCAATTCGTAACAATAGCTAATTTCTAACCAATACTTACGCGAAATTTTGAAAATATTAAATTGCATGGTTGCAAGTTTCGTCTTGGACAGATTATTTATAGGCAAGTAATAATTAATTGTATTAATACTAATTCCATAGAAGCTTTAGTCTTTTAAAAAAAATACACACTGCCTGAATTAAGCGAAATAAGTAGAATTCGGTTCTGGCACTTCGCCGGCCGCTGCCGCGGCACGCTCGCTTCGCTCGCTCGGCTCGTGCGTTGTGGTCACAGTTCTAACCTAACCTAACCAGCCATTGTTTCAGTTGACTCTACCCAAACATTACGTTAGTAAAATAAAATATTTACCAAGCAATGCATTTTATCAAATGTTATTTATGCTTTACGTTGTTTTGCCAACTAACATGTTTACAAAATAATCAATTTGTAAATTAATGTTTTAGCTTAATATTTTTTTTTTAGTAAATATATTGTCTTATGAGTAGTTTATTAAACAATCGTTTGTAAAATAATAAATTTATCAAGTATAATTTTGTCAAATGTTAATTTTCAAATGAAAATTTGTCATTTGTTTATTGTCAAATTATCGGACACCCATAAAATCGCATTGTAATTAATACATAGTTAGGTCTAGAGTAGAAGGTAATGTCATCATCATCCCAAAACTGTCGACGTGTAGGCTGGGGGGGGCCGTTTTCTGGTCTTACTAGATTTTATACGATTTTAGATATTTCACGGAGCGACCGCTGTCTGACAGCTGCAATTTAAAGGGATAGTGATAGATATACGCCTAAACCAGTGTCAGTACATTATACTTATACATATTTGAGGGTACTGACTCACAGTAACTACTGTCACTGATCTTCATGACAGTCGAGATTGTCGGGAATCACGGTTTAACGTGTTCTTCGAGGGCAAGCGCTAGTTCACAAATTAAGACACGCATATCATTATCATTGTGTCGATACCCTTGCGCCATCTCATCTTCCCAGCACAGCAGGTTGTGCGGGCGCTGCTGCTGCTACAGCGGAGACCTTCAAACGGCGCAAATATGTAAATCTAATAGGAGATTATGTATTTGAGCCGTTTGGGGTCGAAACATTAGGGCCATGGGGTCCAAGTGCGCAATCACTTTTTAGAGATCTCGCAAAGAGAATCATAGACGCCACGCGTGACCAGAGGGCTGGCACGTATTGGGCTCAAAAAATAAGTTTAGCCATACAACGAGGCAATGCTGCCAGTCTTCTGGGCACGCTTCCAATTGACTGCGATGACGATGAGTTTCGTGACGCCTTCTAAATTTTAATTTTTTGAATTTTCACTTGTATATATTAATTAGTTTTTTTAAATTATTTTAAGGCTTAATTTAATGATTTTGTTATTTAAATAATTATTGGATAATAAACGATTGAACCTCAAAAAAAAAGACACGCATAACTTTGAAAAGTCATTGGTGCACGCAATGGGTTTGAACTCGAATCGAACCCGATACTCTCTAAATGGCAATCTCTCTCTAAATTCTATGTATAATATGTATGTATTTACACAAAAAATAGTATATAAGTATGTTTATCCATTGCCTATTACCCATAGTACAAGCTTCTGCTTATTTTGGGACTAGATGGTGGTGTGTGAATGTAGTAGAATATTATTATTATTATGTGTCTCTTTTTCACGGCTATTCTTCTAACATGTGGTGTTAGAAGAAAACCGGTCCTTTGGGGGGCTTACACGGGGATATGGATCAAACGTGCAGAGGCCCGTAGAGAACTTTAATCTAAAATGGAATGGGACACATGCTGCGAAGCCTCCACAAGTGCACTACTGAGTTCAGCTATGGACTAGCCGCAGCACATGTAGGAATATTGTTTTCTAGTGGATCTAATGAAATCGGGTTATGAGGATGGGTATTTAGTGTACGAGTTGTCCGTGTGGTGACGGATTAAGAATACTGATTGTCACCACACCATATCATCCCATGGGTGTCGTAAGAGCCGACAGAGGGACCATATTATGCAGAGGACAGCACTGTAAGAGAAGGAAAACTTGATACAAACCCTATACCAACCCGTTTGGCCAGCGTGGTATAGTAGGCCAATTCCTCCTTTCAAAGGTGAGGCCTAGTCCAGCAGTTAAAGGCTGATGATGATGATGATTTAGTGTACTGGTAATTAATGCTATGAATGAAAAACGGCACCTGCCAGTAATACTTTAATAGTATCAGTCTGCATGGCAGGTGGTGACTCGCCTACTCACTGGATGGGCCCTCTCTAAACAGCCGCCCAAAGCAAACAAACTCTGCCATAAGGGCAGCCAGAGGGCAACACCGGTGCGAGTGGCGAGGGGTTTCGAGCGGTGCGGCACCGGTTTCGCCATCGCGGGTCTCGTAACAACGGAGACCGAAGCGGGTTTCCCCGTAGTTACGCCCTTGAGAATGACACTTCCACCCCCGAGCTAATAGCTGTTGCGGCTTCCCTCTGGCCGGCCGACCAAGGTAAGCCATTGAGAGTCCTACGGGCGCTCTTGGAAATCCACTCCAACCAGCCAGTAAAGGTAAGCCGGAGACGAAGCCCTGACCGACTCCCTGAAGCATTCGGGACCACACTGTCGCCACACACATTCAGCTCGCTACAAAGCTGCCCTGCGGTTGTAAGCTTTCTATTTATCTTGTAATTATTTTTTTTGTTTATATCACAAGATGAAGGTGATGTTTGAAAGCTGTTACTCTGCCCTCTGAAATTGCGTTAGTCTCATGATAAGATAACGACTGCCCCAGAGGGCTTTTATTATTATTATTATGTGTTGGTATCTCCACTAGGCTATCGCCTATCGGCGCCAGGCTATAGAGGGCTTTGTGAAAGTTATCAATTTGAAAGTGAGGAATATTAGTCTATTGGCACCTGGAGGCGTGAAAGGCTCAAAGTATGAAAAGTTTAAGACTACTTTAAAACATTTACCGCTCTAGAACTTGCCCTCAGCATAATAGGACGAATATTATTATGTATTGTGTAATAAACAAAATGTAAACACATGTTAAACACGCACTTTCTACAGTGTCAAATTACTATATTTACTCTGTCTAGGAATTTATCCGGCGTACTTGCACCACAGAAATGCAATTGTAATCTTAAATATAACTGCCAAATTGCGCGTGATTTTGAATTTATGTTTTAACATACGAATAACAAAGGATACACTTGTTGTAGAATATAAGCTGAGCTAATATTATGTAAAATCTCGTTGCACTAGTAAGAGGACTCGGGCTCCAAGGCGCAAAAGAATTGGACGCAACCGGGATGACGCGAGGACGATGAGGATGAAACTTGTTTTAAAATATGTATGTATATTTATTGACGTCATCATATCAGCCGAAAGATGTCCTCTGCTGGATACAGGCCTCCCCAAGGTTCTCCACATAGACCGATCCTGAGCCACCCGCATCCATCCGCTCCACGCGACCCCAACAAGATCTTCAGTCCACCTTGCGGAAGGCCTACCTCTGCCACGACGTCCTGTGCGTGGCTGCCACTCCAGAACCTTTCTGCTATGTGCCCTGCCCACTGCCACTTCAGCCTCACTATTCGGAGAGCTATGTCAGTGACTTTGGTTCGCCTGCGGATCTCCTCATTTCTGATTCGACCTCGCAGGGAAACTCCGAGCATAGCTCGCGCCATCGTCCTCTGAGTGACCCTTTTATTTGCATACTTTTTTGCGATTGAGAAAATGCTTAGAGAAAAGTTCGAAAGAATTTGAAACAGCACCTATCTGCGAGGTCAAATAAACAAACACTGTCAATACGTTCAACAAATATAAGATGTACACAATCTCGAAGATTCTTTGTTGTTCCGCCAGACAGCGAGGCACCGCACGCTTAACAAGAAACCTATATCGATTCTAAGATCAATCAATCGAGACGTTAATCGTTTGTTTTGAAAGTATCTGATACTTCCATGGGGTACGCAAACAGGCGACAGTTTCTGAAGAAAATGAATGTACAGCCTGATCTTACTGAGGTAGCTGTGTTGATCTTTTGTTGTTTTTGTGTACGGAAACGTTGAATGGATAAGATTAGGGTTGGCACTTACTATGTTTACAGTCATCGTATTAAAATAAGGCAGAGATGGAGAGCAAAATCCGAGCTAAATCACACGGATGCGAGTAACAGCGAGCGAGTAATAGACACGAGTAGAGTAGAGAGAACAGAAAAAAAAACATTTGTGCTTTAGTCCATTTTAAATGTAATCTTATATTATCTGGTCTTTTGCCGGGGTCGGTCGGGGTATTGAATAAGGAACAAATTCTTATTGATTTTAGCATGTGGGCTCTAAAGGGCAGCGACTTCGCGCACCTGCTCTACTTCTTCAAGGTCGAATTATAAAGTGGCAGGGAAGACCAGAAACGGACAAGACAGTGTTCCGAAATACGGTTCACGAAAAATGGTCTAAACTTGACTTTACCTATGCGAGAAAGACTGGGACTGCTTGAACCATAGGCCCAAGCACGCGCAAAACGCTTGACACTACTCGAAATGCTTTCAACAACTTCGGTAACCCTGCCCGCGGTTGAAACACGCGTGACTCACATATTTTCATCTCGTATTACAGATTCCTAGGTATCGCCACTAACGGGCGGCACGTGGCGTACTGCGGCATTACCGACTCCTGAAAAAACGACAATAAATGATGCGTAACACTGTATTGTACACAACGCTTCGAATTACATGCGCAAACAACTTATGTCCGCTTCCATTATTCTATCCAACGCTGGATTTTGCTACTAGGCATAGAAATTTGACCTATTTTGTATGGAGCTCATGTCAAATATCTTTAGTACTCTTATCTATCGTAGAATATTGGAAATGGGCGGTAAAAGCTTCTACGCAAAACAATCGGTGGGGTTTCAACTTTCAACGGCACTCATGTTATTTGTTTACCTTATGTATTTCTTGTAATATAATAAAGGCAGCGATAGCCTAGTGGAGATACCAACAGACTGCCATGCAGAGGGTATCAGGTCCGAATCCACGGCACGCACCAATGACTTTTCGGATTTAAGTGCGTATTGAATGATAAATTATCGCTTGCCCCGTGCCGAGAGCACGTTAAGCCGTCGGTCCCGGGTGTCATGAAGATCTTTGACTGTCGTAATAGGATGCAGTGCCTATGAATAAAACGGACACTAGTCTAAACCATGGAATATAGCCTATCCCTTTGGGTTGCAGAGGTCAGATAGGCAGTCGCTCCGTGGAAAAGCTAAAATTCAGTCAAATCCGTCCGTGTGGTGACGGATTAAGAATACGGAATGTCACCACCCCATATCATCCCATGGGTGTCGTAAGAGCCGACAGAGGGAACATATTATGCAGAGAACAGCATTGTAAGAGAAGGAAAACTTGATAAAAACCCTATACCAGCCCGTCTGGCCAGCGTGGTATAGTAGGCCAATTCCTCCTTTCAAAGGAGAGGCCTAGTCCAGCAGTGGACTGTTAAAGGCTGATGATGATGATGATCAGTCAAATCCGGTTAGACTAGAAAGTGGACCCCGGGTTCTAACTGAGATAACGCTTGGAGGATGATGTAATTCTTGTAATTAGTTATCGAGCTATTTGTATAATTGTTATTCATTACATCATCAGCCTGCCATAGTCCACTGCTGGTTATTGGCCTCTTCGATTGGACGCCACTGAGCTCGATTTTCGGCATTTTGCGTATATCGTTACTTCACCTAGCCGGAGGGCGTCCTACACTTTTTTTTTATAATCATAGGCGGCAAAAGAGCAGACGGATCGCCTGATGGTAAGCAATTACCGCCGCCAATACACAAGCAACACCACAGGAGTTACAAGTGCGTTGCCGCCCCTTTGGGATGGGAAAAGGGATAGGATAAGGAGTGGGATGAGGGAGAAGGAATAGGGGATAGGGCCTCCGGCACTCTCACTCACCGAACGAAACGCAACATTGAAATTAAATTACAGTTCACGGATTTTATCGCGTTATATTGGTTTCACTTGTTATTACATTTAAACCGAATGATCTAGAAACTACATTTTTATTACTAGCCAACGTTTCGAATTCTTTACAGGATTCATGTTCACGGCAGACTGAGGTGATATTTGTCTTTGTCTTGAATTTAAAAGTTATCTCAAATTACCTGAACATTTTTCAACTATTGGTGTTACTATCTACGCATAATGTGCTCACTGAGTCTTGATGTCTTCTGGTGACTTTGTCCTTCTTGGGTTTCATTAGCCTGATAACAGGGTCCCAAGCTGGAGGAACATTCCAACCATCTTCCCTATTGAAATTAGGATGTTTTTTAATTTCAACTTCACGTATCATTCTTGGAATAAAGCGGTGTTCTTTTGCGAGTATCTGTGGTTTATCAAATCGCAGGTAATGGTTGGTACCTTGTTCTACATGTTCACACACAGCAGACTTCGTCGAGCGTTTGTGTTTAATGTCAGCTATATGTTCCTTTAGTCGAATGCCTATGCTTCTCTTGGTTTGTCCAATGTATGAGAGCCCACACTCACAGTCTATCTTGTAAACCCCGGCCTCTTGTAAGGGTAACTGACTCTTGATAGATGGTAATAATTGGCTTATCTTCGTTGGCGGCTTGTAGAAAGTTTTGATTGAAGCTCGCTTCAAGATGTATAATCAATCTTGTCAGTCACGCCCTTGATGTATGGGAGGACAGCAGGTTGTCTCTCTACTGTGGCTGGCTTGTTCTTCGGGGATCTGTGACGTTGGCGCGGCGGTCGGAGCTTGTTGTCTTGCAGAACTTGCTTGACATGTTGAAGCTCGGCGTCCAGGTGTATCTTGTCACAGATCCCCCGGGCTCTCTGAAACAAAGACATTCCTACGGTAGCTAACTGTTTAGGATGGTGGTGAGATTCACCGTTTAAGTACTTATTTGTATATGTCTTTTTCCTATACACAGTGTGGCTCAAAGAGTTGTTTTTGTTTCTGATAACAAGAACATCTAAGAAAGCTAAAGAATTGTTTGTCTCTAATTCCATTGTAAATTTTATGTGGTTATGAAAAGAATTAAGATGGTCTAGGAATACATTAACACTATCTGTTGGTAAAATTGTAAAAGTGTCATCTATATACCGCTTGTAGAACCTCGGTGTGATGGTGGCAGTCTGCAGGGCTCGCGCCTCGAAGTCCTCCATGAAGATGTCAGCAACAACAGGCAATACTGGAGAGCCCATTGCCACACCGTCTACTTGTGTGTAGTATTTGTCATCCCATAACAGGTAGCCAAAAATGTAGTTTCTCGATCATTCGGTTTAAATGTAATAACAAGTGAAACCAATATAACGCGATAAAATCCGTAAACTGTAGTTTAATTTCAATGTGAAACGCAACAGTTTAGGTACTGTTACTATACGTCGATTTTCTGTAAGAGGGTAGTACTTCCTCGGTCGAGCCGGCCCAATCCTGTTGAAATCAGCAAGGCTCACTACCGTAAGTACACTACATTTGCCAAAGCGTGGTCTCTCTATTGTCGGATTTGCGATAAACGTGACCAGCCCGCTGCCACTTCAGCATGCTAATTCTTTGAGCTATGTCGATTACCTTCCTTATTAAGAGTTATAGTTGCGGTAAAGATGAACGATAAGTTTTTCATTGTTGATGCATAGTTAGGTGGTACTTTAGGTGATATTTACATTGTATAAATAACCTTACGTCTTTTATTTGTTTTTATACAAAGCAAAATATATCTGCAAAATTGGTTTACAGTAATTTACGAAATTTCTTCTTTTCTCTTTCTCTTGCTCTTGGGTATAGGAGTGTATTATCTAGACGTCGAAAAGTTGCTAATTCATTCGATTATATTGGTGATCTGACTGTTCCGGTTGGCTATGGAGAGGGAGGAGTACAAAAAGCTCACGGCCAACCTTCAGGAATGAAGAGGCACCAGAAGAAGAAGAATACTGGTGAAGGATCAAACAGTGTCATGGTCGATAGGTCCAGTCTGTCTTTTCTATTAAAGTCACTAATAAATTTAGGGTACTAGCGGCTAAATTTTGTTCGCCATAGAGATGTAGAGTCGGAAAGCCTTACTGCTATTACCATTTTCTTTCTTTTTCGTTTGAGTGTAGCCAACTCTAATGTCGGAGTTTTCAGGCTGCCCAAAAGGCCTCCAACATGGCCTAACGACTCTTATCGTGAGACAAGACAGGACCGACAGCTTTACATGCCCTCCAAAGCACGGCAATGCTCTGATATAAATGCCACATGCGGTCTTCCAACCAACTGGAGACCTGTGCGAGCGTTGCTTAACTTTACCGACGCCAAGCCAGGACTCGCTAAGAGCGCTACACTTTTACTGTGACTGGGGCTCTTAGAGCGGTTGCAAACTAGCGTTTAAACGCGCGTAGAAGCTGGTTTTTGGAAGCGCATGTAGGCGCGTATAGGCACGTTTTATGGCACTCGCGTCTAAGCTCGTATAAGCGTTATACTGACACGATATCACTACCGTTTCGAGAGAACACGCCGAAATATGCCGGTTTTTTGTAGCGCATAATGTAGCGCGCATGTAAGCGCGTATGCTGAAACGCCAGTATACGCGCGGAAAAATACGCAAATCTGAAACCGCCCTTAGTAGACCCTCTCACAGATTATTATCAGCGCTTAATGGCACTATCCGTACCTACGACGAGTTGTGTTGCCTACTTCATCAACCTCTCCTGTTTCCCGATTTCACTTTTCGTTGTATGTTGGAGTTGTCAGTTTTGTGTATGACCTACCGTCCAGTGGCAACTTTAAAGTTTGGTCACCACTTAACGTTTGCTAGGCTGTTGATTTTCCTAGCCCTACTACGGATACAGCATTATAAGCAGCCAAAGAAACCAATGTGCTCAAAAGGAAATGTACAATCATTTAATGGCCGGTGAAACGAAATAAAATGTCTTTACGCACTGCTATGGTGTGGTGGACCAACTCAAAGAGGTGACTGGAGGCCGGATACAGGGTGCGGTACATATGGCGCAGAACCGGACCGAGTGGAGAAAATTGACATACAGTCACGATCCTCAGCATTGAGGGAACGACCAGAATGATGATGATGATGGTGTGGTAAATATAAAAATATGGCAATGTAATGTAATATAAAGTTTAGTAGAGGATACCCGTCGCTACGCCAGTACACTTTTATTTTGTTTAATCCTTTCTGCCGGATGCCGAGGGAATTTTGGGAAATCCTTACTTAGTGCGCCCTTATGTACACCGCCAATTCAAGGAACACGTGCCAAATTTCAGCTTCTGACGCCCAGTAGTTTCGGCTGTAGTCCCCAGTAGTCAGTAACGCAAGGATTCAATATTTTGCGTTTTTACCTAATTGAGTATCCTCGTACATGATTTTAATTCTAACTCGATTTCTCCACGCGTTCCAAAAGCGGTAATGGAAAACTCACTGCGAAGTGCAAACATAAGTTTATATATCAGGACTGAAAATAAAAAACATTGGGTTATTTCAACAAAAAGCTACAAATGCAATATTGGAGTCGAACGCTTCATGGATTTTGCATCTGCAACATTAAAACAACTTGCAGAAACAGTTGCCAAGTTTCTCAAACAAACAAATAGTTTGCTCGCTATACCTATACTTGTATAGCAGCTGCATTGTGAAAATTATGCATAGAGAGAGAGTGTATCATTTATTAAGAAGGTATGTGACTTTTCAGCTTCACAAGTTATTTATTATATTTGACTGTACGATAAATAAATGTAATTAAATTGTTCTAGTACATCTTAAACTTATTTTACATTAGCTTTTCCGAAGCAAGCAAGCAAGAAATCAGCAAGGCTCTACTACCGTAAAATGCCTCTGCCTCTTCTGATTCCCTTCACAGTAGTACTGTCTTACTGTGAGTCACTAGAAGGATTGGCTAACACACTGGTCAGACGTATTCGTACAGGATTTACTCACGAGTTTTCCGTCTCTTTGCAAAAATATTAAAGCCTTGCTGAAAGGTAGTAGAGCCTTGCTGATTTCAGCATGAATGGGCCGGCTCGACCGGGGAAGTACTACCCTCTCACAGTATATCGACGTAAAGTAACAGTACCTAAACTGTTGCGTTTTGTTCGGTGAGTGAGAGTGCCGGAGGCCCTATCCCCTATCCCTTCTCCCTGATCCCACTCCTCATCCTATCCCTTTTCCCAACCTCAAAGGGGCGGCAACGCACTTGTGACTCCTGTGGTGTTGCTTGTGTCCATGGGCGGCGATAGTTGCTTACCATCAGGCAATCCGTCTGCTCGTTTGCCGCCCATTACCATAAAAATATATATATATATATATATAATAATATTCTACCACATTCCAAAACACCATCTAGTCCCAAACTAGAAGCTTGTACAGGTAAATTCACGAAAGATGACCACTGCACAGAAATCATTTTTTAGGTCCACGTGGAGGTGCGGGGTGAGGCGCGGGTGGAATGCCAATGGCGTGGCTCCGTTCTTGACGCATTCCCTAAATGCGTCAAGAATGGAGCAACGCCATTGGTGCACGAATTTACATATGCGCGACGGCCGCCATTTGTGGTCAACTTTCGTGAATTTACCTATACTATGGGTACTAGATAATCGATAAACATACATTTACATATATACTTTATTTTGGAAATAATACCTATTATACATAGAAACACCCAGACCAAGACAAACGTCAATGTTCGACCTTCGGCGTAGCAGTCGCTTACACTCCTGCGGCGCCAACCGGTCGTCTATATATGCTCCAAGTTTTATCTTTGTTTTGTAGTGACATCATCATCATCATCATATAAGCCGAAAGACGTCCACTGCTGGACATAGACCTCCCCCAAGGGTCTCCACATAGACCGATATTGAGGCTTACCTCTGCTACATATTGCTGCCTCTGCTTTCAGTAACATATTGCATTCTTAATCCGTCTCCACACAGATATTCACGTCCAGCTAAACATGGTCATGATAATGTGCCTACTTGAGCCATGTAAACAAAGACATCGTTACTTAATCCATAACAACCTATTATGTAGAATGACGAGCACTTTGTGATAAGAGTATGACATCTCGAGTCAAGGGTTCTAGTTAATGTTACTAATAGTCTACAACGTACCGAAGAAAGTGAGGTTATCTTTCTAAATAGAAAAAATGTGGCTCATTTATTTTTGCCTCGTTGATGGTCTCGCGGCATAAATGTGCGCGTGGGATTGGCAGGTCTCGGGTTCGATTCCCGGGTCGGGCAAAGTGTTATTGGGTTTTTCCGTTAGGAAATTCTCAGTAGCAGCACGGAGTTTGGTAATGTACCCGGTACGGCAATAGGCTCGCCCCCTATTACGTGGGACCTAAAAATTCATGGCGAAATATGGGTGTAATATTACACCTCTGCCTACCCCTTCGGGGATACAGGCGTGAGTCTATGAGTCGTTTATTTTTCTCAAATATTCAGTAGGTAAGTACCTAACTGTTTTATTAACTTAGTTGTAAGTCTCAACTCTTTTTCGTGTGTGCGGCCAACTCTGGCGTCGTAATTTTTGTTGAACAATTCTTATTCTACTACTTCTTTCGAAGCAAGGCAGCGCTAAGATGTGAATGCCACACGTGGTCACCAATCGCTGATTGCCGACTGCCCTAGCAAACCAGCACAGCAATTATTTTTTCCTCTTTCTTCACCGTAGCTCCTGCTTGGCTAGACTTTCTTGGTCTTGCTTAAGTAATGCTAAGATAAAGAACTTAGCCAAACTTGCCGGCTGACCGTCAGATCGACCTCTTGAACGACGACGGGGAACTAAACCCGGATCGCTTAATAACCGTCAGGTCAATAGCTGCACTGGTTCATTTGTCATCAAGGATCAAGCGAAGTAAATTCAGTTCTCTACATTTTATATTGCATATCCGGTATAAGTAATTGTTGAACTAGACACATGACAACTTTAAGATTTTGTAATAATATATTAAGTATACCTACATAATTACGCAATTTAGTTTTTATCTTTAAGCATACTATTGCTACAAGGAAAAACACACTTACTTTATAAGTGATTATTAAATTATTACTTATTGCAACTAGCACATATCAAGATACTGTAGATTACTTGCGTTACATAATATTCATATAAAGCAGCGATAGCCTAGTGGAGAGACCGCCGGACTGCTACGCAGAGGGTTTCGGGTTCGAATCCACGGCGCGCACCAAAGACTTTTCGAAATTATGTGCGTATTTCATTGTTAATTATTATTTTTGTTTGTTCTGTATATATTTCTTTGTATAGTATTTTGAGACGTAGTTACTTTTCCTGAATTATCGCTTACTAAACTCTAAAGGAAAACATCGTGAGGTAGCTGCATGTCTGGGACATGTGAAGTCTGCCAACCCGTTGGCCAGCGTGGTGGACTATATTATGGCCTTACCTTTTCATAGAGAGAAGAAGCCCACGGCCAGCAGTGGCACAGTTTATACACAGACCCGATGATGATGACGATGACAATATTATATTTCTGTAAATGATAATATTCATTTACAGAATGTAACATAAAGTTGTGGCTAGGTATATTTAAGGAGCTTGATTAGACGAGAACTCCTAGAGTCTCCATGCTAAGACATAAAGACAAAGACATAAAGACATATTTATTTCTGCATTTTGGTTGTTTACAACACTTATACATGTCAAAACCCTATTCTAGATGATGCCGGCTTTTCCTAGCTAAATGACTTCTTTAATTCTTTAATTAAAGGCCGAAACAAACTCAGAGTCATTGTTTTTTTTTTTTTGTCACTTCAATTTCTTTAGTCTTTTCTTGATCTTTTAAAGTCCAGACAAAAAAGGGGGGCGAAACAACCATAGCACCAGGTAAAAACGATAATTGGGCTTCCAGCAGATTCATGGAATGTAAAGGAATGTAACGCGACAACATATCCATTAACAATTTATGTCGGTATAGTGTAGAACGACTCCTCTCCATTTTGTTTGACGAATGGTAAAGATTACTGCAAAGTTATAAGTAACACAGAACACAGCACTAGCGCAAACAGTAAACCAATTATATAATATCATGTTCCTAATTTCCTATGACATAAGGTATTTTTACTGAATTTTTTGCTGGCCAATCTGCGAGCCAATCGACCTTAGCGTAATGAATACAGATTTACATAGAAGCGCAGTTCTTAAGGATTTTATTTGCCAATTCCAAGTGGGGACTGTCTCCAGTTTAGTTCGTAGTTGGCACCGTTGGTGGCGCTGGCGTCGTTCTCCGTCTCTCTTGCTTTCGTAGTTAAGATACATAGAAGGAAAGTTCGTCTCTCTTGCTCTCGTAGAGACAGCTGTCACAGCGCGACTGCCACGCGCCGCCAAGCGCCAATTTGGGTCACAGAAAGTTTGTCTTCAGAGCGCCCATTGGAAATGCGCCTCTATGTAAATATCTGAGCTCTTTGGCGTAAGTAATGTTTCCTATTCATCCTAAATTGAACAAAACTCTACAGACACCATTTTTCTGTTTCATATAATAAACAGTCTGAAATGCAGAAAGTATAGGTAGAGTTAGACAGTTCTAACTCTACCTATACCGTGCGTAACACTGAATTTTCAATATGATGTTATGTGCATATTAAATATTTGCTAATTGTAGCTCGATCATTGCCACAGCGGGTGTGATAAGTCGTCGGTCCCAGCTGTCGTGAAGATGACAGTCTATGACAGTCGTTCTGACACTTTTGACCCTTCTGCCTAGGTACTGAGAGTAGTCTAAGACCTGGAATATCGCTACCGTTTTAGGTTGCTGAGGTCAGACGGCGGTCGTTCATCATCATCAGCCTTTAACAGTCTACTGCTGGACTAGGCCTCTCCTTTGAAAGGAGGAATTGGCCTGCTATATCACGCTGGCCAAACGCGTTGGTGTAGGGTTTGTATCAAGATTTTCTTCTCTTACAATGCTATTCCCTGCATAATATGCTCCCTCTGTCGGCTCTTACGACACCCATGGGATGATATGGGGTGGTGACTTTCCGTATTCTTAAACCGTCACCACACGGAACTGCGGTGCGGGCGGTCGTTCACTAAAAAGCTAATATTCTTTTAAATCAGGTAAGACTAGAACACAAACCAAGGTGAAAGTCTCTAACGCTAGGACGGCGATGACCTAGATAATAGTAAAATTATTTCGTAAACACGATATGATGATTATTGCATTATCCGTGAAAATACGCAAATGTACCGATCTGTCGTTTTAAAGGCTTCCTCTACAAAATCAAAAACAGATCAAATTATATTGGATATAGCTGTTTCCCGCGGTTTCACCCGCGTCCTGAGGGAACTATTTCGCGTACCCGGTTAATTTATGGCTTAAGTTACTCCTTGGTACATCAGCTATCCGCCAGTGTAAGTCCCGTCAAAATAGGTCTAGCCGTTCCAGAGATTAGCGAAAACAAACAGACAGACAGACGGACAGACAGACAGACAAAAATTTTAAAAAATGTCATTTCGGTGTATGTACCGTGTATACATCCATATGCATTTAGTAAAAAGCGGTTATTTTAATATTACAAACAGACACTCCAATTTTATTTATGTATAGCTTTATAGCTTAAAATGTACTATAGTTATTTGCGCTTGATTGTTTATATATAATTATACAATTTGCCAACCGACGTTATTTTGGAATACAATAATAGTATCACGTTACTATCAGAAAGAAAGTAGTTGCTGTGTCATACATAGGTAGCCTAGGTCAGGATGGCTAAATAATGTCCGAGTAAATAATTTGAGTTTTGTATTGAACACTTTTAAGGGCACTAAACGAAGTTCAATAGAAGGTTTTTGTCATAATTATAAGGCAGCGAGGCCTCTACGGCAGTAGGCTCGTTTAAAAAAGGTTAAGGCAGTGGTGTAGGAAGGGGAGGGGGGGGCGGTGGCGGTCCGCCCCGGGTGCCACCCTTTTTGGGGTGCTACCCATTTAAAAAAAGGGGTGACACCAAAAGCTCAACTTTAAGAACAATGCACAAAACATAGGCACTAGTTCAGCACTACGAGAGTTAGCACGGAATTGTTAGGTGTCGACTAAAAAGAAAAAGGTCATCCGCCAAATACCGCCCCGGGTGCCACCCATGCTAGCTACGCCACTGGGTTAAGGTCTTTTGGAGGTTGGAGATAGGGCCTTCTCCCGGTTTGCCATAGTTTTAGGGAAAAGCTAGTTAAGCGAAGATCTTGCTATGCCTTATCTTTTGTAAAACCTTAAAATTGTAATGAGTATTTTCATCACAGCGACTCGCTTTTATCCTCTATATTCCAGATGCGTCAGCAGTTTAAGGCCCTTACAGTCATTACAATTTCAGATTTTGGTTAGGTACCCCGTCGATCAAATATTAGGTACCCGTATTACGCAGTACAAGAAGGCCAGTGGGCAGCCACACAGCGGATGAGTTCGCATCCGCAGTTCGCAGCGAACGACTTTATGATATAATTCGCGTACTTTGGCGGTTGTTCTGTGCCTTCAAAAGCACTTTAAGCCGTCAGTCAACAGTCAAGTTATTATTCATTAGTATTTTATTCAACGACTTCAAATATCCTAACGCTAGTCTCCTAACCATAAGAATATCGTTCACCCTTTGGGTTGCTGAGTTTTGCTGTCTACTGGTTACCACTGGTGGAGTTCCAAGGCAGCAAGAGTAGAGCTTTGCTGATTTCAGCATGAATGGACCAGCTCTCACAAAAAATCTACGTAAAGTAACAGTACCTTGTACTGTTGCGTTTCGATCAGTGAGTGAGAGTGACGGCGGCATCATCCTCTATTCTTTTTCGCTCATTCCACTCCTCCTCCTATTCGTTTTTCCAACCCAAAGGGTGGCAACGCACTTGTGACTCCTCTGGTATTGCTTGTGTTCATGGGCGGCGGTAATAAATAAAATATGTTATATTTTTATGAATAAGCAGTTTTGCAAAATGAGGACTAAGGTCTCTACCTAACCTGCAGCAGGAGCGCAGGTCGTATTTCACGACATAGCAACCTGAATGACATTCTCCGTCGGGCTCTTGTCACCGCTGGCGTTCCAGCCCAACTTGAACCTCAGGGTTTGGCACGCAACGATGGTAAAAGACCAGATGGAATGTCTCTACTGCCTTGGAAGTTGGGTAGGTCTTTGGTATGGGACGCAACGTGTGTCGATACCCTTGCGCCATCTCATCTTCCCAGCACAGCGGGTTGTGCGGGCGCTGCTGCTGCCACAGCGGAGACTCTGAAACGGCGCAAATACGTAAATCTCGTAGGGGATTATGTATTTGAGCCGTTTGGAGTCGAAACGTTGGGGTCATGGGGTCCAAGTGCTAGATCTCTCTATAGAGAGCTTGCGAAGAGACTTGTCGACGCCTCGCGTGACCAGAAGGCTGGCATGTATCTAGCACAAAAAATTAGCATTGCAATACAGCGTGGCAATGCTGCCAGTCTTCTGGGCACGTTCCCAATAGACGTCGATGTGGAGTACTTTCACGACGCCCTTTGAATATACATTTTCTTATTTATTTGTATTGTACTTTTATATTTAGCTGCAGCTGCCCCCTGCCCCCGCCCCCCCCTGGCGACGATGGGCTACTAACATGATTACTGCATATTATCACCCATCACAAACGTCTTTGGCCTCGAATAAAATCTGCTTCAAATTACGCCACAAGGTGCCGTGTACTAATAATAGTAAAAAAGTCTCGATATTATATCTAATTAATCAATATTATTATACGAAAACAGCTTATTTAGCTGTTACATAACATGATTTTCGTCTATAAATTTCAATCGGAAATGTTCTAAATTCTGCGCGAAACATAAATACAATAATATTATGAAATGCATTACAATGTCAGCATCCATTTAAAACAAATACATTGGCGTATTTGAGTAAATACTTTTACAAATCGAGCCTTGTTTATTGTAGAAGAAATTATTTTAAGCTAAGACAACGTCATGTACTTAGTTGTTATGCTATAATTTCTTGTTAATATTGATGATATTGACACAGATTACTATGGATCGATACTTCGCAGATGCTAACTAGGCTGACGTATGTTTTTTTTTTAGTTTTAATTGTTTATGCTCCCTGATCACGTACCTAGTAAGTTTGATAAAATCATAAATAATAATACACAATTGTTATTGTTTAACAAACATAAACACATTGATAAAAGTAATAACAAACAATCATAAAAATAAGTAGATAGGTACAACTTAAAAAAAACTATTATTTTCGAGAATGTCAGATTAAAAATCTCTTAACATACATTTTTTTGATTTATTATCGCTTGCTATTATAAAAAATCTAATATTCTGTCAAAGGTTGGACTAGTAAACGAAGCTCGGGCTACAAGGCGAAAAGTCTTGGAGATGATATGATGACTTGCTATAACTACATCATGAATGAAAAGTGTTGTGTCTGTCTGTGTTCGTAGTATCCACGCCGCCTTCCTAAATTAAATTCATACTCCTATTGTACTTGCCTCGTTAGTATGTGACCTTTCCTGCCCGTCCACCCACTAGCCCTGAAGTCATAACGAACCCTAAAATAGCAATAAATATCGTGTCACCCATTATATTACACAAGCTCGTGTGGGTTTATAACAAGTTCATTTTTGAGATATGCGATCAACCTCGTTCGTCTCTATCTAGTCCAAAAATCAAAAGTTCAATCCAGACTGAGTTTGTTTATAAAATAAAAGTAATTGGTACTCCTCCCAAAGCCGTGTGGTTGACGGCATAGAATACAAGTGTCACCACCCCCTATCTGCCCGTGGTTGTCGTAAGAGGCGACTAAGGGATAACACGATGCAAATACCATCTTTGCGTAGAGACGGAAAACTCGACATCAAACCCTATACGACTGCCTCATTGGTCTCGCGGCATAAATGTGCGCGTGGGATCGGGAGGTCCCGGGTTCGATGCCTGGGTCGGGCAGTGTTATTGGGTTTTTCTGTCACGAAATTCTCAGTAGCAGCACGGAGTCTGGAAATGTGCCCGGTACGGCAATAGGCTCGCCCCTTGTTACGTGGGACTAAAGTATATCTGGCGAAAAGTGGGTGTAGAAATACACCTCTGCCTACCTCTTCGGGGTTATAGGCGTGAGACTATGTATGTATGTATGTAATTGGTACTCCTGCAGTAGGAACCACCACTACCTAAGTATATCCCGACATACTTTACAATTAAATCAACTAGCACAACCGCATGCAGTAATAATATATGTAAAAAAGGAAAATATAAATTAGAAATTTAGAAATTTTATGAATAACTGCTGTATTTTAGTCACTCCCCTACCCAATAACAAAGCAGGAAATCTATAAAAGTACTTGATCTTAATTTGGCAGATAATTAATATAATTATATAATTAAGATACAAAATTGCTAGGATAAAATCGCAACGATATCATTACATATTCAAGTACTATCAACCTGGTGGCAAGGACGATATTATTTTAAAACAAAGCTTACAAAAACTTTTTCTTAATAATTATTTCGTTTATTATAGTGCTAAGTCAGTAATCGAATTGGCGTCAAAACAAACCTCATTAGGCGAATAGTCTGTATGTCTGTCGACCTTAATTCCAAAGAGTTTACTTTTAAAAATAGAAAGGTCCGCCATGTCGCGTCGCTTTACTTTTTATTCGATCAGCTTTCACCGGCAAACGAGATGAGGATTTCGGCCTAACGGTCCGACCTACTTATTTGAGGACAACAGTTAAAAATAATGACTTGAGATTACCGTTGTTTTCTATAAGTATATCCTTGGTAAATACAATCCTTAGTAAGTGCAGGCAGGTATTTAAAATAAACTTATTATTGGCATATGCGACATGTGTTAAAGTGATACCTAACTTTATTGGATTTTCTATGGTCGTGTTAAAAATGATTTGGCCCATCTAAACTGTATCTCAGTTTAGGACCTACCTCAATATGTTCGTGGTAGATTATTTTTTATTATTAGTATCATTCAGTGCAATGCGTAGACTTCTTAGTCTATGACTACCTTGTTGTCCCTTTAATACAACCGCTTGTGTGTATAAACTTAAGTAAATCAGTGGTTTATTTAGAAGATTTTAAATGTTATTTTTTTGTGTTCTTTATCTAACCAGGAATATGCCGAACTTCGTTTTTCTTTTTATGTTGTATGTTTATCATCAATCAAATTATTGCGTTACTGACTGACTGACCGACAACGCACGGTTGAAAGTAACAGGCGCAAGAAGAACATTTGGCATGTATGTAGCGTAGGGGTTCACTTAGAAAGAATCTCGAAATTCTTACAGTATTCTGCAAATTTTACGAATAATTTGGTGGCGAAGCTGTGAGCATCTTCTAGTATCAGGGGCATCTCCAGCCGATTGCCTAGGGAGGGGCAATGTCGCCAGCACATGGCCTAGGAGGGGGCAAGTTGATATGGAAAATTAGAAAAGTACTGAAAAAAGTATGAATTGTAGGGTTTTTTGAGTCTCTCGTCTCGGGGGTGGGGGGGCAGCTGCTCCCCTCTACCCTCCCTTGGCGACGCCCTTGTCTAGTCTACACCAGGGTTGTTGCGAATATTCGCATCCGCATCCGCAATTGCGAACATCCGCTTCAATTCAGACATCTGCATTCGCATCCGCATCCGCATAAATCGATGCGGAGCATCAGCGAATGCGGATGTCAGTCACAGTGCAGGACATCAGTCCTGCTTACAGAGTGATCTTGCCGTGATGCTCGATTCATCAAGTGAAGATGAGACACAAGAAATTGTCAGCCCTGGCGCAATTCTAAGGAGTTACTTGCGTTCCACAATAAAAAGCGAATCGGTTTAAATGAGAATCCACCTAAGTGATGGAGTGTTAATCGAAGCGAGTTCAAGCTTTTATCTAAAATAGGATGCAAATTCTTGTCAGCCCCACCAGCTAGTGTTACAAGTGAACAGTTATTTAGTAGCGTAAGATTAATATACGAACCGTTGTGGAGTAACCCTACTCTACTACGGAGTACTACCCTCTCACAGAAAATCGATGTAAAGTAACAGTACCTAAAGTGTTGCGTTTCGATCGGTGAGTGAGAGTGCCGAAGGCCCTATCCCCTATTCCTTCTCCGTCACCCACTCCTCATCCTATCTCTTTTCCCATCCCCAAGGTAATTGCTTACCATCAGGCGATCAGTCTGCTCGTTTGCCGCCTATTACTATAAAAAAGCTAACTTTGCATTGGTATTTTGTTCACATCCGCATCCGCATCCGCGGATGTGGTTCTGCAAAAATCGGCATCCGCATCCGCATCCGCGGATGTGGAAAAATCTGCATCCGCAACATCCCTGGTCTACACTAATATTATAAAGAGGAAAAATTTGTATTTTTGTTTGTTTGTAATGGATAAACTCAAAAACTACTGGACCGATTTTAAAAATTCTTTCACCATTAGAAAGCTACATTATCTGCGAGTAACATAGGCTATATTTTATTTTAGAAAAAATAGAGGTCCGTAAGATATTTAGGTTTTTCGGGTACGCGAAGTAGTTCCCTCAGGACGCGGGTGAAACCGCGGGAAACGGCTAGTATAATATAATTTTATACACAGTACACTTGCCCGTAACATTGAAAGTACATATTTTATAAAAGTACTAATTCCAGTGGCGTCGTTCACATACATATTCCTAGAATTTTTATTTTAAACCTGACATGAAAATGCGTCGTTCCCTCCCCGTACAGCGATAATGTACAGCTGTCACCGACACTCGGTTTGCCATTTTCTGCTCGTAACAGCTCGACAAGGGCTGAAAAAACGAGTGTCGATATCAATTCTAGTGTTACTGAAAAAGTAACTTTCACGTTTAGTATTGTGACTTGGCTCTCAATGCGGACTCGCAAATGCCTTAGCAAACTGACATAGATTCTCAGGATCCCGCCAATAAGGCAAGTTGAGGACACTGCCGTAGTTTTAGTCCGTAGTACTCCGTAGAGTCTAGAGAATCTTTAGGAAGGCTCACATTATTAAAAACTAACTCTCAGTTGTGATCGTTATCGAAGGAGACCATAACGAAAGTTTTTCGTCGCGATACTTATATATAAAACAATATGTACCTATAACGAGTACTGAAATGGCAATATTGCAATTTAATGTCAATTTATTAGCTATTCAAAATAACTTTAATGAAGTTGATGCCACCAAAAATAGTAAAAAAGAAATGGTTTCTAATTCAGAAAGTACGACTCTACCATTTTTAGTTTTCCGTAGTAATCTACAAGAGACCCTTAGGGCCTTGTCATACTAGCGGTTTGGGAGCGGTTGCGGGGCGGAGCGGACGCGCAGCGAATGCGTCGCGAACACGCCGCGGCTGCGCAGCGAAGACGCCGCGGCTGCGCAGCGAAGACGCCGCGGCTGCGCAGCGAAGACGCCGCGGACGCGTGGCGAATACGTTACGTTTTTGTCGCTTGTTTGTAGCAAATCATTGACGTACAGTACATCCAGTAACTGTACAGTGTGTGTCCAGTAACTGGATGTATTGTACCAACAAAAAACGTGCTCTTTTTCGTATTTTTTGCTCAAAATTACTAAATTTAACAGGTAGATGCTTTAAATTTTCACAGAATATGTAGTTGTATATTACATTTCAAAATAAATAATTAAATTAAAAAAAACTAAATAATAAAGGGGGGCTCCCATACAACAAGCGTAATTTTTAAGCAATTTGTTAAGTACTCGATCTTAATAAACAGGTAGAAACTTAAAAAGTATTTAAGTATACATAAAACAAAGGTGATTTTCTTTAATAGTACGGAACCCTTCGTGCGCGAGTCCGACTCGCACTTGCCCAATTTTTTTATAAGAAAACCAGTGAAAGCCTTCCGTCCAATGTTAAACAGTTATACCAAGCGGCCAGAGGCGCCCAGTAAACATACAACCTCGCGCATTACCAAGCATCATGTAAGGAGAATTTAAATGTATTCTCGCCTTCTTCTTCATATTCATTTATCTTTCCTCAGTGAAGAAAGAAGGACTTTATGTGCTTCCAAGCACTAAACTAATCACAACAGTATGAAATAACTACTTATTGCAACTGTACTATCTGCCGCAAAAGGGTGCTATTACGTTGGTCCGGTCGGTCCATTTATGTAGCTAACATAGCTCTACTACTTAGCACATTATCTTAATTATTGAATAATTAAATTTGCTTCTTTTAATAGATAATTTCTTTAATCATATGATAGAGGAGACAGCAAGTCTAATGATAGCTAACTGCAGCTCATGAACTTCGCTAAATATAAGGAGATTCAATGCCAGCCGCTGCCTACCACAAAATTATATAACATAACATAACTTCACGCCTTTTATCCCCGAAGGGGTAGGCAGAGGTGTATTACACCCACTTTTCGCCAGTTATGTTTAGGTCCCAATGTAATGTAAAATTATATCTACTCCCTTTTTAACATTGCTTGATATGGGCAGAAAGTGTAGCAAGTTATAGGCAGAAAGAGCCAGTCTTAGGTAGGAAGGGCAATTTACATAGGTACCTACTTAGCTTTATCTATGTTGAAATCATACCTATAGGTATACGTAAATGATTAAATTTTCTAGTGTACCTATATCTTATTCCATAAAAAAACATTAAAAATAGTTTGAAATATTGTATTAAATTATAAAAGCAATCTCCATAACCTCGTCTCTGGTCACTAGCAATACAGCATTTGATTTGTCAGAGCGCTGCCTTGATATCCTTCGGGAACTAGAAATGTAGTAAGTATATCGCAAATAGCACATGGCTATAAGTTAAGTTTACGAACAAAATATTAAATTTACTTCGCATAGCAAGCTTATTGAATATACATTTTTTTGTAATACAATTTAATAGAATCATACATACATACATACATAGACTCACGCCTGTTTCCCCGAAGGGGTAGGCAGAGGCATATTAAACGCCCACTTTTCGCCAGTGTTTTGATCCCACGTAATAGGTGGCGAGCCTATTGCCGCTTATCGGGATATTTTGTTTGCCAGAGCCTCGTACGTTGATCGGCAGGTGCACCACTTGCAGGTTGGCTTGGGACCCTTAGTTCTTGGTGGGAACCCTATGCACCCTTTAATAGAATCATGGAATAAAAACTGTATAATATTCTACATTATATTCTGAGTGAGAGACAAAAAGGCTGTAGGCAGCGGTTTGAAATTACGATCCTCCGAATCCGAATTCCAATCCGAATGTACCAGCGTTGTCCCAGTTGCATCTAAGAGCTGAAGCCTGGGGGTCTGCTTACTAGTCTAACCACAGATTTTTCATAGAGCGACTATAATCTAACCTGGCTTATACCAGTGACAGTATTTTCAAGGATACTAAGACCACATAACGACTTCCTTTATAACAGCAAACTGTATCTATCAGAAGATGAATAATTCTGTAGAATATGAAGATAATAAAACATAGCTGTTTATATAATGTTTACCATTCGCACCTTGCTAGGCCATTATTTTTAGGGTTCCGTACCTAAAAGGTAAAAAACGGAACCCTATTACTAAGCCTCCGCTGTCTGTCTGTCTGTCACCCTGTCACCAGGCTGTATCTCATAAACCGTGATAGCTAGAAAGCTGAAATTTTCACAAATTATGTATTTCGGTTGCAAAAATAAAAAAATGTTAATGTCAACGGGGGTCCCATACAATAAACGTGTTTTTTTCGTATTTTCTGCTCAAAATTACTAACGGTAACAGGTAGACGCTTAAAATTTTCACAGAATATGTAGTTGTATATTACCTTTCAAAATAAATAAAAATAAAAATATTAAATAAAAAGAAAGTAAAAAATAAAGGGCCCCTCTTTATCTCATACAACAAACATATTTTTTTAACAATTTGTTACTCGATCTTAATAAACAGGTAGAAACTTAAAAAATATTTAAGTATACATACAACAAACGTGATTTTCTTTGATAGATGATAGTACGGAACCCTTCGTGCGCGAGTCCGACTCGCACTTGCCCAATTTTTTTTGTTTTGGTTAAGAGGTGGAAAACCCAGCCTTCCCTCCACCTCTAAAACCGCTGCAATATCAAGTGACGACACTTTCTTAATTTTGTTCGATTTTTTGTTGTTAAGTTCATAAGTGACTCGCAAAATCCAACTTTGTTTAAAAATATTGCATTTTGCCTCTAGGGCCACACATTGACCAAAACTACAATCACCAAAACTGAGAAAATGTGCGGCGTTTTTGGCTTCGGATCACAGCACGGAATTGTTAACTAGGAAAATTTTAACAACTACACTAGTTAATTCGGAAGTGCTGTGCAAAACAAAGTAATAAACGTCGGGAAAATGGTTTGTCCAAGCACTGAATTGCCTACAAACCTTTCTCTCAGAGACAAAGGGACTTCCGCTCTGTAACTTAGTAAGGAAAAATCTCTTGTCTACTACTTCTAATGTTGCAGAGTATGCTCGCTTACTAGCTGTGGGGGAGTGGGAATCTGGTTTTTGGCTTCAAACACTACCATCTTCCAACACAGGAACCATGTTGGAGGATGAGACTTTCCGTATCGCCAATTGTCTACGTTTAGGTGCTCCATGTGTTTATCCGCATCGATGTCATCGTGGAGAAGACGTCGATAGCCTCGGACACCATAGGCTTTCTTGCAGCAGAAGCGCGGGCAGAATACCTCGACATGCACATTTGAATGACATAATTCGTCGTACTCTTGTCGCGTCTGGCGTACCAGCTGTACTCGAGCCAAATGGTTTGGTACTAGACGACGGGAAGAGACCTGACGATATGTCATTGTTGCCATGGAAAACGGGTGTGGGACGCAACGTGCTGAGACACCCATGCGCCATCACATATTCCAAACACGACAGGTCATGCTGGCGCTGCTGCTGAAAACCCTCAAACGGCGCAAATACGACAATTTAGTCGGTAATTAAGTTTTTGAGCCGTTCGGGGTGGAAACGCTGGGCCCATGGGGTCCGAGCGTCCGTAATTCATATCGGGACTTATCCAGGCGCTTGATCGACGTCTATTATGACGAGAGGGCTGGTTTATTCTTTGCCCAAAGAATCAGCATTGCCATTCAGCGTGGCAATACTGCCAGCCTTCTGGGCACATTACCAGATGATAGTGATGCGGAGGACGCCTAAACGCCTCCTGCTATACTTTATTTTTTTATTTGCTTTATAAATATTTTAATTTTAGCTGAAGGGTTTCTCGTTTAGTTTTAGTTTTAAATAATTTAATTTTTAAAATAATGTAAATAACAAAATGACATGTTATCAGCAATTCAATTAGATATAATCTGAGAAAAAAGGATAAGAATAACAAAGAAGAGAGGACTGAGAAAAAATCCTACTCTAGGCAACAAAAAAAACATCGCAGTTGGTAAAGTAGCACGTTTTATGAAAATTAGGGTACAAATACCTGTAGTGCATTCATAACATAACATTATATCGTCTTATCAAAAAAATCTAGATTAATCCGCTCAGTGATTTCATAAATCGCATAATCTACATTAATAAAACCTAGTTACAAACAAGTACATTGGCGGCAATTACTTGAAGATTGAAGATGGCCTACATGCCACAGACAACGTACTTGACATACTATAAACAAAGTTCATTCACTTTTTTTTTCTATCTGACACAGAGCAGCATAGTATGCCTATTTCGTAATGAGAATTATTGAATTAACTATAACATTTATCGTATGATATTTATATTAAGGACATTTTACATACGCTGTTTATTTTTTTTTGTAACTTATCATCGTTCTACTGCTATACCGGTTGCATCCAACAATAAATAATAAACGCCTTCGTGGCCTTGGAGCCCAGGATCCGCTTATACTAGCAGATATATATGGCACAATATCAACTGTTATTGATATTTGCCACTTTAGTTAACTACTAGAGGACGCCAGCAGCTACGACTGCATTTTTTTAAAATTTACCTGTTTTGGCCGATCCCATGGGAATTTCGGGAAATCCCTTCTTAGTGCAACCCTACGGTCCCCAAGAAACATACATGCCAAATTTCAGCTTCCTGCGCCCAATAGTTTCGGCTGTAGCGTGTCTGTCAGTCAGTCAGTAACGCATGGATTTTATATATTAAGATTATGTAGAACAGAAATTAGTTTACCGTAAAAATTATATGACAAGATAAAAACACCTTTTATTTTTTTTTGTTATAGACTCACGCCTGTTTCCCCGAAGGGGTAGGCAGAGGTGTAATATTACACCCACATTTCGCCATGGATTTGTAGGTCCCACGTAATAGGGGGCGAGCCTATTGCATTGCCGTACCGGGCACATTACCAGACTCCGTGCTGCTACTGAGAATTTCCTAACGGAAAACCCAATAACACATTGCCTGACACGGGAATCGAACCCGAGACCTCCCAATCCCACGCGGACATTTATGCCGCGAGACCAACGAGGCAGTTTTATTCAACTTATATTACACCTTTTTCAATATCGTAACTATAGGATAGGACTGAGATGTAGCCATGGTAGACCGGAATATTCTTTTTTGAACGGTTTTATTTTTATTCTTAACAATATTTTGATAACAAATTAAAATATTAATCTCCCATAGCATAAATAATCTTTTTTACTAATATAAAAAAAATATATAATTATAATAAAAAAATATAAAAGGCAACTGTAATGTACACGGTCCTTTACTGAAGGAATGTGCTGAAGTGCATTTCTCCGTACGCGGCACGCGGTCGCTGTCACATACACCATGTGAAAACTAGCGTTTGCTATTGTTATTATGTCATTTTTTTCTAAGAATAACTAATGTCTCATGCTTAGTAAAAAATCTGATCCAACAAAAATAAAAAATATGCCTAAATAGCGTGAATTGAAAACTAATTTACTGTGTAAGATTCTGATAAGTTACGTGTCATACTTCATAGTGCACGTTATGAAACAACATTTCTGGCAAAATTATTAATTTAAGTGATAGAGTAACAATTTATATTTGTCATCTTAAAAAGGATCCTCCGTACTAGGAATAAATCCGGTGTCTCGGGGCACTTTTACAAACATACAACCAGCAGACACATTTTTTTTTATTATAGACTCACGCCTGTATCCCCGAAGGGATAGGCAGAGGTGTAATATTACACCCACATTTCGCAATGAATTTTTAGGTCCCACGTAATAGGGGGATATTTACACAATTTATGAATGACAATTGTCTCGTGTGGGGATCGAACCCACACAACACCCGGCGCAGTGCCAAGCGGCGAACCGGCCGCTTGAAACACTACGCCAAATGTGCAGTCAATCATTTCATCGTACCGGTGTCCCGGTTGCATCCAAGGCACTTTGGATTGGGAGATACGTTTTCTCGTGTAACCAGATTTGACGGAATAATTAGGTTTTCCTGAGAGCGACTGCCACCTGATCGTTACATAACAGGTAGTGCTATTCTACAGTTTAGACCAGTATCATTATATTTAAGGACACTGACTCCCCGTAACAACTATCAAAGATATAACAGCGGAGACCGACAGTTTAACGTGCTTGCCGAGGCTCGGCGCCAGCAATAATTTACTATTTAAAAAATTACTTCGACAATTCGGTGGTACGCGCCGTGAAATCGACGCCCAACACCCTCTGACTGTCTTTTGGTAACTTGGCATCTGCACTAAGGTATCGCTGTACTTTTTGTACTTTTCGCTGACATAAATTTGATAGCGACGTATTGACCATGATTTCACTGGTTAAAATTAATAAGTCTGATCTCTTGTTTAACCAGTAAATTTTAACGAATACATACCTCTATACTTACAAAATATTAACGACTAGAGGACGCCAGCAGCCACGCCTGCATTTTTTTTAAATTTACCCGTTTTGGCCGATCTCGTGGGAATTTCGGGAAATCCCTTCTTAGTGCACCCTTACGGTCCCCAAGGAACATACATGCCAAATTTCAGCTTCCTGCGCCCAATAGGTAGTTTCGGCTGTAGCGTGTCTGTCAGTCAGTCAGTAACGCAAGGATTTTATATATTAAGAAGATAACACCAACAAAATTCTCGAGGAGTTATCATAATGTCACATAAGCTACGCTACGTATCGTTTGCTATTGTTATTATGTGATATTTTCTCAGAATTATTCATGAATCACGTTTTTTATTCGCCTACTAATACAAAAAATGTTCATGAAGAACAAAAAAATAATGCCTAAATTCACTCAAAGCTAATTCAGCAAAGTATGAGTTACCTACCTAGTGAAAAATGAATGAATATACAATACTATATCCTCATAGATAACAAATGGTTTACTATAGAGCTATGGGCGGATGGGTAAATAAATTAATATAAGTTATATTTTTTGCAAAAAAATACCTCCATAACAGGCATACTAGGCAGGTATTTTTTGTGGTATATGTTTAGTGCGATTCATCATCATCAGCCCTTTATACTGTCCCACTGCTGGGCACGGGCCTCATCTCACTATGAGAAGGGTAAGGCCATATTCCACCACGCTAGCCAAGTGCGGGTTGGCAGACTTCACATGTCTTTCGAGAACATTATGGAGGTTCACGATGTTTTCCTTCACCGATAAGCAAGCGATAATTACCAATTTAAAACGCACTTAACTTCGAAAAATCATTGGTGCGTGCCGTGGATTCGAACCCGAGACCCTCTGCGTAGCAGTCCGTCGGTCTCTCCACTCGGCTATCTCTGCTTGTGTGCCTGCTAGTGCGATTAAATGGCGCATTATTTTAATCAACATCATCATCACAGTATAGCTTTCAGTTACGATTCAGTGCCTAGGATCTAGGCTCTGAATCGTTAGTACCTATCTATTCCTAGGTCCTAGGTAACCATAATCTTAATATATAAAATCCTTGCGTTACTGACTGACTGACAGACACGCTACAGCCGAAACTATTGGGCGCAGGAAGCTGAAATTTGGCATGTATGTTCCTTGGGGACCGCAGGGGTGCACTAAGAAGGGATTTCCTGAAATTCCCACGGGATCGGTCAAAAAATGCAGGCGTAGCTGCTGGCGTCCTCTAGTTACTATTAAAAGCATTTCAGAATCGCGCTTTTTTACAATAATTGACAACAGACTGAGGCTCAGTTTAAACATCTGCGTAGGTATAGGTCTTATATTCCAGATTAATTGAACATTGAAAGAATATTACATGAGTTATTCGACAATTTTATTTAACAGGAACTTGACAGACAACGGTGACACTGGACATCTGTATCTATACATCTATACATACGTACATAGATAAATAAAATTGGAGTGTTTGTATGTAACTTTTTACTAAATGCATATGGATGTATACACGGTACATATACCGAAATGACATTTTTTACAATTTTTGTCTGTCTGTCTGTCGGTCTGTCTGTCAGTCTGTCTGTTTGTCTGTTTGTTCTCGCTAATCTCTGGAACGGCTAAACCGATTTTGACGGGACGTTCACAGGCGGATAGCTGATGTACCAAGGAGTAAGTTAGGCTATAAATAAACCGGGTACGCGAAGTAGTTTCCTCAGGACGCGGGGGAAACCGCCTGAAACAGCTAGTATTATACATATAAAATTATGTCTGCGTTACTGACTGGACAAGCTACAGCCAAAACTATTGAGTGCCATAGGCTGAAATTTACCAATTTGCAGATCGCAATGTAGGGGGTGCACTAAGAAGGGATTTCCCGAAATACCCACGACATCAGGAACAAGCAGATAAATTAAAATGAGATTTGCAAGCATAGTTGCGGGCATCTTCTAGTGTACAACATTGTTGTTGTTAAAATAACTAGGTAACTAAAGATAAAATAGTCAGCTTTAAACTCATAATATTTAAATATTGCACAGATTAAAAATACTCTTATCTGTACTTACCTACCTACTACTAATGAATACAGATTTACATAATAGAAGCGCATTTCTTAAAGATTTCGTGTGCCGATTCCAAGTGGCGAGTTGGCGGGTGTCGTCAGTTCGTCTCTCTTGCACTCATAGAGACAGAGAGCTGTCACAGCGCGACTGCCACGCCATTTTTATTAATTTACTAGAGGACGCCAGCAGCTACGCCTGCTTTTTTTTTAAATTTACCCGTTTTGGACGATCCCGTGGGCATTTCGGGCAATCCCTTCTTAGTGCACCCCTACGGTCCCCAAGGAACATACATGCCAAATTTCAGCTTCCTGCGCCCAATAGTTTCGGCTGTGGCGTGTCTGTCAGTCAGCCAGTAACGCAAGGATTTTATATATTAAGATTTGTTCTCTTATTCCACCTTGACATTGGCAAAATCATCGATCCCACCGATGGCAGCCATAAAAAAAGCGGCAATTTGGGTCACAGAAAGTTTGTCTACAGAGCGCCCATAAGAAATGCGCCTCTATCTAAAAATTTATGCTCTATGCTACTAAGCAAGAAAATAAACGAATACGTAACGCTGACTGAGGTAGGTAATTATTCTATTCAGTAAAACATAATATATCAAAGGGAACCAGACGAAAGCATTTCTAATATGAAAATAGACAGAGCCAGTGAAAGTAGAGATTGATAACATAAAATACTCAAAGATCAAACACATGTTTCTTTGATAGAATTATGTCGACATAATGGGGCTACTTTGTGCTATACTTATGCGAAAATCAGTAGGTAGGTACTCTAGTTTTCCTTGATAGAGTAATTCTTCCGTGTTGACATAATTTTTATATTTGACGATTAGGTATATATTCCTATTTATTTTTCTGAATAAGCTTAGTCGGTAACATGTCTTTGCTTAATTTTTTTCAGTAACTAGGTATTTTTTTTTATAGATTCACGTCTGTATTCCCTCAGGGGAAGGAAGAGGTGTAATATTACACCCACATTTCGCCATGAATTTTTAGGTCGAACGTAATAGGGGGCGAACCTATTGCCGTTACCGGGCACATCACCAGACTCCGTGCTGCTACTGGGAATTTGGAAAAACCCAGTAACACTTTTGCTCGACCCAGGAATCGAAGACGGGACCTCCGATCAGCAGTCGCTAACGCTATCCACTGGACCATGGAGGCAGTCAGGTAATATTTTATGTAAAAGCAAACCGCTCGAAATAGATAAATTTTTATGTGCCCTGAGGCATTTATCAGATATTCAAACGACTGACACAAAGATTCGGGGTAACAATTTGACGATAGCACAAATAATTTGTTGTGTCGCCATTTTTGACGCTTAGAAATCGAACCCACAACACAGGACGCATTGCGAGCGGCGAGTTGTCACATAAACCACTGCGCCATACGTGTATTCATAAACATAGCATAACATAACTTCACGCCTTTTATCCCCGAAGGGGTAGGCAGATGTGTATTACACACCCACTTTTCGCCCCGATTATGTTTCGGTCCCAATGTATTAGGGGGTGAGCCTATTGCCATCTACCGGGCACATTATTAAGCGAGCGATAATTAACGTTTTTAATACACACATAACTTCGAAAAGTCAGAGGTGTGTGCCCAGGGTACCTGGGGATCGAACCCGAGACCATCGTCTCGGCAGTCCGTTACGTACACCACTGGGCTATCGCCGCTGTATTCATAATTGTAAAAATAAGTGAGTGTTCCTTTAGTAGATTATTAGTTATTACGATTGCCCTTCATGTAAGTATATGTATGTACCTTCTTTAAAAAGGATTAACATTAGTGACATACCTATATTATAGTCTAATAAGGACTAAAATAGGGATGTTCCCTGCAAGTACAATAAATTATGTACGTTTTTTTATCTAGTAAAACATGCCAAAATAATGACAGTTTCACCCCACTGCTGGACACGGTCCTTCTCACTATGAGAAGGGTAAGGCCATAGTCCACCAAGCTGGCCGTGCGTGACAGTGCGGGTTGGAGAACTTCACATGTCTTTCGAGAACACTATGGAGAACTCTCAGACAGACAGGTTTCCTCACGATGTTTTCCTTTACCGATAAGCAAGCGATAATTAACAATTTAATACGCACTTAACTTCGAAAAGTCATTGGTGCGTGCCGTGGATTCGAAGCCGAGACCTCTGCGTAGCAGTATATCGGTCGATCCACTCGCTTATCCCATAGCATTCAGCAATGAATATTAAAACTCAATTTCTTTATTGAAAATTACTAATATCACAGTAGGTACCTACTTGACAGCAAAATATTATAACGACAATATTCCATGTCAAAAGTAATTACTATACATGTCAAAAGAATGAGATTGTTTTTAAAATTTAATTCAGCGTCTGATTTGACTAGATGGAAATATTCCTAATGTATTTAACTGAGTTTATTTTCTACTGTAAATTACGGGTTCACTCTCTATTACTACTTGAATAAAATCTAGATAATTACATATTCAAAACTTTAGCAAACCCGTCATTGCTGGCAGGGGCGAATCGTGAATTTGTGGGGCCCTGGGCTGAAACTACTTAGGGGCCTATATAAGTAGGTACTCAACTAATAGCCATGTCAAAAAACTGTTTCTGATATGCTATATTATATTCTTAATTGCACAATTCCACAAAAACACAATAATGTTAATTTAACGAAAAAAGAAATTTCAATTAAGGCGGGAAATACGTGTAGAGGCTTAAAGAATTTCAATTTTTTGTCACGAATCGCTCGTAAAACTATTAAAAAATGATTTAAAATTTCAAGTTAAAATTCTTATTCGTTCAGAAGTTATAAGCGATTTAGTAAGGGCCCTTGCTGGTATCATTTTTTTCGAAACGTTATACACTCTAGCTTAAAAAGTTTTAAACCAATTATCTTGAAAGGAGATCACCCGGCCTCCATACAAATTTAAGCTAATTCTAAAAGTGCCGGCCAACTAAAATTAACTTAAAATTATTATGGAATAGTACGAAATAAACACTTTTTATTACTACACCAAAGTCGTAAGTGTAGAGAGTCTGTGAGATAATATTCGAGCTCAAAGAATCTGTTCTGTTAGTGAAATAAATCCTAATTATTGTAATACTAGAGGACGCCAGCAGCTACGCCTGCATTTTTTTTTCAATTTACCCGTTTTGGCCGATCCCGTGGGAATTTCGGGAAATCCCTTCTTAGTGCACCCCTACGGTCCCCAAGGAACATACATGCCAAATTTCAGCTTCCTGTGCCGAATAGTTTCGGCTGTAGCGTGTCTGTCTGTCAGTCAGTAACGCAAAGATTTTATATATTAAGATTACAAAGCAACAAAATGCAACAAGTTTGTTCAGTCAGTGCTTACCTACGGAGCCGAAACTTGGGTTACTACAAAGGCAGCATTCCAGAAACTTGAAGTAGCTCAAAGTGCAATGGAGTGAAAACTGGTAGGAGTGACACTAAGAGATAGAAAGACGAAAGAAAGTCGAATATCAGATGTTGTCAAAAGAGTAGCGAAGCTTAAGTGGCAGTGGACCGGACATGTAACCAGAAAATCCGAAGCATGGTGCAAGCAAATATTGAAATGGAGACTGTGGGATTGTAAACGACTAGCTGGAAGACCGCGAATGAGATGGAAAGATGACATCATAAAGATAGCGGGCAGTAATTGGTTCAAGACTGTCCAAAATAGACCGGAATGGAAGTTGTTGAAGAGGCCTACACCAAAATGGTTGAGAAGAGCTCGAGATGATGATGAGTTGGGGCATTCCACCAACTTTTGCAGCGCTGTTTTCCCGACAAGGTTGCGGCTGCTGTCACAATTGTGACATCTAGGCGTTTCCACCTGGCCTTTCCTCCCCAAGTAAGAGCTGCAACAACCATGGAAAGTGAGAACGTCGCGACGCGACATCTCTTCAACCACATGTCGAGAACAGGAATTATTACCACTATGGTGGCATTGGCATGCCTATATACAAGACTGCCTGTCATAGACATTCCTACGGAAGGTTTAGACGATATTTTTATATTTGGTCAGTAGAATTCAAAAAAATTACTTCTTTTTATGAGCCCATTGCATTTTAAGGCTCACGTTTTTCACGTGAGGCTGAAAACGTATAGTTGACCACCTTTACACCTCTTAGATTTATCACTTTTGACAAAACAAGACTGCTCTACGATGGGTTGAGATATAATATAATAAATGCATTCAAGCCTAAGTATTGTCTCAGAGAATTGACTTAGAAGTTTGTTGTAATAATAAAAAAAAAAAGTGTATTCTATTAAAATAACAAAATTTTATTGATTGGCCGGCAAAATTAAAATTAGCCCAATTTGGGTGATCTCCTTTGGTTTATAATTTCCTTAACAAATGTGCTGAATATAAACCTCAATCATAAGCGATTATTTTTATTTTAACTACTTTTTTATAGTAAACAATATATGTAAATATAATAAAAAAACATGACTTATTTTAATAGCCCCCTTAAAATGTTTTTTTTTTTTAATTGAGGTTTATATGTATAGAAGACTCACAGATAAAAGAAAGTAATTTTTCTGTGCCATAGATTTCGGATAAAAATGTGGCTTCCATCGTGTACACCAACTGCTAAGTCGGATGACAAGCTACGATGTGTAAGCTGATATCTCCGCTACTTTTAAAGTTATATTTTTGTAAAATATGAAAAAAACTCATGAATATATGTATAAAATAACCTAAAAGTTTCAATTAATATGTAATACTATTTTTTATAAATTAAAAAAAAATATGAAAATCAGCATGAAAACATCCTTTTACACGTATTTTTCTCTTAACTCAATTCATAGAAGTATGCAATTTTTCATCAATGTTTTCTTATGACGTTAGTTATCACGTAAAAATATTATCCGTAAACCGACTTTACAGACAACCATTTTTTAAATTCAAATTATCGCCTATTGTTTTTAGCGGGTTTTGGGGGGCCCCTTGTAACCTCGGGGCCCTGGGCTGTAACCCAAGCAGCCCTTAGGTAGATCCGGCCCTGATTGCTGGTTTCGTCACAAACATTAAATAACGTAAGACAAAAAATATGGAATTTTACTTATTATACTAACTATACTAGAAAAAGAGTAAAATGAGTATTTTACTCTTTTTCTAACTGCTCTACATCAAAATAAAATTCCTTAAGTAACAATATGTTGATGAGAACGATGTCTAGGTGAGCCATTTATCATTTCCTGCCACACATCACCCACGACTTATGTGACGAATGTCATGTAAACAAAGCCTTAGCCGGAATGTAGGGCAATAGCGGAGTCGGAACTAGGTAGCCTCACCGGCCGCCGAATTCTTAGTACATGATGCGTCACAGTATTGTACTCACGAGAAAGAATTTACATAATACCTACTGCTAACGGTACGTATGCTGCTAATTGTAACGGGTTCTGATGAGAGATATTTTTGTATAGCTATGGTTCATGGTTCTTTCAAGGTGTAACCCCTTTATCAAAGCATTTATTTTGTGCGCGAATTTTCTTTCTACGTGCTTTCTACATTGATTTGACAGCAACTGGCCGGACGACACAGGACAGGGATGCGTGGCGGTCCAAAGGAGAGGCCCAGTAGAGAGATAGTTAAAAATAAAAACAAAAATTGTCTTTCATCAAACATGTAGAAAGTATACAGGGTGTCACAAGACCCATCACCAAGCCGAAGTCTACGCGTTTTGGACATCATGCCAAGTCATACTAACCAAAAATAAAACCAGGGAAACGATTTTTTTTTTTAAGTTTTCACTTTTTTCAAGCCGCTATAAAAAAATGCGCGCGTGCAATTTTCGAAATACCTGATAATCTTTGGGTGCATAGGACATCTATAGAACAGGTTAGCGGGGTAAATGCATCGATTTTGTACCTAATTACAAAACTTCCATAGTAACTTTGAGCCTCAATATCTCCTGAACCAGTAATTTCCCAGGTATGATGCCAAAGCAAAAAATGTTCGAAATGATTGGTACAATATGGGGTTTCAGTTTTCGTTAAGGGTCTTTTTACACCCTGTATAGATTATTGAGATTTCATCACTTCTGCATTCCTTTGTCGTAATCCTGGTTATTAGTAGATTACTTTTAACTGTAGTAGACAAATTGCGAACTGAGAACATAAAACGAATAAGTACATCAACAACTTTATGCTTTTTAAATTTACTGAAATATAAATCATAGAGTCAACAGATCGACTTTATGAGATCGGCTCCATTGTTGGCTACGTGAAATACAGACAAACCAACACACATAATTATTTACGCGCTTATTATATTAAATATTATAGATAATATAAGAGCTGAGCTGCTAAGATTAACCTTAGTAATTACTTCAAACAAGACATTCACTGTGCGCTAATCTCAGTTTTGTGAAGAGATTTTAGAAGATTACAAATATGGACCCCTAAGAAGTCTCATACATATGCTCATATTTCCGCTTCACTTTTTGTATCCCTCGTCATAAGAACGAGAATAACACAGAAAACAGTTTAAAAGTCAGCAAACAAAATGACACAAACATATGAAAAGTAAGTTATCTACAGTATAGTTAGTTATCACTAAAGATAAAACAAAAACATGAAAAAAATTATAATATGAGGCAACAGTCTTCGTTTGCGTGAATATTTAAAAAATATTTTTGGTCATAATTGGCTTTGATAGCCCCGTGAACTGCCAAGTCAGAGATCTTAATTTTGAATCATGACACGCACCTCGGTATATGCCACGAGGCGCGGCGCGATGAATTGTATACCTACGTATACTTAAGATTATCACCAGTTTTTTTTTTCACCACCAAAAACAACAGCACAATATTATAGTTACGGAAAGAAGATAAAGGACTTATATTTTAATGTCCACAAAGCTTTATGAAAATATATTTCTTATCGGTATTTAAATGATTTAAAACGAAATGCGGGTTAAATACAGTCGTTGTACCTTCCTCTTCGTTCCCTCACAGAAAAATTTTGCGGGTCTTAATCGCGTTAAATAAACTTATTTAAGGTATAAATACCTATTTGATTCCCGCAAAATTATTATGTACCTATGATGTATACAAATCGCGAAAGTTTAAAATCGATCTCTATTGTCTCTACCAAAACGTTGGTAGAGACAGTAGAAATCGATCGAAAAAAAAAAAACGTTTTTAGAGAGACGGTGGATGGACTGAGGAAGTGGATTATATTGCAATGTTATGTAAGTACCTACATAACATTGCAATATAATCCAATAGAATAAATCAATAATCTTAATATATAAAATCCTTGCGTTACTGACTGACTGACAGACACGCTACAGCCAAAACTACTGGTCGTAAAAAGATGAAATTTAGCATGTATGTTCCTTGGGCACCGTAGGGGTGCACTAAGACGGGATTTTCCGAAATTCCTACGGGATCGGGAAAAACGGGAAATTCGAAAATATGTGCGTGCGAAGCCGCTGGCGTCGACTAGTAATACAATAAAATTATTTCACTGGTTCCCAATGTGTAACAAATACTGTATACACAATTTACAGAAGTAGGTAGGTATATTAGACCAGTGCAGATACGTTAGAAAACGGTAAAAAGTAAAATAAAATTACAGTAGGATGAAACCCATTGGAGAAGGAAGAGAATATAGCGATCATTAAAGGGAAAATAAATTACGGGCGATCCGAGGTCGGGAAGTGGATGGGGTTGCGATTTTAAAGGTAAAAAAGAGTTTATCTCGATTGCCAGCAAAACTACAAGTCCTACGGGAAAAACGTCAATGGCAAAGTTGTAGGTAGTAAAAAGATCTACAACTTTTGTTTTTACACTTTATTCATACAACGTCATAATTAATGTGAAAAATAATTCAAATAACCAAGTTTTTGTTTTTTATTTTTAACTTTTACAATAGTTTTTTCTTTTACACGAAATTTGGTGACAACTTGCCTTTTTATGTTCCAAACACTGTAAATACTTTTTATTTAAAATATTTATTTTTACGCCTTATTTTGACTTAATATCGAAATAAAACCCTAATTTTCAATTGAAAATAGTCACATCAAAATATCAGCTATTTTTTTAAATTCTACGGCATTTTGTTCGTTGAAATCTCTACTTTCTGATGGTGTGAATAAATATACATTACTAAGGTAAACGTTCTCAGAAAATGCAAAGAAATGTAACAAACTGGAGACTGATTTTTTTATTCATAATGTACAATTTTGAGATATTTATTAAAATTAATACTTTAATTACTCGAAAAACTTAAGATTCCATGCTACATTGATAAATAAGAACTTAAAAATCGGTATATACAACTAAAATTAGCAACCAAATAAGTTAATATTTAATAAGACATCTACAATATTTGGAGAAAGTTATAGAATCTTCTCTAAATTATAGCGTAGACTCCTATTTGTTGCTATTTTAAGGTAGATCTGGCTAGGCGGATCCTTACTTCCTGTTATTTCGTATCAGCTGTAAAACAATTAGTCAGTATTCGAAATATAGAACAGTGAACAACATTGTTCATAAAAATACATGTCAGGGCTGGGATCCACCTAGCCCTTCCCCACTTCTTTATAAAATAACTATTGATGGGCTCAAATTGTCTGTGGGTCACTCAGGTATACCTATACATTATCTTAAAATAGCAATAAATAGGAGTTTACGCTATAATTTAGGGAAGATTCTATAACTTTCTCCAAATATTGTAGATGTCTTATTAAATATTAACTTATTTGGTTGCTAATTTTAGTTGTATATACCGATTTTTAAGTTCTTATTTATAAATGTAGCATGGAATCTTACGTTTGTCGAGTAATTAAAGTATTAATTTTAATAAATATCCAAAATTGTACATTATGAATAAAAACATCAGTCTCCAGTTTGTTTCATTTCTTTGCATTTTCTGAGAACGTTTACTTTAGTAATGTATATTTATTCACACCATCAGAAAGTAGAGATTTCAACGAACAAAATGCCGTAGAATTTAAAAAAATAGCTGATATTTTGATGTGACAATTTTCAATTGAAAATTAGGGTTTTATTTTGATATTAAGTCAAAATAAGGCGTAAAAATAAATATTTTAAATAAAAAACATTTACAGTGTGTTTGGAACATAAAAAGGCAAGTTTTCACCAAATTTCGTGTAAAAGAAAAAACTATTGTAAAAGTTAAAAATAATAAACCAAAAACTTGGTTGTTTGAATTATTTTTCACATTAATTATGACGTTGTATGAATAAAGTGTAAAAACAAAAGTTGTAGATCTTTTTACTACCTACAACTTTGCCATTGACGTTTTTCCCGTAGGACTTGTAGTTTTGCTGGCAATTGAGATAAACCCCTTTTTACCCTTAAAATTGCAACCCCATCCACTTCCCGACCTCAGATCGCCCGTAATTTATTTTACCTTAAATTTTTGCTATATTCTCTTTCTTTTCCAATGGGTTTCATCCTACTATAATTTTTTATAGTTTCAAAAATTATCTACCCTGGTCTATATCATCATTACGCAGAGGCGGAGAACTGTAGACTTTATTTTGCAGAAAGAAATTGGCAACTTACGTAGATTTATTCCATTCTTTATTTTATATTGTGATTCAAAGTAGGGTACATTAGATACATCTTAGCTCAAAATTGACGAATGAATCATCTTCAAATATTGACACAAGGCGGCTAGCGTTTGTCTAAAGACTCAGACGCCGGCGCCACCATCACTCGTCAGTCAGGTGCGGATATTTGTGCCTTCCGAACAACATGGATATACCTACTTCTTGTTTCAGCAAAACTTTTTTGTCACCTTAATAAGAAACACCGATATTTTTATACCCCCTCAGATGTCGACGATTCTTTATGTCATTCTTGATATTTAATTTTACAGTTTGCATCAAAATATCTCTGTTTCTAAGAAAGAAACATAATGCAGCAGTAACTAAGATTTTTCGCGGGAAACTATGAGTAGGCTGAATGTTTTTTTTTTCTTGCTTTGTCAATTTTTTTGTCAATGCAACAAAGAAGGTTCAACAGCATTATTGGAATAATGACTGTTTGCATATTGCAACTCCATCACCGTACGTGAGTCAAATCAAACTGTCCCCTGGTGAGTCATGCAAGCTCCAGTTTCTTTACCAAACATAACACTCATTAATTGTTCTTAGTATATGAATGCAATCAAGACAATAATTATCATTCCTAATTTACTTACGCATAAATTACGCGGACTCTACATTAACTATGAACATAATGAAATTGTGATCACGTAGACACGTAATTAAGTTATAGATCTTGTTAATAGCCCTAAGGCTGTTGCTGAAATTAAGTTATAAGCATAATTTACTCAGGTGAATATTAAATTGTTTTGAAGGGAGAAGAGTATCGCTGTTGGGATAAAGTAAAATGCAGACATAGTAATTGTCTGAATACACAAAAAGCTGGTCTTTAAACACTACCGAGAAGGTCTCGGCAATTATCAAAAATACTATACAACTTATTTCACCTAGGATGCTTTAGTTTTGGAGTAAGAAACTGAGGTCTGTCTGCTGTAGTTAGGTAGGTAAACACTTAGGATTAGAAAATCTTAACAATGGGATCCTGTAATGGTCATGTAGACCTTTGGCAATTCTGGCATGGATCTAGCTCATAAGCGGCCAGAAATTAAATTAATGAATTTGTAATGCCTATAACTTCAAAGTAAGACCCTAACTTACCTATTCTTGTGCAAAGTTTCTCCCTAAATCCATTGAAATCTAAATCTATTTCCGCACTAGCTATAAAAACATGCGCGGCATGTACATAACTTTGTAAAATCTTATGGTGTTGGGTTTGGCGAGCGCGCGTGCGGAAATAAACCCTGAGTTCAGGGCTGACCTAAATTGTTACATGTGTTATGCAGCTTAGAAATCATTGTCTAGACTTTATATCAATGAGCCATTTTGAATAGGTAGCTCTGCTTTGGGTTCGTCGTTTGAATGTTTGGTAAAGTCCCTAAGACACAGGGTTTTTAGTCATAATGCGATGCCTTTAGTAAAATATAAAATTTAGCAGTTATATCAGTTCGGATCGATTGTCTTAAAACTATACTACGGTAAAAATTCACAATATTGACCGTTCTGTAGCACCAGCCGCCAGCAGGCTGCTGAATACATGTTAATGTTTTTCTGGATTTCAGAAAGAGAGCATTAGACCAATATGAAAGGGTATCTATCGCACGATTTTGGTCATCATTCCTTGTCGGATTTCAAAGATTTATTTGAAATAATTCGAATAAGTATGTCTTAAATGTAGAAGAAAAGTAATATTTTCATTAGTTGGTAAAGAAAAAATAAATGCACCAGAGGACCCAGAACTAATAATTTAGTACGCCTATGCGTGGTTATATTTTCTATGATTTAATACTACCTACTAAATAAATATAAGCAGGTAGGTACCTGCTTAACCACTACTAAAATCAAACGTCAATTGAGAACTTAACTTAGGCATACAAAGCTTAATAATAGGCTAAAATCATAGTTATTTCAACAAAATTTATTCTGTAGAAATATTTAAAGTAAAAATAGGTTAGGTACCTATTTGGATCACTTTGTTATTTCTATTCAGGCCTGTTATGTAACTTATGTAGGTACCAACTTCTAACCCAAGTCCTGTAGGTATAGATTGCAATAGAAAACATATTGCAATCTATACCTACAGGATGACAAAATGGCTAATTTTAAGTGGCTAATTTTAAGTTTCTCTCAGTATTGTTTTTCACATAGCAGACATGATTTAGTAAAAAAAGTTTTGGACATACCTACCTAGTTAGTTACTTGAATATTTAAGTTATTATAATAAATTAAACAATACTATGAAAATGGAAAATGTACTCTGGCAACTGGCATCAAGCCGGCTGAAAAAGTCAACCGACAGAATAAAGTCTGTTTTTTGCTTCTAAGTTCCATCATCTTTCTTCGCGTTTAGACAGAATAATGCCACAATAGTGTAGGTACATATTTGATAATCGAGACGCGACGACGCGACGCTGCATCCCTGAATGTTGTCTGCTATATCCGTCACAAGAGATAACTGAGTCTGAGATGCAAGCAGCTGGCACAAGTGCCACCCTGCATACCACAGCGACGTTATGTTTCTCAATCTGCTAGTTTCAAGCTTATGATAGATACACTTGATAACATAGAGACATGAACGGCGCGCTACCTCCACGAATTTGACCATTTTGTCGAAAGAGACAAAGTTACCTATTTATGAGACAAATTGTATCGTTTTGATCTACGATTTCTGGAATTCTAGAGGGTAGGTGCCTGCAGCTTAGTACAACCTTACGGGTACTTTCGTCTATTAGGGTCGGCGCAAACGGGCCACCGACCACAGCCACTGGTGGCCAGCGAGAGCCACTTAACACACTTTTTCATAATATATTTTACTTCTGTAGCGAGTGACCGCCACCGGCCACACGTGTGCGGCGCGTCTATACAAAATATATATTATGAAAAAAGTGTGTTAAGTGGCTGTCGCTGGCCACCAGTGGCTGTGGTCGGTGGCCCGTTAGCGCCGACCCTAACTTACGTAATTTTGAATTGATCAATGAAAAAGGCAAGATTAAAGACGTAAAGTATAACTACCTATCTACTTTTGTTGGTTCGATGATTTCCCGAATTCTAGAAATAGAAAGCAGCACTACTAAATTACCAACTTCTATAAGTTTTTTTTTGCACGTTTTTGGTCAATAATTTTATTAAGTATTTGATAGCTTTCAAGTGAATACTCAGAGTACGCTGAGTACGCCTACAATAAGTTTATATTTACCAAGCTTAATAAGTAAGTTCATGCTATGAAAAGCTATGATTATCCCGGGTAACAAATGGGGACCAATCGTATGTACCTAATGTTTAGACAATATTTCCGTTAACACTCACTACCGAATTTTGGCCGGACGCGGACGTAATAATTACTTACCTGCTAAGATAAGAGTTTCGAGAAACTGATATCGTAAAATAAAAAGGTCTTTGTTTATCTTTCAGGTAAAGAAATGTACCTACATAAAGGAATTGTTTAAACCATTGTGCCTCGTGTTGATTTTCTTGTTCATAACGAGAGCAGTGATAAAATCGACTAATATTGGTAGACGTAGAACTTAGACAACTTATTAAAATCTATACAAATTCCCCGCCGCAAGAAGAAATAGGTAGGTATGTAAAGGCCTTGCCACACGGCACAATTTTACGTCCAACTTGACTAAATCACTTCATGAAATCGTGACGTGTAGACGCCAGTCGTCCAACTCAAGTTCATCGGATGGGCGGTACCACCAGATTTTAACCAATCGGGTGGACGGAATGAAAATCAGTGATTTGATTGTGTCGTGTAGACGGGCAAAGCCAATTCGATTGAAAATTTGATCAGTGGTAAAATTGTGCCGTGTGGCAAGGCCTTAACATTTTGTGAAGCGGGGCTTCCCGGCATTGAAAAATTAGATATCTACAATATTTTTAAAAACAACGGTGCATTCTGTGCGTCCTGTAGACTTGTAGAGTATTTTGTTTTAACTTTATCAATTAGTCAATCGACTTTCTTATCTATTATTTAATTATCGCTTTATATACCTAGCTAGCTGCCTACATCGTAGTGTTTAATGAATAGCTATCGGTGATTTCTGCGATATAAGATGTCCCGATAAATTATTAATTACGATTGAAATATAATAATTTATTTATAATTGATAAATATAAAATAAATTAAGTAAAGCTATTTTATGATAAACAATAAGTTAATCGGTGAGTAACGCGACCTCTAAAATGGGTCTGTTATTTGTCAACTATAAAATATTTGCTGAATTGGCTAAAATTGAATTTATTCTACAAATAAAGGCGATATTTAGTCATGTAGCAAGGCACGCCTGTACCATTTGCAAAAGTTCACCGTTGAATATAGTCCTAGCCGCGCCGCTAATCGCGGTCATTCCGTAATATTTCGCATTCACTCGCTAGCAACGCGTCGACGTCGCACGCTCAGTTCGAATTTGGCGCGCAGACGAGGCCGGTCAGCGACGTGCGCGCCTTTGCCAAAGGAAGTTTGTATCAAAACGGGACGAAGCTAAAGTGAAGGAACGAAAAGTTTTTTTGTTGTGTTTACTTTTTGTTGCGAACTGGTTTTACTGGAAAAATGAAACATTTTAGTATTAGTGCGAGTTCCAGTGATAAAATGTATAAAAGTTAAATAACAAACGAACAATACAGTGTTTATTTATTATAATATTACATACATGGTATGTAAAGTGTGTCGTGTTTTTTATCAACTCGCGGTTATCATGTGTGGTCAGCAGTGCCAGTGCGAACTAATTTGAGCTTACCATCCTTTGTGTAGGTATCCGCGGCGCGTACGCTTACGCCCGTATAGTAGTACTACATCGTACTATAAACAAATAATAGTACATATTTATAATGGACGGAGAAAGGAAAATTCACATGAGCGAGGACGTCCCGTTGAACTCGACAGGTGCGGCAAGCATTTTTTTGAATACTGGTAGAAATACAAAAGTAAATTCACCCGATGGGACCGTCATACATCTCAAAACAGGTGATTGTTAGAATAATAAACTTTGTACATAGTGATTCAGTGATTTTGTTTTAGAATATGTAAATTAAACTAAGCGTGTTGTTTTTGTATTGCAGAGAAGCCATCGGACCTCGGCGTGCATATAAATACGACGTTTTCAATAGCGTCTTCCAAGAAAATTAAGCTTTTGTTCGTGTTAAATTTTTTGTTGAGTGTAATATGTATGGTTATAAGTTGTTCGATAGCATTTTATTACTGGAACGAAATGATATCAATGAGGAGACAGTTGGACATGATAAAAGACCACTTCATCATGAACAATATTAACGATAAAGCGGTTCAGGGCGCCCTGGTGAGCATACCCCGGCCGCCGGGCGTGGTCGAGGGGCGGGAACCCAGGATGAAGCCCATTGATGACGAGGAGACAGCACAAAGCGCTAGGAAATACTATGTGGAGGACCTTGGAGAAGATATGTTGCTAGTAGACTCTAAGAAGAAAAACTCTAGCAAAGACAATATCCCTGTCTATGATTTGACAATGCTACAAAAAGGTAAATATACAGTAGCAATATATGCCTCCCTGAGATTAAAAAAGAAAATCCTCTAAGAAAATAATAGTCATCTCTTTGAAATTAATTCCAGAATTAGTGGTGGCTCAATTCAATGGTGCCATGCGGGAATACAACATGGGAACGGAATGTAAGTATTCAAAATATTTATTCATACACTCTTATCACATGCACTGAATATGTTTTGTTATTATTATTGAGGTATCAGATACCTAACTAGTTTATCAACGGATGAATTTTAAAATCAGTGTTGTACAAAAAAAATAATGCAGTGTAATAATATCTGTGACTTAGCGACTGACTAATATTATAAATATGTTGCTATACCATATTATATAAGCATTACCATGAACAGATAAACGGCATGTTTATAAACAAGACAATTAAAAATAGAACTTATTAGAAGCGCACAAGAGTGCTATTACTTTACATGTGAAGATTTAATCTTTATATGGATGTTCCCACATTTAATTACATTTTATACTTCCTCAAGATACATTAAACTATTCTCATTTTGATACAATAGGTGACATTTAGATTTCTTGGTTTTCTGACTTCCAATGCAATATTTTCAATTATTAACCATTGCAAGCTCAGAGTAAGCATTTCTTGTTTCACAGTAAAAGTCCTATATTTTTTAATTCATAATCTGTTGCATAGAAACAGAATATAAAATCCTATTTTTTTAAAGGCAAGCGTCATATTCATTTGATGCCAAGAGCTGGAACACGTAATTTATAATGCAACTAGAAATATGTGATTTAAATGATAATTTATGTGAATGTGTCACAGGCAGGATATGCTTAGACATTTGCTTTGTGAATACAAAGTGTCACAATTTTGCACCTTATGCTGTTGAGTTAAGATTTAAAATTTATTGTATTGTGTTGTTAAGTCATCTAACATGGTTGCTTTGTATAAAGAAGGCTTAGTTTACATCTGGTATGGATGTTCAGTAGTAATTAATTCCAAGCTCATAACAATTAAGCACCCAGACATTGTTAGACAATTCCTTTTGTATTTACGTTCAACACTTAGAATTGCTACCAATTTATATTGCTTAAATTGGCTTTAGTTATCTATTTGCATACCATTTTATTTACTTGTGCTTTGATATTTCTATTTATAAGAACTAAATACCTCATTTAATTAAAAATACTTTATGAACAATGGCGTCGCCAAGGGGGTACATAGGGGGGGCAGCCGCCGCACGTAGGTCCTTTTTGATAATCTATGCGTGCAAAAGTAGGGTCATTTCGCCTGTTCGCGTCCACCCCCCTATTCGCGTCCATTTTGCGGACCTCCCTTTAAAAATGCTCGGAAATAAATATACTAACACACTAATAAAATGAAAAGTCAGTATCGCCAATACCTCGACGTATAAGAGACACGCACAAATAGACAAAAGTCCCGTGCGCCCAGCTTATCCTGTTTAAAAAAATTTGTTAATCTCGGTTGTTCAACAAAAGAGTGCAGATGCGCGGGATATAAATAAAAAAATAGTGTGCAGCGGCGTGTTTGACGGTAAGTATTTTATTGTTTTATGTGAATTTTAGGATACATAGCTGTTTCTAGACATTAATAATGAAAAGACGAATAGTATGAATTATGAATTAGCTTATTTTTTTTATAGTTAACAATTAAAATAAGGTGGACGCGAATTACACCACCGAATTTATAAAACTTCCACTTTGCGTCCACAATGGACGCGAACTCGTCTATTTATGATTTCTTTAGTTGTTTATTTTTATGTGATTAAAATATGAGAGAGAAATTGGGATTTTGTTTATTTTAACATTAATAGTATGCAATTGTAATGACCAATTTGCGTCCACATTATTATGATTGTAATAAAAGATACAATCGATATAATAATCGATCACAAGTGGACGCAAACTATACCTGCAAGGGATAATATATTATAGCAAAATGCGTCCATATTTTCATGAAATAGAAATGATCGCATAAATACATTCTATATGTATATTTTTTTATAATTTAAAATGCATTTTTGATTAAGACTGAGTTTAAAATTGAATTATTACATTTAATTTCTTTTATTCCATATTTTTTCTATTCAAGATGAGTTCTTAGGAGACAAGAAAGAAGAAGGAAAAAAAATACAAAAGATGATTAAATAAAGAAAGCGTTTTGTGATATTCGTGAGAAGAAGAAATCGATAAGACAAATATGTACATAATTATGTAAAAATTATGCTATTCCGAAGACCACAATATTGGACAACATGTATCGTTATTTTTTATCTTTGATTTTAAGTTCCATCGATGTGGAGAACAATAAATAGTTATTTATAGTTTTTATAAAGTGATTTAATAATGATAATGATGTAGACTTTTTATAACTTTAATCTTAAATGTAGAAATTGTTAAAAGCCAATCTTCCTTTAGATTGTCTTAAGAATATCACTCTTATATGAAGAATATTAAAGCTGATATTGTTAAGACTAAGCTGGTGGACGCGAACTGGTCCACAGGTGGACGCAAATTGGATTTTTTGGACGCAAACTGGGTAAAATGCCATATTTTGAAGTTTGTCTATTAAAAAAAAAACACAACAAGTTTCGAACAAAACTGAAAGTTATTATTAAAATAGACTATATAATGAATGCAATACATAAATTTCTCATTGCATCAATTTGCTGGAACATTTTTATTTTCTCCTTCAAACTTGCCAACTGCACTAAATGGACGCGAACAGGCGAAATGATCCTATCACTTTCTAAAATTGTGCAGTTCAAGTGTTTAAAAGTATTAGGCATGACATATGACAACATGTTACAAGAAGCCGAATCATAATTACTCATGCTATTACGATGTAAGAGAGTAAAAAGACGACATTTGTGATGTTTACTACAAGAAAATAATATTTGAATACAAATATGAAAAGAAAATACATTGAATTATTATAAATGAATATTTTTAAGTAATTAATAAACCAAAGGCCAAAAATATAAGAACAAACATAAAATAATCCTTAAATAGTTTAAACTTCTGGTGCAAATTGTCCACAAAGCAAATCGTCCACATAAGTATTTTTATTATTTTGCAAAATTCTCCTTTGGATACTTCGTCTAACTCGTCAATATTCGTCGTGTCCCTACCTATTGTATCGGTTTTTTTTACCAGCGACTTTTTCAATTACGCCAAACCTCAATACGTTTTACACGGACGGGACCGCCATATCTAAAATAATCAAAATAATTACGTACGGCGGATAACGGCACAAAAGAATGGGAATCTTGGTAGCTTGATAAACTGAAGTAATGGATAAAACACACTTCACGACCAATCCACATCAATTACAATAGTACTACTCTGGTGTAAACTAATTTAATTCTACATTTTTGTACTATTTACTAATATTTTTATTACATCAATATCTCGACAGTAAAAAGTTTGGTATCGAAATAAATACGAAATAATAAAGCCATACCTGTCCGCTCAAGTTCCATATTATATCTATTAAATAAATTCCCTTATAGACAAACTTATGTGCCTTGAAACTTCGTCGCTGACTGGCAGACACACGATGTGCAATCGGACGCGTGGACGAGTTGTAACTTGCACACTTATTTGTTAGTTCAAAATTACGCGATTTGCTTAGGCAACGAGTGTTTTGATTTGTCTGGCTATCTGAGTATTTATTAATATAGAACATAATCCATTTGCATCGCCTAAAGTTTATAACTTTTGCACGCATAGATTACCAAAAAGGACCTACGTGCGCCGCCCCTCCTCCCTCCTAGAGACTCAAAAAAAAACCCTACAATTCATACTTTTCTCATTTTCCATGTCAACTTGCCCACCCCCCTCTAGTCCATTAGCTGGCAACGCACCTGTCTTTTTATTTTTTTAGTAGATATAGGTTCGCGTTTGACCACTATCATGCCTGATGGTAAGCAATGATGCGATCTAGGATGAAAATATAATTTTAGACTTCGCCCGCGGCGCCGCCCCGTGAATTATACACGTAAAACTTCCTCAGGAACCGCACTATATATAGGTGAAAACCATACAAAAATCCTTTCGGTAGTTTTTGAGAATATCGCGTTCATACAGAAGACAGGTCGAAAATGGGACTTAATTTTATATTATGTATAGATTTGCATTTAAAAATTGAATTTTAGTAGAAGTCACTTTTGACTCGTATTGTTATGGAGTGTTTATTACCTTTCAGTTTCTAATTATCAATTTTATAACAGAAGTAATTGGCTGTAATGGGCGAACCGTGGTGTTCACACACCCGCCTTTTTTGCTTAGCATCTTCTTCATTTTCTCGATTGGTTTTCTCATATTTCGCTCGATTCCTTAGCCTAGGACTGTTCAATTAGTGAAACTGTTATCCCTCTGTATAGATAAAATTCCTCCAAGGCAGCGATAGCCTAGTGGAGATACCATGGCACGCACTTTCGAAGTTAAGTGCGTATTAAATTCTTAATTATCGCTTGCCCCGTGCCTCTGAGAGCACGTTAAACCGTCGGTTCCGGATCATGAAGATCTTTGACAGTCGTTACGGGGAGTCAGTACCCTGAAATAAACTGATACTGGTCTAAACCTTGGAATATCGCTATCCCCTTGGGTTGCGAGGGTCAGACGACAGTCGCTCTGTGGAAAAGTTGATATTCTGTCATATCTGGTTAGACCAGTAAGCGGACCTCGGGCTCCAAGGCGTGTAAGTCTTGGATGCAAGCGGGATAACGCTAGGGCGATGATGATGATAGATAAAATTCTTCCGTTACTGACTGACTGACAGACAACGCCCAGCTGAAATTAGGCATATATGTTTTCCCGAAATTCGCTCGCGATCCGGACAGATCCGATTAACTAAAAAAAATCATGTGTGCGGGCTGCAGGGTAGCTGCGTGTATCCTTTAGTATCTACCAGTATAGTCACATAACATACATAACTTCACGTCTTTTGTCCCCGAAGGAGTAGGCAGAGGTGTATTTCACACTCACACTTTGCCAGTTATGTTATTAATACTATTATAACTATTATAGTCTATTATATCTATAATCTATTATAACTGTAATCTAAGTATTACGACCGTCCGTGTGGTGACGGATTAAGAATACGGAATGTCACCACCCCATATCATCCTATGGGTGTCGTGAGAGCCGACAGAGGGAGCATATTATGCAGAGAACAGCACTGTAAGAGAAGGAAAACTTGATACAAGCCCTATACCAACCCGTTTGGCCAGCGTGGTATAGTAGGCCAATTCCTCCTTTCAAAGGAGAGGCCTAGTCCAGCAGTAGACTGTTAAGGGCTGATGATGAAGGATTAGTACCTTACCACTGAATACCTACTTAACGCATTCGGCCCGAGATTCTAAATCGAGACCCAGCGATATGGTAACTAGTATCTACTTAGGTAAAACGCGCACAAATAGAATGTGACAATAATAGTAACGACATTATTATTATCATGTTAGATATTTGAAACATGTGTATAATTATTTTTTGTGGTTTTCCGACCACTGCGTAGGCAAGCATGATGAGGAAAGTCGGAGACTCACGATCACAAAGACAGTTTTGTTTATCATATTTTCATACGTAACAATACATGAATATGCACAAATAAATTTATTATTAGTTATATTATAATACAGGGTGTAAAGAAAAAAGTAACTGAAATCCCATGTTGTACCAATCACTACGAACATTTTTTACTTCGGCAACATACCTGGGAAATTATTGGTTCAGGAGATATTGAGGCTCAAAGTTAGTAAGGTATGGAATTTTTCTAATTAGGTACAAAATCGATGCATTTACCCCGCCAGTATGTTCTTTACATGCCCTATGACCCCATGGCCCATGGATAAGCAGGTATTTCGAGCATTGCACGCGCGCGCTTTTAATTGCGGTTTAAAAAATGTGCAAACTTAAAAAAATCGTTTCCCATGTATTATTTTTGGTTAGTATGACTTGGCATGATGTCCACAACAAGTAGACTTCGGCTTGGTGATGGGTCTTGTGACACCCTGTATATACATAAAACAATAATGAAAAATATAAGTTTCATTATTGTTTTATTTATTATCCATAAGCTGTTCGATACTAATGAATTTAAAAATGAATTGAAAGTTTTCAACCACAATTTAACTCCCCGTAGAATGTAATATAAAAAATGATTCCACTGTTACTTTCATGAGTTTCCGTACTTTAGGCCCTGCGACTAGGACCAAGAATCAAACATCCTAGCCCTGCGATGATAATTTGTAGTGACAAGTGATGTGGTCGCGTAAAAAATAACGGTTCAAGTAATAAGTATTTATTATACCAACGTAAAATCAAAGATCGCAAGTTGTTGATATAAAATCTTATTTTTGATATTTTATTTAAATAATGGCCAGCATGTTAAAAATAAATAAAGGGGAGTCCCATTCTGTCCCACATTAATGTAGGAAGTTGATAATCGTGATTCGAAGCCCGAAGGTCGTGGCCTGGGATTATGTTCGCCGTTACACTGATATGTAAAAATAAAATATTAAATAAATTAATAATTCTACACTGACTTTACTGGCCTGTTGATGAAATGAAATGGAGCAGTGACATTGTTAGCTTAGCCCGTCACTACAAGGTAAACTTGCCTACACACATAATACTTAGGATAGGTAGGACTGCCGAGACGATGGTCTCGGGTTCGATCCCCAGGTACCTCGGGCTCACACCTGTGACTTTTCGAAGTTATGTGATAATTAAAATGTTAATTCATCGTCAGCCTTTAACAGTCCACTGCTGGACTAGGCCACTCCTTTGAAAGGAGGAATTATTGGCCTACTATACACGCTGGCCAAACGGGTTGGTATAGGGTTTGTATCAAGTTTTCCTTCTCTTACAGTGCTGTTCACTGCACAATATGCTCCCTCTGTCGTCTCTTACGACACCCATGGGAAGGTAAAAAACAAATTAACGCTGCTTAATAATGTGCTCGGTAAATGGCAATAGGCTCGCCCCCTATTAGATTAGGACCGAAACATAACTGGCGAAGTGTGGGTGCCTACCCGTTCAGGAATAAAGGCGTCAAGTTATGTTATGTGTCTTATACACCTGTACTTCTATTTTCATATCAATGAAGTACCATCAAACAGTATTATCATTATCAGTAATGTGCTACTAACACTTCAGTCTGTGATAATGAAATGAAAACACAGTTATCAGTAATTACTGACACACAATTTTGCATCATA